>CM076571.1:911529146-911765287 GCA_034641835.2 Pinus albicaulis | reverse complement strand
TCCCTGTAAATCCTTTGGCTTGACATTAATTAATGTCATCTTCTGCTGTATGATTTTCTAGTGTTAATAGGCAACTTATATTATCGTAGCTGTTGACTACTTCACTAAATGGCCCGAATCAATGCCTACACTTACAACTGACGGTAAGACAACCACACAATTTTTGTTGAATCATGTCATTACTAGGTTTGGTGTCCCTCAAGCCATTATTATCGTTCATGGTTCTCATTTTCGTCATCACATGATGGCTGAGTTGACTTCCAAGTTGGGTGTGCATCACGACAGCTCAACGCCATACTACCCTCAGGCCAATGGCCAGGTTGAAGCCGTGAACAAGGTTCTAGTCACTATGCTTCAACATACGATTGGGATGCACAAGTCCAACTGGCATCTCATGTTGTTTTCAGCTCTCTGGGCTTCTTGAACCTCGGTGAAGGATGCAACCGGATTCACTCCATTTCGGCTTGTTTTTGGTCTGGAAGCTACCCTTCTGATTGAATGCGAAATCCCTTCTCTCAAGATAGCTATTGAATTGCTACCTAATACTTCGCCAGAAGAAGAGCGTCTTCTATATTTAGAGAGGCTTGATGAAACTCGTCGCTTTGCTGCTCTTGTCATAGAAGCACAAAAAAACCCGGTCAAAGCTCATTTTGATCAATCAGTTTCCCCTCGTTCCTTTGTAGAAGGAGACCTTGTCCTCTTGTATGACCAGCTCATGATAAGCTAGGGGTAGGAAAATTCCAACCCATGTGGCATGGGCCTTTTGTCGTTAAGCGTGTTTTGCAGAACGAGGCTTATGAGCTAATTGACTATGAAGGTTATCCTTTGGATCAGCCCAAAAAAGGGCTGTATTTCAAAAAATACTATGCATGAGTTTCTTGTGCATGTCCTTTTGTACATAGGTGTTTTTTCATTTTTGTACATTTTTTGGCATGGTGTGCTTTGCGAGCAGTTTTTCCTGCTTATTGTGTTGTTTCTTATTGTGCAAATTTCCATCACTCATTATGTTGGTTTCACGGATGGTGCCTCACGTAGTACCTGAAATCTATCCTCTGCGACCTGTGTGATTTATAATCCTAATGGTGAGTTGATAGACCTTCAAGATATTTTTGTAGGACGAACAAAAAAAAATGTCACTGAATACTGTGCTGTCATTAAACTCTTAACTAAGGCCATTTCTCTCGACATTCGTGCATTAATTGTTAACCTAGACTCTTAACTTGTTGTTCTTCAGCTTAATGGGCATTATTATGTTAGAAATCCTCAAATCTTAAGGTTGTATTTACGTGTTCGTTTATTAGAAAGGAATTTTGATTACATCACATATCATCATATTCCTATACGAATGAATGCGGTAATTGATACAGTAGCCAAAATTGTATTAGATGGAAATTTTCGTAATTTGTAACACATAATCATCACATAATAAGATTCATACAGGAAAACATGAATATATATATATATATATATATATATATATATATATATATCGAGTGTTTGCATCCACGTGCATCATAAGTTCAAAAAATATGTATGTTTTGGTTACATCCTGAGATATCATGTCTCTCAAAAAATATGTAAACATAAAAGCCTAGGCGTCTAGTCAGCACGATGCTCATCGTAGCATGTCACTGCACGCACAAGCTGCCTCAATAAGCAGTGTACACGGTTATACACCCCCACAATGTGACTATGGTATGCACGAGGAACATCGTCAAATCTTGCATAATCTGGGATTCTACTGGTGAGTCCCTCCAGGTTGCATATGATTTCCTCCTACTCGCTTCCCTCACCATGAGGGGACATGTCAAAATCACGAGGAATCCTCTGTGCTATTGGAGACATTCCTGCTGGTCTTTCTGGGCCAACATATGCAAATACATGGATTAACATCAGAACATATATAATCAAAAAATCATAATACTCATCAAAATAAAAAAATGAGTCTTACCCAATGCTTCATCCCAATCCTCTCCTGCTAGGAGTGGAAGATCCGCATCACTCATAAAGTACGTGCCAGAATAGGGCCAGTCCTCCACGAAAATGCATTGTCGACGAAGCTAGTCAAAGAATTATGGTCTCCACGACATCTGTTGACTGCCTCCTGATATAGGCATTAAAGTCGCCCAACGGACTATCTGTGGCTCTTGGGATGGTGTTGTAGTAACTATCACTTCTTGTCGTTGAAATATTGGCAATCGTTCCAGGATGAACGGTACCAAGATGGACCCATAACCGAACTGTTTCAACTTGCCATTCTTGAATTTTGTTAACTGGCATTTCATATTGATTGTTATGGTCTCTGCCCAGTTGTAAAGAGTTGCAGCCATACAATCTACAACAAGTAACAATTGTGTTTTTGTGGCTTCATGTGGAGCTTGAGATCCGACAGCTTGAGTGATGGTGTGCAACACTACTTTTAATTCCAAATCGGAAATGGTTTGAATATCCACTTTCCCGCTCTTTGATCCTTTCCTTGCCCCTCAGCAGACCTTGTCTATGACCATGCTCATGTTTTCCATCGTGGGCCGAGTACCTGTCAGGATTGATACTTCCCCCCTCCGTGGTAATCCAATGATAAAGTATATGTCAGAGACCTCAATCTCTAACTCCTGATCGTGAATCACAAATATTTCCTGATCAATGTCCCATACACTGATAAGGTACTGTAATAACTCATGTTGAGCTTGGAGACATGGTGCCATAAAGAATTTTAGAAGCCCGCAGTCCCTTAGAAAGTCCATGCATCTTACATTGCCCATGGCTTCCTCATATTCTTCTTCGTGTTCTTGTTCCTTCCACTCGATCACCATTTTTCTTTCACACACCTGAAAAATCATCAATGGGGCTATCATTAGTCAAATTATTTACTGTTTAAAGGTTTAAAATGGGCCAGTTAGTTGAATTTTCAAGAAAAATCCATGGTTGCAATTGGCGCGACTATTTTAAAAAAAATCGTGCCAAGTGGTGCGCCCCCATTAAAATTCAAGGTGGTTTGGCGTGAGTCTGTGCCTGGAACCCGCACCAACTGTCGTGCCTTAGTTTGAAAAAAAATCCCCCACAAATGTGAAAAAATGAAATGCAGTAAATGAAAATTACTTCAAAATGTAGGCAAGGATATGAGCTTTCACCTGAAAAAGGCTGATTCACGATTGGCCTCCTGGATTTTCCGTTGTCAGTTCCACAATATCATAGTGAAAAAGGGTAAAAATGCTCACAAGAGGTAACAAATGAAAAGTAATTTATTTTTACCAATTTTGTCATTTATAAACTTTTCGAAACCCTAATTAGGTTTTGAGCATATTTTTCGATTATTTTAATATTTAATCTTGAAAAATGGGTTTTACGTGCATTTCTTGTGCAGCAATAGGTCCTCAACATGATGGAAATGAAGTGACGAGTTGTATTTTATTACTTTTTTGGACTCGGTAAAAACATGAAAAAGTCACCTCCTGGAGTCATCTTTTAGCTCTTTTCTGATTCTCGAAAATTGAAAAGATTGCTAAGAATCTTATCATATTGAACTTTTTAAAGGTTTCGAAATGATATCTACCCAATATACATTCACCCCTTTTTTAGGCTGGGACAGATTATTTACGAAAAAGGAATACCTTAGCCTATCACGACTAAGAGGTTCTCTGAGATATGGTTTTCTACCTTTCCAGATCTTTGAGACTATCTACGAAAAGAGAGTTGCTAAAGTTTTCTTTTCCGCTTCTTTTCAAATTCTCTAAACATGAAAAGATGCCAAGTTCTCCCTTTGTTAGAATCATTAAAACTTATATGACATCAGGATTCGTCACCATGACGTAACCGAGTTCCTCCTTCCTAGGGCTTGTAAAATGTACTAGGATAGATTTTTTCTGAAGGAAAAAATTATATGACGAGCATATGCTATCCCCTTCAAGCTTGTTTCCAAAAGAAATTAGGGTACTCGCCAGCAATGGTGGGGGAAAATGGAACCAGTTCTCAGTCGTGTCGGCAGTATGTCGCTCTTGAACATGACACTTGTCTGCAATTCGTGTCAGGTTGGGGACATCCCATTTCATCATTTTTTCCTCCATGGGTTTGGGTTATCTGTTTTGACCTCTCATCAGCTCTTTGCCATGTCATCATGACCTCAGATCCACTGATGTCAAATAATTCCAAATCCCAGATTCGTGTCTCCATATGTTCAAGAGAAGTTTCCTTCTGCAGTTTTCAACCTCTAAACCTCTGTTTGGTCCTGATTCACTATCATCTTGTTCATATGTCTTGTGTCGATGATGTGGGAAACATTATGGCCCTCCTTTGACCAGATCACTTCCTTTCGACTTCATCTCATTATCCAAGAGGCTGTTCTAGAGACTCCCTTCCGGTACCTTGGAGCTTGCATGCCTCAATGGCAAGTTCTTTGCATTCGACGACATGTCCTCATCATTGGCCTTCGATCGAGTGATTTCGTGGGTGTTTGACTCCAGCTCACTGTTCACATTCCATGACTTGTACTAGTTGTAACTTGAGAGCCATTGTCATTATTGGTGGTTTCTCGCGTGCCTGTTAACAACTTTCATCATTGGTTGGTAATCAAGCTACTTTCTCGCATGTTCGATTTCAGATCATTCACTCACATGCTTGAGTTTGTACTTTTTTGGGTCGAGATGGAGCACAAGACCTTGGGTTTTGTCTGATAAAATCCAAGCTGCGAGACAATTTGGTTTATCATGACTATATGCACGACTCTTCTGATTGGATGGCTACAACCATACCTGAGTCTAATTATTGATCCTTCTTACTAGATGGCTGCGTCCATACCTCAGATCTTATTTTTATATGTATTCTATTATGGATGGTTGCACCCATGCCACATATTCTTGTATCATAGATATCAATTGTACTTGTTCTTGTAGGTATTCCGACGACAATGTTTGTTTTGGGCACGTTCTCATAAAGCATTTCACCCCTCCCTCTCTCTCGGAACTCATGCTTTAGGGGGCATATTGTTGAGATTGTAACAAGATGATGAGCTTAGTGAAAAGAGTCGCCTTCACTAAGTGGGCCCGTAGGCTATTTTTGGCGCAAATCTATTTTTAGAAATGTCGATCATATTCTATGAGTTGCAGGATGCTATTTGTGGATGGTTGGTCAAGTTGGAAAAATATATGGACTTCTGTTTTTAGACATATTGGGCAGAATCTATTTTTAGATTGCTAATCTAAAAATAGATATGTCGAATATTATTAGCTCTTAATAATATTTGGACTATAAACATTATCTTATTCTCTTGGAGCACTTCAGTTAAGTGCACAGATGTGGCACAGGAGCTGACAGAAGGAATTACACTATTCCCGAGGGTTAAGTGGAGCTATTGCATGGAGACTTCAGTTAGAACTCATGTGACAGAGTTTGGTGGAGTTATTGAGGTAGTTGGTGGAGTTGTGTTCAGTTTAACTTAGTTAAACATAGTTGAGCTAGTTGTATCTAGTTTAACTGATTGATACACTAGTGAGAGTGGTGTGAATTAATTATTAATTAATTCACTAATTATTAACTCATTAATCAACTAAAGAATACATCAGTTAACTACAGTGCATGGACAGTTTCAGTGGAGACCAGTGAAGAGGTAGGTGAAAAAGCAGTGTGACTATCAATTGTGACTATAGTGTTGCATGATTTGCAACACACAGTGGTTGGAGATGCCAATGAGGATTGCGTGAGCAAGGCTGGACCAATTCGAGTTCATTCAGATCCATTCTTCAGCAGTGATTGCGCAGTAGAGGCAGGCTAGCAGGTGGCAGAGATCAGTGCATGGGATTTGCTAGATCGGACCTGATTAGTGTGTAGCAATTGGAGATTGTACTGAGAGCTTGTGAGGAGATTTGTATGATGATTGTTACATGATCTCTATGACATATAATATACAGATAGTTGGGGGTTTTCAGCTTTAAGCTTTCCCATAAATTACTGTGTTCATATGTGTGAATTTTTATGGTTTTAATGTGTGCATGCGATTGATTTTATTTCCGCAATTAATGATCAATGGTAGAAGAGATTCTGTATTGTGCATGAAGTCAAATAGTGTGTGATCAGGAGAATCTCGGATGTATAAAATATCAGTTATATAATTTCTACACATATGTTACACAGTATTTTGTCATCGTACCTGCAATCCCCATCCCAAACATTGGAGGACCATTTCAGTGACTTCTGTGTATTTTCATACCTTGCTAAAAGTGTCATTGCATCCCTTGATATGTCAAGAAAATTTCCTCTGTTGATCATTCCTGAAGCAGGCTCTCAAAAACATATAATTTTGGTTCGGCGATGGTATGCAGTTATGGCCTCATGCCCATAGAGAAATTAACATTGGGCCTCATGCCTATTGGCACTATGTCTCAGTGGGGGACCCACGCCGAGCTGTTTTTGGAAAGTTTTTTAAAATAGAAATTTTTTTTCCATTCCTAACCACTTTGTGAGTGGAGTCATCATGGTTTTTTCAACTGAATAACATCGAAGTCCTCCCTTTGGCTTCTTGTTTCCTACAATTGTGAAACTCCCCAAACGGATAGGACCTCTCTTCCACCTTGTGAGGGATACCAAACCACCTCCTCCTCTCCTATAAATACTTCCTTCTCACATAGTTTTAGCTAGTTGAACAGTCCTTATTATAGCTGGTGTGAAGAATAAGGCAGAGAGGAATCCATTGTTGAGAGAGAGTTTATGCCCATTTCCTCACCAAGTCCAATTCCTGACGAATTCTTGAGACGCGCTTGACTGAACCCATTGAAGGAGGCTGTAACGTCAAGGCATTAATATTGTAAACTTATTTTCTCTATCATTAATACAGGAATGGTTTTTTGGTTCCAATTTTGTGTTCGATTATATGCAAAATGTTTTATTCTCCTTGACCAATCGAATAACTGTGAATGAAGATATGTTTTCATATGTTGTCACTGTTCACTTGATCCTTGTGTAGGTACAAATACATTATCACTAAAGGACCTCGATGTGTGAAGACAAAGATCAGCGGATCGCTCCTGCAAACTACAACAAAAGTGTTAGACTAAGGTAGGTCATCTATCCCAACTCGTTTTCATTTATAAGCTAGGAGTTTGAAAGTCCAGTTTGTTCCCTTGTTTCTAGACCCACTCCAGGCTAGAGGGATCACCTTTGTCCGTAGAGGGGATTTACCTGCTCAACACAACTGTACCAAAGAATAAACTGAGTGGTGCTTCTAAGGTATCTCAATACATGTTTGGTTTCCTTCCAATAGAGCTTGGTTGGATTAACCATTGCTTGAATAAGGTGGTTAATCGTATAACACATGTATGGTTGTGTGTTCACCATGTAGAAATTATACAAACAATATGTATACCAATGTATTCAATCTGGTCATGCAATATACTAGAGAAAGATAGTGAATCCTTCTACAATTAATTTGCGGAAATTAAACACGATTGCACAATCACACCAAGTAAGAGAAAGAAAATCAATCCATAACACAAGATATTTTTATGAGGAAATAAACTGCTAAAAAACCCTCTATCTCTATTGTATAATGGACCAAGGAATCATGAAACAATACAATGCACTCTTCTCACAAGAGTCTGCTGCACTCTACAAACTATCTCACATTGATCCAGAAAAAATGACCAACACTTAGCCAATTTCCTGCCTCTGCTTAGCCTGCCTTGCTTGCGCAATTCTAAGAACAATTGATCCCTATTAATTAGGAAATTCAACCTTCCAAAACTGTGCAATACATCATGGGAAATCCTATTGTTGTCTAATTGTGAGCCGACAATTTACTAAAAATATAACTCATAGATAACATCCGTTTAACCTATGTCTCAACTGGGTCTTCATGAGAATTGACATGCATACAATTATTAATAGTAAATCATCAGTCACTTGATAGATAATTGCATGTGAATTAAATATGATTTAATTCACTTGACCTCTCACTAGTACAACAATCAGTTACAACTAGTTAGACTGACTTTAACTCACTTAATTGAGTTAACTAATTTCTCATGCATTAAATTAATACACTAACTGCAACTTGGTCTCTAAAAAAAATAGAATCACTCTACATTCCTAACCAACCACCCTTAACTCGAATTTCAGGAGCTAACTGAGTCTAGTGCACTCAGTTAACTATTACAAGTGATTATGATATAAGATTACAATATATTGTCCACTTTATTTAAGGGATAAATAAATTTGACACATATTTCTTTCAATTTAATTAAGGACTAATTAAATCAAAAGCCTTGCATGGTAGCCATTTATGGGTACCATTTTCTGGATGTTGTTTATGGATGCCAATTTCATTGTTTCTTGTTTTTCAAGTTCCTGTGGTTATTGTTTACTGAAGAGTTTTCCGGATTATCCATAGTCTCACGAAACACTTGTCGACGTTTCGAATCCCAACGGGGATCCATCTTCAGGACATTGGAATGGAATCTGGAATGGAATCCCAACGGGGATCCATCTTCAGGACATTTTTTCTTGTTGAAAATTTCAACACTCCCTCTGAACAAGAAAGGAATCAATCTGTCCTGGTCTAGTACCTTTGGAATGTTCTTGCATGCAACACTTATCTAGTGTTGTTCACACATGCAACTCTCCTGAAATTGAATAGCGTCTAAACAAATGAATCAATATAATGCATATGTCATCATAGTCTTCTGACTGTTTCTAGGTATTGCACATGTCTACTAGACTCCCTACGCTGCTGACATCTGTATCCATGCACTCTGCACTGCTGCCAATGCTGATCTGTGCTCCAGTATCCGACACCTGTCACTCTGATTTCTATCTTCCTAACATCTGACTCCATCAATCTAACTGATCCTTCCTGCTACAGTTGTATTGTGGGCTCCTCGTAGCCAAGTTCGATCCATGAGACACACCATATTAATGAACCCTACCCAAATTTCTTCTTGGATTTAATTTTGCACATCACCCCACCTCGCACCTAGAGGTATAACAACATGTACTCCCTCTTCCTTTTTGGCTCGAAATTTCCCCCTCATGGAGGTCTCTGCTTGAGTGGAATATTCCACTCGATCTCCTCTCTGCTTCTCCAACTGTGGCTACTCCACAACCTTTTGAGACTTCTTCTGAGGTTTCATGTTGAGAGATAATTTCTCCCTCTCAACCACCAAGTCATTAAACACTGCTTTTCTCCTCAAAGCCTTGCATGCATCCTCAACCTCGAGAGCCTACAGGTTCTTGAATCTTGAACTGATCTACTTCACCTGTCTCGTGGCTATGTGTTTAAGGAAAAATTTTCCTTTTCTAACCAACAACTCATAACCATGGTCTTCCAATACTGATATGAAGACAAGATTCTTCTTTAGGCCTGGAACATACAAAATATCTGCTAGTTTGAAATGAGAGCCATTCTCCCTCTGAAAGGTAACTATACCTATGCCAGTCGCGCTATACCTCCCGTCGTCTCCAAACTCTATGTTCTACTGGATGTCCTTTTCCTCCAAGTCATTGAAGAGATCTCTATCCCCCGTCATATGGAACGAGGCACCATTGTCTAAATACCACATGCATCCCATTACACTGCTGGCCATGCATGCAATGAGAGTAAAAGCAAGATCGAACTGTGAAGCCAATGCTTCACCTGCTACAACTGCAAGCTCCTTCTTTCTTGCCTTCTTCTGTGGACAATTTGTAGCATAGTGCCCATGCTCGTGATAGTGAAAACATCTGTTGTTGGACAATTCTTTCTTGCCCGCTTCGCCTTGGGATTATTTTACTTACCGTCCAAAGGAAAATATTCCTCATCATTAGTCTTGGATGAGGATCCATCCTGGGTGTTCTGCTTGAATTATTCTTATACCAAATTCGACCAAATTCAATCCCAATCTGGTAACTTCTACCTCCCATTCATCAAGTCTTGGTAACTATGCCAACTCTTGGGAAGGCCTAGAAGTGGTAGGCTCACCAAGTCATCATCTGTTACAGTCACACTAGCATTTCCAAGCTCATCTCGACATTGAGTGAACTTCGCCAAGTATGTTGGTACCGTCTCGCCCTCCTCCTTGATTTCCTGAGCTTTTCCTTTAGCACAAATTTCCTTTGGTTGTTGTTGTGTTGAAACAGATCTGTCAAGGCCTTCCACATAGCATATGGAGTCACCTTTCCATGGAGACTCGAGACAATGTGATCTTGAACTCCCTCTAATGAGATCCTAATCGCCCTTGCTACCTTATTTTTCCAAGCATTAAGAAGAGCGACGTCTGCTACTGCGGGCTTGGGAATATCATTATTAGTGAATTATTTCAACCCGTTTTCCTCCAGAACTGCCTCCATTCTTTCTTTCCATGCGACATAATTAGAACTTCCCTCAATTACATATTCCAATCTTAATCCATTGAAAGCCATCTTGATCCGCTTTTCGCTCCAAAGAAAGTATCTGCAAGTTTGAATACTTTTCAACACAAACTCAATTTCTTCTCCACTATTGTGATTCCTAGAGCTCTGATACCATATATGAATTATACAAACAATATGTATACCAATGGATTCAATCTAATCATGCAATATACTAGAGCAAGATACTGAATCCTTCTACAATTAATTTGTGGAAATTAAACAGGATATCACAATCACACCAAGTAAGAGAAAGAAAATTAATCCATAACACAAGATATTTTTTGGGGAAAACAACTGCTCAAAACCCCTCTATCTCTATTATATAATGAGCCAAGAAATCATGAAAAAATACAATGCACTCTTCTCACAAGAGTCTGTTGCACTCTACCAACTGTCTCACACTGATACAGACAAAATTGACCAACCCTTAGCCAATTTCCTTCCTCTGCTCAACCCTCCTTGCTTGCAAAATTTTATGAACAATTGATCCCTATTAATTAGGAAATTCAACCTTCCAAAACTGTGCAATACATCATGGGAAATCCTATGGTTGCTTAATTGTGTGCCAACAATTTACTAATAACACAACTGATAGATAACATCCCTTTAACCTATGTCTCAACTAGGTATTCATAAGAACTGACATGCATGCAACTATTAATAGTAAATAATCAGTCACTTGACAAATCACTGCATGTGAATTAAATCTGATTCAATTCACTTGACCTCTCACTAGTACCACAATTAGTTAAAACTAGTTAGACTGACTTTAACTCACTTAATTTAGTTAACTGATTTCTCATGCATTAAACTAATACACTAACTACAACTTGGACTTTGAAACAAATAGAATCACTCTACATGCCTCACCAACCACCCTCAACTCGAATTTCACGAGCTAATTGAGTCTATCACACTCAGTTAACTATTACAAGTGATTATGAGATAATATTAAAATTTATCGTCAAATTTATTTAAGGGATAAATAATTTTGACACATATTTCTTTCAATTTGATAGGAATAATTAAACCAAAAGCCTCACATGGTAGCCATTTGTGGATGCCATTTTCTGTATGTTGTTTCTGGATGCCAATTTCACTGTTTCTTGTTGCAAATTTCAACACACCAAATACATAAGTGAACCCACAAGCTGCCTATAAATGGTAGATTCTAACATTTCACCTAAAGTAGCTTCTTCCTTCCTCCAATTCCCTGCTATATGAGTCTCCATGGGTTTGCTGCTATCCATGTGAAACTTTTTCAGTATCTTGTTGGCATACTTGCCCTGAGAGACTAGCTCTGAATCACCATAGACTACAATTCTCCTAGCTCCCAATTTATTTAGAATTTTCTGTTGAGATTGCAACAAGATGATGAGCTTAGTGGAAAGGAGTCACCTTCACTAAGTGGGCCCGCAGGCTATTTTTGGCGCAAAGTCTATTTTTAGAATATGTCTATTTTTAGACATATGGATCATGTTCTATGAGTTGCAGGATGCTATTTGTGGATGGTTGGTCAAGTCGGAAAAAATAGATGGACTTCTATTTTTAGACATACTGGGCGGAATCTATTTTAGATTGCCAGTCTAAAAATAGATATGTCGAATATTATTAGCTCTTAATAATATTTGGACTCTAAACATTATCTTATTCTCTTGGAGCACTTCAGTTAAGTGAACAGATGTGGCACAGGAGCTGACAGAAGGAATTACGCTATTCCTGAGGGTTAAGTAGAGCTATTTCATGGATACTTCAGTTAGAACTCATGTGACAGAGTTTGGTGGAGTTTATTGAGGAAGTTAGTGGAGTTGTATTCAGTTTAACTAATCTAAACATAGTTGAAATATTTGTATTTAGTTTAACTAATTGATACAATTAGTGAGAGTGGTGTGAATTAATTATTAATTAATTCACTAATTATAAACTCATTAATCAACTAAAGAATGCATCAGTTAACTTCAGTGCATGGACAGTTTCAGTGGAGACCAGTGCAGAAATAGGTGAAAGAGTAAGTTAACTATTAGTTGTGACTATACTGTTGCTATTTGCAACACATAGATAGGTGGAGAATCCCATGAGGATTGCGCAGTACAAGCCAGGTGGTTTATCTATTTAATGAAGCCATCCCATAGCATTGATTACGCAATAGAGGCTGGATATCAAGTGGCAAAAGATTGGAGCATGTGTTTTGCTAGATCTAGCTTGATAGTGTGTAGCAATTGAGGGTGTGCATGAGAGCATGTGAGGAGATTTTGTACTATGACTGTTACATGATCTCCATGACATATAATATATAGATAGTTGGGGTTTTCATCTTTAAGCTTTCCCATTAAATATTGTGTTCATATGTGTGATTGTTTGTGGTTTTAATGTATGCATGCAATTGATTTTTTTTCTGCATGTGATGATCAATGGTAGAAGAGATTCTGTATTATGCATGAAGCTAAAATAGTGTGTGATCAGGAGAATCTCGGTGAATAATATATCATTTATTCAAAATTTCTACATGGTATCAGACTGATATTGATCATTGGAGCAATTGCAAAACATTGAAGCGGTTGAGTTTTGTGCTGGTGGAATTCGAATGTGCAGCAGTGTTTTCCTGGTGTCGAAGTTGAGATGTCTTTCAACGGATTGCGATTGGAGTATGCCCTTGAGGGAAACTCGAATTATATTGCATGGAAGGATAGGATGGAGGCGGTGCTGGATGAAAATGGGTTGAAGGAGTTCATAGATGCATAAATTCCAAAGCCTACTTCTAGCGATGCTGCCGTACTTGACGGATGGCAAAAGAAGACATCAAAGTGTCGAAGGATTCTGTTGGAGGGCGTGAAGAATCACATAATATCCAGCCTTCATGGTAAAGCTTCTCCATTCTTGATGTGGAAAGCTTTGACAGATTTATTTCAAAGCAAGAGCGACCAGAGGAAGTTGGCGCTCAAGGATAAACTCAGAAACATAAAAATGGAGAAAGGCGACAGTATGCCCAAGTACCTCACGAAGTTCGTCCAATGCAGGGATGAGCTGGGAAGTGTGGGGGTGACTTTTGATAATGAGGACTTGGTGAGCTTGGCTCTCCTTGGGCTTCTGAAGAGTTGGCATTCCTATCAGGACTCTGTCAATGGTCGGGAGAAATTTCTAGGATGGGAGCGACTTTGGTCGGATCTTGTGCAAGAGGAGATAAGGCGGAGTACCAGGGATGGATCTTCATCAAAGAAATCTGATGAAGAGAATTGCACTTTGGCTGCGAAAGCAAAGAAGGGAAGAGTAAGAAGCATGCTTCTCAATCCTGTGCGAAAGGCAAGAAGTAGGACATGTCCAAGGTGAAGTGCTTTCACTGTCACCAACACGGACATTATGCCACTAATTGTCCACAGAAGAAGAAAAATAAGCAGGCTGCTAGGAATGCAGCTGGAGAGGCCTTAGCCTCGCAGTTTGAGCTGGATTTTTCGCTGATTTCATTCTTGGTCTCAAGTATGACGGGATCAGTGTGGTTTCTTAACAGTGGTGCATCTTTTCACATGACAGGAGATCGAAATTTGTTTACTGATCTGGATGAGAAAGATCTTGGAGTGCACATCGAGATGGGCGATGATGGTAGATACAGTGCGACCGATATCGATACCATTTCCTTTGAGAGGGAGTCTGGTAAACCCTTCGTATTGAAGGAAGTGATGCATGTTCTAGGATTGAAGAAGAATATTATCTCTGTGGCGATGTTAGAAGACAAGGGATATGATGTTGTCTTTAGCGAGGGAAAGGCTTTCCTGCGCAGTAAGGCAACTGGTGAGACTCGGAGGATAGGGGTTCGAGTTCAGAACCTTTATCAATTGCAGGTAGATGGCTGCGTAGCAATGGCAGGCAAGGCAGAAGGAGTGGTGAGCCGGGATGATGGCGAGTTGTGGCACCAGAGATTGGGCCACCTTCACCATGGAGCTTTGAAGATACTGCAGCAGATTTCTACTGGGCTTCTTAAGGGTACTCTTGCGCAGTCAGATCAGTGCAAGGGATGTACCTTGGGAAAATTTGTGAAAGCCACCTTTCAAGAAGAATGAGTAAGCCCCACGAGGATCTGAGAGGAGGTACACGATTGAACGGACCTTTCTCAGTAGCTTCGACAACAAAGCATAGGTACTATGTGATATTTGTTGATGATTTTTATTGTAAGTGCTAGATCTTATTCATGCAGAAGAAGAGTGAGACATACTCAAAGTTTTGTGAGTTCAAGGCATTGGTTGAGAAAGAATCGGGGAAGAAGGTGAAGGCTCTTAGGAGCAACAATGGTGGTGAATTCATCTCTTGCAAATTCAAGGAATTTTGCAGCGCAGAAGGAATTCGATGAGAGTTCATAGCACCTCATAACCCACAGTAGAATGGGGTTGTTGAGCGGAAGAACAGAACAATCGTGGGTGCTGCATGGGTGATGTTGCATGATCAGGGGCCTACCCATACACTTGTGGTGAGGCATGCAATACTACAATATATGTAAGAACCCTTGTCCTCCCAAGATACTTGGCATGAGTACACCCGAGGAGGCGTTTTCTGGTAAGAGGCACGATATTTCCCATTTTGAGGATTTTTTGGTTCACTGTTTCCATTCATGTGACGAAGGATGCCGGAAAAGAAGGTTTGGGTTATTTGCGGAGGTTGGGATATTTGTGGGGTATACGTACGCCCCACAACTATCGTGTGTATTTTCCGGATAGTCGCAAAACATTGTGCGACGAGATATCAAATTTCAGGAGGAGAAAGCCATGAAGTGTTCGCTTGAGAGGGAGCCACACTTGGATGCAGATGAGGAGCTATTAGTTCCTAAGGATGAGTCTCGGGATGTGGATCAGCCACAAGATTAGGTTCATGGAGTGGAAGAGACCACTCAAGCAGTGCCAACCATCAGAGGGCGGAAGCGCACTATAGAAGCTGAGCGACTGGCTCAAGATGTAGAGAAGGTTGTAGGAGCACCTACATCACAGTGGAGATAGAGACAGTCACCTGACCGGTATACTAGATACATGGATCTTATGAGCAAGTGTATCGTGATAGAGCCATCCTCTTTCGAGGAAGATGTGGAGGACCCCGCATGGGTAGATGCCATGGTGGAAGAGTACGATTCGATTGTCATAAACAGTGCATGGGAGAGATTTTCCGGGAGCTGGGAGGGGAAATCGATGTGGGTTGAAATGGATCACAAAAAGTGAAGCGAGTTCGCGACGGAAGTGTGGAGAAGTATAAGGCAATATTTGTTGCCCTAGGCTTTTCACATATTGAGGGGATCAATTATGAGGAGACCTTTGCACCTGTCGCAAGGTATTCTTCCATACGGACGATTCTTGCTCTCTCAGTGCAGATGGGGTGGCACATTCATCAGATGGATGTGAATACTATGTTCCTCAATGGAGTCATTGAGGAGGAGGTGTACATAGAGTAGCCCGAAGGTTTTGAGATCTTCAGCAGCGAGTCGCATGTGTGCAGGCTCAAAAGAGTGTTGTATGGGTTGAAACAAGCACCTCGTGCTTGGTACACATGGATAGACAATTATTTCACCGGACTTGGATTCTCCAAGAGTGAGGCAGATCCTAACCTATACTAGATTGTGGTGGAGGGTAAGTTGTTGATCATTTTACTTTATGTAGATGATTTGATTTTGACAGGTGATGAGTTATTGATACTCTCATGCAAGGAGGATCTTGCAAAAGATTTTGAGATGAAGGACTTGGGCCTCCTTCATTATTTCCTAGGATTGGAAATTTGGCAGCGTAGTGGTGGAATGCTTATTTCTCAGGGTAAGTATGCCCGAGAGATACTGGAGAAGTTCAACATGCATGGCTGCAAGCCTGTTGATACTCCTCTTCCTGGTGGATGGAATAAGGAGGATGCTACTTCAGCGAAGGTAGTGGATGCCACTGTTTATCGACAGTTGGTGGGGTCGCTTATGTATCTGGTCAATACACGACCCGACATATGCTATGTTATTAACCAGCTTTCACAAGCTATGGTTAAGCCAACCAAGCTCTTTTGGAAGGCAGGCAAGCATGTATTGAGATATCTCAAAGGCACATTAGGATATGGATTATGGCATGTGACCAAGGATGAGTTGGAGGCGCATGGATTCACAAATGTATCATCATATCAGAGATTGTGTACAACAAAAGATCATGTTACTTTCTTACATTCCTACGGAGGATCAGGATGTTGATATCTTGACGAAGGCGCTCACCAAGAGCAAATTCGAATACCATAGAGGCAGGATCGGGGTGGCAGATAATCCCTATCTTATTGAGAGGGAGTGTTGAGATTGCAACAAGATGATGAGCTTAGTGAAAAGAGTCGCCTTCACTAAGTGGGCCTGCAGGCTATTTTTGGTGCAAAGTCTATTTTTAGACTATGTCTGTTTTTAGACATATGGATCATGTTCTACGAGTTGCAGGATGCTATTTGTGGATGGTTGGTCAAGTCGGAAAAAATAGATGGACTTCTATTTTTAGACATATTGGGCAGAATCTATTTTTAGATTGCCAGTCTAAAAATAGATATGTCGAATATTATTAGCTCTTAATAATATTTGGACTCTAAACATTATCTTATTCTCTTGGAGCACTTCAGTTAAGTGCACAGATGTGGCACAGGAGCTGACATAAGGAATTACGCTATTCCCGAGGGTTAAGTGGAGCTATTGCATTGATACTTCAGTTAGAACTCATGTGACAGAGTTTGGTGGAGTTGATTGAGGAAGTTAGTGGAGTTGTATTCAGTTTAACTAATCTAAACATAGTTGAGCTATTTGTATTCAGTTTAACTAATTTATAAAATTAGTGAGAGTGGTGTGAATTAATTATTAATTAATTCACTAATTATAAACTCATTAATCAACTAAAGAATGCATCAGTTAACTTCAGTGCATGGACAGTTTTAGTGGAGACCAGTGCAAAAATAGGTGAAAGAGCAAGTTAACTATCAGTTGTGACTATACTGTTGCTATTTGCAACACACAGATAGGTGGAGAAGCCTATGAGGATTGCGCAGTACAAGCCAGGTGGTTTATCTAATTAATGAAGCCATCCCATAGCATTGATTACGCAATAGAGGCTGGCTATCAAGTGGAAAAAGATTGGAGCATGTGTTTTGCTAGATCTAGCTTGATAGTGTGTAGCAATTGAGGGTGTGCATGAGAGCTTGTGAGGAGCTTTTGTACTATGATTGTTACATGATCTCCATGAAATATAATATACAGATAGTTGGGGTTTTCATCTTTAAGCTTTCCCATTAAATATTGTGTTCATATGTGTGATTGTTTGTGGTTTTAATGTATGCATGCAATTGATTTTTTTTTTCCGCATGTGATGATCAATGGTAGAAGAGATTCTGTATTATGCATGAAGCTAAAATAGTGCATGATCAGGAGAATCTAGGTGAATAATATATCATTTATTCAAATTTTCTACATGGCATCAGAGTGAGATTGATCATTGGAGCAATTGCAAAACATTGAAGCGGTTGAGTTTTGTGCTGGTGGAATTCGAATTTGCAGCAGTGTTTTCTTGGTGTCGAAGTTGAGATGTCTTTCAATGGATTGTGATTGGAGTATGCCCTTGAGGGTAGCTCGAATTATATTTCATGGAAGGACAGGATGGAGGCGGTGCTGGATGACAATGGGTTGAAGGAGTTCATAGATGCATAAATTCCAAAGCCTACTTCTAGCAATGCTGCCATACTTGACGCATGGCAAAAGAAGACAACAAAGTGTCGAAGGATTTTGTTGGAGGGTGTGAAGGATCACATAATATCCAGACTTAATGGTAAATATTCTTCATTCTTGATGTGGAAAGATTTGACAGATTTATTTCAAACCAAGAGTGACCAGAGGAAGTTGGCGGTCAAGGATAAACTCAGAAACATAAAAATGGAGAAAGGCGACAGTATGCCCAAGTACCTCACGAAGTTCGTCCAATGCAGGGATGAGCTGGGAAGTGTGGGGGTGACTGTTGATGATGAGGACTTGGTGAGCTTGGATCTCCTTGGGCTTTCGAAGAGTTGGCATTCCTATCAGGACTCTGTCAATGGTCGGGAGAAATTTCCAGGATGGGAGCGACTTTGGTCGGATCTTGTGCAAGAGAAGATAAGGCGGAGTACCTGGGACGGATATTCATCAAAGAAATTTGATGAAGAGAATTTCCATTTGGCTTCCAAAGCAAAGAAGGGGAAGAGAAAGAAGCATGCTTCTCAATCCGGTGCGAAAGGAAAGAAGTAGGACATGTCCAAGGTGAAGTGCTTTCACTGTCACCAACACGGACATTATGCCACTAATTGTCCACAGAAGAAGAAAAATAAGCAGGCTGCTGGGACTACAGCTGGAGAGGCCTTAGCCTCGCAGTTTGAGCTGGATTTTTCGCTGATTTCATTCTTGGAACTCAAAGGTGTTGAATTATTAGTGTGGCTTCTTAACAATTGGTGTGCGTCTTTTCACATGATAGGAGATCGAGATTTGTTTACTGATCTAGATGAGAAAGATCTTGGAGTGCACATCAATATGGGCGATGATGGTAGATACAGTGCAACCAGTATCGGTACCATTTCCTTTGAGAGGGAGTCTAGTAAACCCTTCGTATTGAAGGAAGTGATACATGTTTCAGGATTGAAGAAGAATCTTATCTCTGTGGTGATGTTAGAAGACGAGGGATATGATGTTGTCTTTAGCTTTAGAAAGGATGGCATGTGCAAGGCAACCTGGTGAGATTAGGAGGATAGGGGTTCGAGCAAAAACCTTTACCACCGTGCAGTAGATGGTCGTTAGCACGGCGTGCGATGAGGTGACGGATGATGGCGAGTTGCGGGCACAGGAGATTGGGCCATCTTCACCATGGAGCTTTGAAGTTTCTGCAGCAGATTTCTACTGGACTTCCTAAGGGCACTCTTGCGCAGTCAGATCAGTGCAAGGGGTGTACTTTAGGGAAGTATGTGAAAGCCACCTTTCACGAGAAGGATAGTCGCGCCACGACGATCCTTGAGAGAGTTCACACAGACGTGTGTGGTCCTTTCTCAGTTGCTTCGATAGCAAAGCATAGGTATTATGTGATCTTTGTTGATGATTTCTCTCAGGTATGGATCTTCTTCATGCGAAGAAGACCGAGACAGACTCAAAGTTTTGTGAGTTCAAGGCACTGGTTGAGAAATAATCGGGGAAGCAGGTGAAGGCTCTTAGGAGTGAAAATGGTGGTGAATTCATCTCTGGCGAATTCAAGGACTTTTTTAGGGCAGAAGGAATTCGAAGAGAGCTCATAGCACCTCATAACCCACAGCAGAATGGGGTTACTGAGCAGAAGAACAGAACGATCGTGGGTGCTGCACGGGCGATGTTGCATAATCAGGGCCTTCCCATACAATTGTGGGATGAGGCATGCAATACTACGGTATATGTGTAGAACCGTTGTTCTCACAGGATACTTGGCATGAGTACACCCGAGGAGGCGTTTTCTGGTAAGAAGCCTGATATTTCCCAATTGAGGATTTTTGTCTAATTGCCATCTATGTAACGAAGGATGCCATGAAGAAGCCGGAGTCGATTGCGAGGTTGGGATATTCGTAAGTACACTGATACACCCCATTGAACTGCCGTGTGTATTTTCTAGATGCCGCAAGACTGTTGTGTGACTCGATATCAAATTTCATGAGGAGAAAGCCAAGTAAAGTGTTCGCTTGAGAGGGAGCCACACTTGCATGCAGATGAGGAGCTATTAGTTCCTAAGGATGAGTCTTAGGATGTGGATCAGCCACAAGATGAGGTTCATGGAGTGGAAGAGACCACTCAGGTAGCGCCAGCCATCAGAGGGCGGAAGCGCACTATAGAAGCTGAGCGACTGGCTCAAGATGTAGAGAAGGTTGTAGGAGCACCTACATCACAGCGCAGACAGAGACAGTCACCTGACCAGTATACTGGATACATGGCTCTTATGATAAAGTGTATCGTGAAGGAGTCATCCTCTTTCGAGGAAGCTGTGGAGGACCCCGCATGGGTAGATGCCATGGTGGAAGAGTATGATTCAATTGTAAGAAACAGTGCATGGGAGATTGTCCCAAGACCGGAGGGTAAATCAGTGGTGGGTTCGAGATGGATCTAAAAAGTGAAGCAGGTAGTTGATGGGAGTGTGGAGAAGTATAAGGCAAGATTTGTTGCCCGAGGCTTTTCACAGATTGATGGGATCGATTATGAGGATACCTTTGCACATGTTGCAAGGTATTCTTCCATACGGACAATTCTTGCTCTCTCGGCGCAGATGGGGTGGCACATTCATCAGATGGATTTGAAGAATGTGTTCCTCAATGGAGTCATTGAGGAGGAGGTGTACATAGAGCAGCCCGAAGGTTTCGAGATCTTCAGCAGCGAGTCGCATGTGTGCAGGCTCAAGAGAGCATTGTATGGGTTGAAAAAATCACCTCATGCTTGGTACACACGGATAGACAGTTATTTCACCTGGACTTGGATTCTCCAAGAGTGAGGCGACAACCTATACCAGACAGGTGGGGAGGTGTTAGTCGATCATTGTACTTTATGTAGATGATTTGATTTTGACAGTGATGAACCTGTTGATACACTCATGGCACATCTGCAAAGGGAGTTTGGAGATGAAGGATCAGCCTCCTTCATTATTTCCCCGGATTTGAAATTTGGGTGTTATGTGGGCAGGGATCGTTTTGTTTCTCAGGGTAAGTATGCCCGAGAGATACTAGAGAAGTTAAACATGCATGGCTGCAAGCCTGTTGATACTCCTCTTCCTCGTGGTTGGAGGAAGGAGGATGCTACTTCGGCTGAGGTAGTGGATGCCACTGTTTATCGACAGTTGGTGGGGTCGCTTATGTATCTGGTCAATACATGACCCGACATATGCTATGCTATTAACCAGCTTTCACAAGCTATGTGTAAGCCAACCAAGCTCTTATGGAAGGCAGGCAAGCATGTATTGAGATATCTCAGAGGCACATCGAGATATGGATTGGTGGCATGCATAAGAGGATGAGTTGAGGCGGCATGGCTTCACGGATTGGTGTCATCATATCAGAGATTGTGTGCGCAAGATCATGTTACTTTCATACATTCCTACTTTAGAGGATCAAGATGCCGATATCTTGACAAGTGCGCCATCGTATAAATTAAATACTATAAAGGTGATAGGGTTGCGTATAATCCTTATCATGTTGAGAGGGAGTGTTGAGATTGCAACAAGATGATGAGCTTAGTGGAAAGGAGTCGCCTTCATTAAGTGGGCCCGCAGGCTATTTTTGGCGCAAAGTCTATTTTTAGACTATGTCTATTTTTAGACATATGGATCATGTTCTATGAGTTGCAGGATGCTATTTGTGGATGGCTAGTCAAGTCGGAAAAAATAGATGGACTTCTATTTTTAGACATACTGGGCGGAATCTATTTTTAGATTGCCAGTCTAAAAATAGATATGTCGAATATTATTAACTCTTAATAATATTTGGACTATAAACATTATCTTATTCTCTTGGAGCACTTCAGTTAAGTGCACAGATGTGGAACAGGAGCTGAAAGAAGGAATTACGCTATTCCTGAGGGTTAAGTGGAGCTATTGCATGGATACTTCAGTTAGAACTCATGTGACAGAGTTTGGTGGAGTTGATTGAGGAAGTTAGTGGAGTTGTATTCAATTTAACTAATCTAAACATAGTTGAGCTATTTGTATTTAGTTTAACTAATTGATACAATTAGTGAGAGTGGTGTGAATTAATTATTAATTAATTCACTAATTATAAAATCATTAATCAACTAAAGAATGCATCAGTTAACTTCAGTGCATAGACAGTTTCAGTGGAGACCAGTGCAGAAATAGGTGAAAGAGCAGGTTAACTATCAGTTGTGACTATACTGTTGCTATTTGCAACACACAGATAGGTGGAGAAGCCCATGAGGATTGCGCAGTACAAGCCAAGTGGTTTATCTATTTAATGAAGCCATCCCATAGCATTGATTACGCAATAGAGGTTGGCTATCAAGTGGCAAAATATTGGAGCATGTGTTTTGCTAGATCTAGCTTGATAGTGTGTAGCAATTGAGGGTGTGCATGAGAGCTTGTGAGGAGATTTTGTACTATGATTGTTACATGATCTCCATGACATATAATATACAGATAGTTGTGGTTTTCATCTTTAAGCTTTCCCATTAAATACTATGTTCATATGTGTGATTTTTTGTGGTTTTAATGCATGCATGCAATTGATTTTTTTTCCGCATGTGATGATCAATGGTAGAAGAGATTCTGTATTATGCATGAAGCTAAAATAGTGTGTGATCAGGAGAATCTCGATGAATAATATATCATTTATTCAAATTTTCTACATGGTATCATAGTGATATTGATCATTGGAGCAATTGCAAAACATTGAAGCGGTTGAGTTTTGTGCTGGTGGAATTCGAATTTGCAGCAGTGTTTTCCTGGTGTCGAAGTTGAGATGTCTTTCAACGGATTGCGATTGGAGTATGCCCTTGAGGGCAGCTCGAATTATATTTCATGGAAGGACAGGATGGAGGCGATGCTGGATGAAAATGGGTTGAAGGAGTTCATAGATGCAGAAATTCCAAAGCCTACTTCTAGCGATGTTGCTGTACTTGACGCATGGCAAAAGAAGACAACAAAGTGTCGAATGATTCTATTGGAGGGCGTGAAGGATCACATAATATCCAGCCTTCATGGTAAAGCTTCTCCATTCTTGATGTGGAAAGCTTTGACAGATTTATTTCAAAGCAAGAGCGACCAGAGGAAGTTGGCGCTCAAGGATAAACTCAGAAACATAAAAATGGAGAAAGGCGACAGTATGCCCAAGTACCTCACGAAGTTTGTCCAATGCAGGGATGAGCTGGGAAGTGTGGGGGTGACTGTTGATGATGAGGACTTGGTGAGCTTAGCTCTCCTTGGGCTTTCGAAGATTTGGCATTCCTATTAGGACTCTGTCAATGGTCGGGAGAAATTTCCAGGATGGGAGCGACTTTGGTCGGATCTTGTGCAAGAGGAGATAAGGCAGAGTACCAGGGACAGATCTTCATCAAAGAAATCTGATGAAGAGAATTACGCTTTGGCTGCAAAGCAAAGAAGGGGAAGAGCAAGAAGCATGCTTCTCAATCCGGTGCGAAAGGCAAGAAGCAGGACATGTCCAAGGTGAAGTGCTTTCACTGTCACCAACACGGACATTATGCCACTAATTGTCCACAGAAGAAGAAAAATAAGCAGGCTGTTGGGACTGCAGCTGGAGAGGCCTTAGCCTTGCATTTTGAGCTGGATTTTTCACTGATTTCATTCTTGGTCTAAAGTATGACGGGATTAGTGTGGTTTCTTAACAGTGGTGCATCTTTTCACATGACAGGAGATCGAGATTTGTTTACTGATCTGGATGAGAAATATCTTGGAGTGCACATCGAGATGGGCGATGATGGTAGATACAGTGCGACCGGTATCGATACCATTTCCTTTGAGAGGGAGTCTGGTAAACCATTCGTATTGAAGGAAGTGATGCATGTTCCAGGATTGAAGAAGAATCTTATCTCTGTGGCGATGTTAGAAGACAAGGGATATGATGTTGTCTTTAGCGAGGGAAAGGCTTTCTTGTGCAGTAAGGAAACTAGTGAGAATCAGAGGATAGGGGTTCGAGTTAAGAACCTTTATCAATCGTAGGTAGATGGCTGCGTAGTAATGGCAGGCAAGGCAGAAGGAGTGGTGAGCCGAGATGATGGCGAGTTGTGGCACCGGAGATTGGGCCACCTTCACCATGGAGCTTTGAAGATACTGCAACATATTTCTACTGGGCTTCCTAAGGGTACTCTTGCGCAGTCAGATCAGTGCAAGGGATGTAACTTGGGAAAATTTGTGAAAGCCATCTTTCACGAGAAGGATATTCACCCCACGATGATCCTTGAGAGAATTCACACAGACGTGTGTGGACCTTTCTCAGTAGCTTTGATAGCAAAGCACATGTAGTATGTGATATTTGTTGATGATTTTTCTCCTAAGTGTTGGATCTTCTTCATGCAAAAGAAGACCGAGACATACTCAAAGTTCTATGAGTTCAAGGCACTGGTTGAGAAAGAATCGGGGAAGCAGGTGAAGGCTCTAAGGAGCGACAATGGTGGCGATTTCATCTCTTGAGAATTCAAGGACTTTTGCAGCGCAGAAGTAATTCGAAGAGATCTCATAGCACCTCATAACCCACAGCAGAACGAGGTTGCTGAGCGGAAGAACAGAACGATCGTGGGTGTTGCACAGGCGATGTTGCATGATCAGGGCCTACCCATACACTTGTGGGCTGAGGCATGCAATACTACAGTATATGTGCAGAACCGTTGTCCTCACAGGATACTTGGCATGAGTACACAGGGAGGCATTTTTTTACGGTAAGAGACGTGTTTCCCATTTGAGGATTTTTGGTTCACCTGTTTACATTCATGTGACGAAGGATGCCAGGAAGAAGCTGGAGTCGACTGCGGAGGTTGGGATATTTGTGGGGTACACTGATACACCCCACAACTATCGTGTGTATTTTCCAGACAGTTGCAAGACATTTGTGCGACGGGATATCAAATTTCATGAGGAGAAAGCCATGAAGTGTTCGGTTGAGAGGGAGCCACACTTGCATGTATATGAGGAGATATTAGTTCCTACGGATGAGTCTCAGGATGTGGATCAGCCACAAGATGAGGTTCATGGAGTGGAAGAGACCACTCAGGCAGCGCCAACCATCAGAGGGCGGAAGCGCACTACAGAAGCTGAGCAACTGGCTCAAGATGCAGAGAAGGTTGTAGGAGAACCTACATCACAGCGCAGACAGAGACAGTCACCTAGCCGGTATACTAGATACATTGCTCTTATGAGCAAGTGTATCGTGACAGATCCATCCTCTTTCGAGGAAGTTGTGGAGGACCTGTTGTCCTCTGCAACAACCCCCCATTTCATATAATTTTTTATTCACAACACCATAATATGGAGAAGTACAAGGCGAGATTTGTCGCCCGTGGCTTCTCACAGATCGAGGGGATTGACTATGAGGAGACTTTGGCACCTGTCGCAAGGTACTCTTCCATACGGACGATCCTTGCTCTCTCAGCGCAGATGGGGTGGCACATTCATCAGATGGATGTGAAGACTGCGCTCCTCAATGGAGTTATTGAGGAAGAGGTGTACATAGAGCAGCCTGAAGGTTTTGAGATCTTCAGCAGTGAGTCGCATGTGTGCCGACTCAAGAGAGCACTGTATGGGCTGAAGCAAGCACCTCGTGCTTGGTACACTCTGATAGACAGCTACTTCACCGGGCTTGGATTCTCCAAGAGTGACGCGGATCCAAACCTGTACCAGATTGTGGTGGAGGGGAAGCTGTTGATCATCGTACTGTATGTAGATGATCTGATTTTGACTGGCGACGAGCAGTTGATACCTTCATGCAAGGAGGATCTTGCACGAGAGTTTGAGATGAAGGACCTGGGCATCCTTCATTATTTCCTGGGATTGGAGATTTGGCAGCGCAGTGGAGGACTGTTTGTTTCTCAGGGCAAGTATGCCCGGGAGATTCTTGAGAGGTTCAACATGCAAGGCTGCAAGCCTGTTGACACTCCTCTTCCTGGTGGTTGGAGGAAGGAGGATGCTACTTCAGCGGAGGTAGTGGATGCCACTGTCTATCGACAGTTGGTGGGGTCGCTTATGTATCTGGTCAATACACGACCCGAAATATGCTATGCAGTTAACCAGCTTTCGCAAGCTATGGTTAAGCCTACCAAGCTCTTTTGGAAGGCAGGCAAGCATGTATTGCGCTATATTAGAGGCACATCGGGATATGGTCTATGGTACAGACAGGAGGATGGAGCGAAGCTTTCTGGCTTCACTGATGTAGATTGGGCAAGGAGTCCAACGGACCGGAAGAGCACTTCTGGAGGAGTTTTCAGCATTGGGTCGACATCAGTTTCCTGGTACAGCAGGAAGCAGAGATCCGTGGCACTCAGTTCAGCAGAGGCCGAGTACATGGCAGCTAGCTTGGCTACATGCGAGGCTATTTGGATGAGGAAGATCCTCGCAGGTTTGTTTAGGTTGCATTTGGAGCCTACAGTGATCTACTGTGATAACCAGAGTTGCATTAAACTCTCAGCTAATCCAGTATTTCATGATAGGTCCAAACACATCGACATCAGGTACCATCATATCAGAGATTGTGTTCAGCGGAGAATCATGATGCTTTCATATGTTCCCACGGAAGATCATGATGCCGACATCCTGACGAAGGCGCTCACCAGGAGCAAGTTCGAATTCCACAGAGGCAGGATAGGGGTTGCAGATAATCTATATCTTGCTGAGAGAGAGTGTTGAAAATGCAGCAAGATGATGGAGCTTAGTGAAATGAAGTCGCCTTCACTAAGTGGGCCCGCAGGCAAATTCTGGCGCAAAATCTATTTTTAGACTATGTCTATTTTTAGACATATGGAGCATGGTTCGGGGATTCGAGTTTGAGATTCTTGAAGTATGTGTCATGTTGGTAAAATAGATGAGACTCTATTTTTGAGGTCAAAGAGGTCGAAGTCTATTTTTAGACTGCCTCTCCTTAAAACAGGGAAGTCAAATATTATTTACCCTTAAAAATATTTAGACTATAAACTTCAGTTTACTCTCCTGGAGCACTTCAGTTCGAGCTACAGAAGTGGCTCATGCATCTGACAGAGGAATCACGTGGTTCCCAAGGGTTTGATGGCATCATGCATGGTTGACTTCAGTTGGACTTCAGTGGCATAAGTTTGGAGGAGTTAATGAGACAGATAGTGGAGTTGTGTTCTGTTTATTTTAGTTGAACTGATTGAGATTAGTTTAACTAGCTAATCAATTAGTTATGAGTAGAGTGAATTAAATATTATTTAATTCATTAATTAGTAACTCATTATTCAACTCAAGAACACATCAGTTCACTACAATGCATGATCAGTTCAGTGGAGACCAGTGAAAGAGGTAGATGAAAGGGTGGAGTTAGCTATCAGTTGTGACTATACCGTTGCTATTTGCAACACACAGATAGGTGGAGTAAGCCCATGAGGATTGTGCAGTTCAGGCTGGTGGTTTATCTATATAAAGAGGCCATCCCATAGCATTGAAACATGCAATAGAGGCAAGGCAATTGGCGGTGAGTTTTGAACCAGTAACCTGTTCAAAACTGAGCTAGATTGTGAGTAAATTTATGAGAAAGTACTGAGTACTTGTGAGGAGTATTGTACTGAGTTTGTTACTTTATTTATCCATTATAATATACACAATAGCTGCGGGGTTTTCAGCTATAAGCTTTCCCCATACATACTGTGTTAATGTGTATGATGATTTGATGTGTTATCGCTTGATTTTATTTCCGCATGTGTGATGATCTGAGTTGGTTGAGTGGAAGAGATTATGTGTTGCATATAAATTCGAATTGTATGTGATCAAGATAGTCTCGGTGGATAATTAATCATTATTCAACAAATTTCTACATAATGAAGCATGGAGCATGTCATTTCTTATCCATCAAGCCCAGAGGCCAAGAAACACTAAGTTCTTCATTTAATTAGGCCAACTATCTCATCTACTCCTTCTATCACTCATTCTCCTATAAGAACCCCTGAAGAATACATTGTAAGGTGGTTGTTGGTGGATAGGGATTTTATCGACTATTAGAACTATTATTGAGGGGAAGTAGTTGATTATTCTGTAATATAGTAGGTAGGGAAGAGAAGTCTGTATTGTAAAAGGCCACTGAGTTCAAAGTATGTGATTGGTTTTGCACATCAATTAATCAAGCAGATTCACAGGATCCTGGTCTATATTATTGGCGATGTATTCTCACTGTAATTGTTTCCTTTCATGTTTTTACATACTGTCCATATTTCTCTAATAAAGAAAAACAAGCATAGATTAGGATATACTGCTGGAAGTACCCTAAATATCACTGTAATATTTATCTTTGATGTTTTCTGCTATGTTGTGTATCTAAGAGCTAATTCATCATATTTAACCAGTATAGTAGTTGGTTGGTCCATGCTTACTGATGTCTGAATTTGGAGTTAGTTTCCTAGATCCCTTCGAGTGAGTGTCAAAAGCATTAAAGGTTAAAAGCCCTCCTCTGATCTTAGGCCTTACTCTTTGTTTCATCTTATATGTTTTCTACTACTCTGAAACTGGTTATGAGGACTGTTGGATTGTCTTTCTTTAGAGTATGCTGAAGCAGGTTTGGAGTTAAATGACCTCTGATCTAATCTGAAGCTATCTTTGTGCCTTTATGGGAGTTTCCTTTGAAGTATGTCGAAAGTAGGCCTGGAGTTAAATGACCTCTGACCTGATCTTAGACTGCCCCTTGGTCTCTTTCTTTCACCCATTCTTAATGTTCCATTCCACCTCTATCTAAAAAGATCCTTTGGTATAGATGACTTGCCCTATGAAAACCCTTGAATAGTTGTTATGCAAGTAATTCCCTTTCATGACTCCATAGCCCAATGGATTGACATTTTCTTGACCTATCTTCTTTTGCCGAAATGTCCTGCTGCTTTGATCCTTTCATTCCATAACATTCTCAATTAATGATCTCCAACCCAACAACCAAACCAATTTAAACCCCCCCCCCCCCCCCCCCCCGTGCTTCATACCTAGCCTAATACCTCATTTTGAGCTTCAAAGATATATCATTCTTTGTATTTATAGAGAGATCCCTCTCTGGATCCAGGAGGGATAAATCCTAGGATCCCAAAGTGGTTTAATGTTGTCTAGTCTTTTGGTCTTGCCAATCTGGCCAAAACACTGGAACCCCAACATAATGGCCACTCTGCTGGGGAAAAAATCTGAGTGCCCTTAACTGTTTTATCTGGTCATGTGTCCCATTTTTGTCACCAACATAATGGTGACTCCACTTGGGAACTGAGTGAATTTCATATTATATACCCTTAAGAACTCAGAAGACCCAAGATCTCTGGTTAGATTGGTATTAAATTTCCGATGGTGGACAACAACCTACTTCAAACATTTAAATTCATCCACCTGGTGACTCCATACTCCATACCTCTCGAAAAACTCCACTGGAGGAAGAACCTGAAATATGGCCAGACCTCATAGAAGGATAGAAGATTTAGGCTAGATTTGGTTTAAGGAATTCATTGTATTTGTCTACCACTACGTTCTATCCTACTTTAAGCCTAATCAAGTGTACAAAGATGAAACTCACCTTGAGTATGGGAAATATCTCAAGCCTCAGTCTTCAGACCATAAGTAGACCTATAATCTGGTGAAAGACCTGGTGGAACAAGAGCCTCCTGGTGTATCTCTCACTCCTAAAGAAACTTCAAGCAGCCATGAACCTCTTGTTGCATTACCTACACCTACAAAGGTCATAGAAAGATATAAGCCTATGGTTTTGCCTCTTGTCTTCAAACCCCTTCCTGCAGGACTTACAAATAAGCTGCCCCTGTTTGATGGAGAGAATACAAAGATCACTACTGAGCAGCATGTTCAAAATATTGAGGATTTACTTGACTTGTATGAAATAGAAGAAGATGATGTGCGTATTAGAATGTTTGCCTTGTCATTACAAGGAAATGTTAAGAGTTAGTTTAAAAACCTTCCAGCTGCAAGCATCATCAATTTTTAACAGTTTGCTTAAGTTTTTCTTGATAGATGGGTAGTCTCGGTAAATGTCTTCCTCATCCTAGAAGAATACCAAAATTTGAGAAGACAACCAGGAGAGACAATACATAACTTTTCAGCCATGTTCAATAAGGTGTACAATGCAATACCTTCTAACATAAAACCACCCTTGGGTTGGGCCCTATTACACTATCCAAGTTCTTTTGACCCCGAGGTGGAATTCCATATAAGAGAAAGAGAGCCTTCGAGCTTGGAGGAAATGCAAAGCATAGCAATTGCTATCGAATACAACCTACAGTGCAGGGAGGAAAGATTAAAAGTAATAAAGGAGGAACAAGCAGAGAAAAAAAGGCAGATCTCTTTAGAAAACAAACTGGAAAAATTGATAGAGACAACCAACACCTTGTTGAACATAGAGGAGGAAGAATATGAGGTTGAAACTAGAAATGATGATTGGAAAAGACCTACACCTTGTCCTCAAGAAAAACAAGCCAGATCACTGCAAGACACAAGCAACATGCAGAGCATGTATGATGAACAAGATTTTAGATCAGAAGATGAACTTGCAAATTATTTTGAAGAAAGACTTGCTGAGAATCCAATGGGTTTGAGGGATAACATTGCTTATAATTATGATTTCCCTAATGTTGATCTATCTGATGATGATTTTTTCCAAAGAGAAGCTGAGCTTGCAAGGCCATCATCAGTAGATTCAGGGGAAGAAGATCATGACCATCAATTGCAAGAAAGTGATGAGCCAATGCGGGCCATCTATGATACTGATGGAGAAAGTGTCGAAAGCATGATAGCAGACGAAGATTCATTGGAGCTTCACTCTATTATATATCAGATCATTAGTAATGATTTCCATGAAGATGGAAGTCAGCAACTTTCCAGCGCAGAGGATGAGGAAGAAAGAAATGAAGAAAATCTTGAGCAAGATGAATATCCCGAGCCTTCTCCTGACAGGGTTTAGGTAATCAAAGAAACCCCTGCTCAAGAATATATTAATATTTTCACAGAGTTTAGTCCACTCCAGCAGAACCTATCAAAGCTCCAAGAGGACAACCCTACAATATATGATGAGTCCTCCAGTTCAGAAAATGAAGAAGATGAGGGAGTTTCTCTTTCTCAAGAGAGTCTTGTTCTTGATCCAGTGGAAGAAGAAGAAATCCTGGTTGAAGCCTGCCTGCCAAATACTCACAACCAGGTATCATTTCATGATCCTTATGCTCATTTCCTGCAAACATTTGAAGGAAGATCAAAGGTCATCTTGAGCAGCTTGTTGCAGACAACAAGAAACATTTTTGAAGCTACTGTTAATAAACAAAGATAATGGGAGTGGCCCTGCCTATCCATCCTGCTCAAAGAGATGAGCAGAAAAGACCAGTCATTGGATCATTTGATGGATTGGATGTATTGGAAAAGAGTGTTTTTAAGATAGACTTGTAAATATGTTAGTTAGAGTAGGGCAGGTAGGAAATATCAATAAAAGCTCAGCTTGTGAGCATGTAGTTAGCTGTTTTTGATTTCTGCAAAGTCTAGCCAACCAGACAGTCTAAACCTGGTTTGACTGTTTTTCAATTTCTGTCTTAGAATGTAGAGAAAGAAATATGCTAAACAGTTTAATCCTAGCAGATAGTAGTTTAGGTAGAGAATCTATGAGGCCAACAGTTTAATCTGGTCTCATGGAGAAATAAGGTAGCAGTAGAATAGGTTTATTTTCCTGTATGTAAAAAATTGATGATGTAAAGGGTCTGCAAGTCCAAATGCACCCAGAAGAAATTTTTTTAGGACAATAGTATGGGTAGGTAGTTGTTTGGGAGAATATTACTGCTGATATGATGTCTTCATGATTTGTGGCAGCTGATCCAAGAAAAGAAAAATATGTGTGAAGCACTAGGCATTTGGTCTACTCCAAAGATTATTTTCTGAATTCTTGACACCTTCAAGAAGATGCCATCCCCATATGGAGCCACTGTTAGCCACCTATAAATTTTTGACAAGCAAATAGGTGGCTAAAATGTTTTTGAGCCTTCAAGAAATACATTTCCTTTGAAAACATATCATTCTTGAAGCCTCCATGTGTTTTTTGCCGTTTGAACAATCTTCACTACTTTTTCCATTTAAAAGCCCTGTTGTTCTATGGAAGAAAATTCTCAAAAGGCCTCCATTTTCCCATTTATCCCCTCAAAACCCCATTTTTCATCCCTTGTTCCCCTCACAAATTTTCCCTCAAAATCCCTCATTAACCCCATTTAAAAGCCCTGCTGTTATGTGGAAGAAAATGCTCAAAAGGCCTCCATTTGCCCATTTGTCCCCTCAAAACCCCATTTTTCATCCCTTTTTCCCCTCACAAATTTTCCCTCAAAATCCCTCATTAACCCTCCAAATCAACCTAACTCCCCTTTAAACCTCACAATTGCCCTTTGTCTGGTTTAGAAACCTCCTTTTCTGCCTATCGAAACCCCTTTTTAAGCCTTAAAAATCCTCATTTTGGCTTAAAAATACTCTGTTTTCATTACAGGCCTAAGCCCCTAACCACTTCCCCACATATGACTCGCGCCCAGGACCAGGCGCTAATCGCAATCGGAAGTTTGTGATGAGCGTTTTCCCTTTGTTTATTGAAGTTCTCCAATGCGATTGGACTATGTGCTGTGGACCGCAGAAGCAATATAAGTCGTTGAGCTATATAGATCTAACGGCCAGCGCTAAAGTTTTACCACGCCCCACCTCACCTCTTTGTCAACCTCCGATCGCAATCTCCACTGTTGATCCTTTAACGATCCGATGGTCTGCGCGTAATCGCAAGCCAAAGAACCTCGGAGTTTCGACCCTTGCCATCCTCCGGTGCGATTAGATCTCCGTCGTTCCTTCCAATTGATCTAACGGCTCTCGTTCATCTCGCCTGTTCACTTACCCCTTTGCCTTCCTGCTCCCTCTTTCAATCTTGACCATCCATACCGTAGATCCGACAGTTGGGATTCGATCCGCCTTTGACCATTCCCCACCTAACCGCCAGTGCATCTTTCCATATCGCACTTCCACCTCAATCGTCAGATCTCATTGCTCCACATCCAACGGTCAGGAAGTATATCGCGTTTTTCTGGAGTTCAGATGTTAACGGTTCAAAATCGCGCGATATAGGCGGTTTTGTTTTGCCACGTGTCATGCAGCAACATGTATCACGTTTTTTCGAGAGGTTTCCAAAACCACCCCTGAGTCGCGCAACATCAACGGTTTTCCCACTAAAACCACTTTTCCCCTTTGGCCCCCGAAAGCTTCATCATTTAATCCCCACCGTTGATTTCCTCCTGAGATCCAACGATCCATGTTTTATTGCCCTTCGCCCGCTGGGTCCCACCATTAAAGGCCTTCGACTTCATGCATTTTTCTCCTTTTCCTTTGTAATTCGCCCAAGCATTAAACTTTGGGTTTTAACACAAACTTATTTCCTCTGTCTAACCTGCCTCCCCGGCAAACCCTGATCGTTGATTGCTATTGCCTCATCTAATCGGACGATCCGCGAACCATTTTCGCACCAAGCCTTCATTAGCTCTGTTTCACCATTCCGAAATGTTTTTCACCCATTTTCACCTGCATCCACCATTTCCACGACCATTCCACAGGCTTCCACAACAATCTTTCACCACTCCCCTGGATTTCATAATGAGTTTATTATATGGTGCAGGGTATATGGATGGTGAAACGCATTCTGCCTCCACAGTCACAGTCATTATGACTCAGAGCGTAGAAAGACCATCACAAAAGCGCATAGTGTATCAACAGAGACAGATCAAAGGATTAATTCCTATTATTGGAGATTAATGATTGTAATCCAATGATTAAAGGAAGAAGACACAATGTGAAGACCATAAAGAAGATCAAGGCCTAATTCAGCCTAAAACACAGGGATAAAGTGAATTAAAAGTGTTTTAGGAAAAGACAAAGACATCTGTCAATCCGAGAAAGCCTCCACTGCCACAGCAGAGGCCAATTGAACCCTCTCCAACACCAAAAGCCAACCTCTTCAGCTACCTAAAGACACCTGTAGCCTCAAGAAAATCAAAGAAGGCTTATTTATTGACAGAGCAGAAGATATTTTCCTAAAGACAGCTAAACAGTTATTTTTGACTGTCAGCAGAGTTATGTTAAAGATAAGAAGCAACCCAAAAGTCAATCTCTTTGTCCATTAAGCCTCAAAGGGCAGAAGCAACAATTATGAAGTATGGGCAACCTGCAGACTTTCTATCCCCTTTACTTATTTCAAAGGTAAAAAACAGACAATCAGAGTACAAATACAAGCAAAGGACCATTTAATGAAGCATGGAGCATGTCATTTCTTATCCATCAAGCCTCTCAGAGGCCGAGAAACATTAAGTTCTTCATTTAATTGGGCCAACTATCTCATCTACTCCTTCTATCACTCATTCTCCTATAAGAACCCCTGAAGAATACATTGTAAGGTGGTTGTTGGTGGATAGGGATTTTATCGACTGTTAGAACTGTTATTGAGGGGAAGTAGTTGAGTAGTCTATAATATAGTAGGCAGGGAAGAGAAGTCTGTATTGTAAAAGGGCACTGAGCTCAAAGTATGTGATTGGTTTTGCACGTCAATTAATCAAGCAGATTCACAGGATCCTGGTCTATATTATTGGTGATGTATTCTCACTGTAATTGTTTCCTTTCATGTTTTTACATACTGTCCATATTTCTCTGATAAAGAACAACAAGCATAGATTAGGATATACTATTGGAAGTACCCTAAATATCACTGTAATCTTTATCTTTGATGTTTTCTACTAAGTTGTGTATCTAAGAGCTAATTCATCATATTTAACCAATATAGTAGTTGGTTGGTCCATGCTTACTGATGTCTGAATTTGGAGTTAGTTTCCTAGATCCCTTCGAGTGAGTGTCAAAAGAATTGAAGGTTAAAAGCCCTCCTCTGATCTTAGGCCTTACTCTCTGTTTCATCTTATATGTTTTCTACTACTCTGAAAGTGGTTATGAGGACTGTTGGGTTGCATTTCTTTAGAGTATGATGAAGCAGGTCTAGAGTTAAATGACCTCATATCTGATCTTAAGCTATCTTTGTGCCTTTATGGGAGTTTCCTTTGAAGTATGTCGAAAGCAGGCCTGGAGTTAAATGACCTTTGATCTAATCTTAGACTGCCCCTTGGTCTCTTTCTTTCACCCATTCTTAATGTTCCATTCCACCATCTATCTAAAGAGATCCTCTAGTATAGATGACTTGCCCTATGAAAACCCTTGAATAGTTGTTATGCAAGTAATTCCCTTTCATGACTCCATAGCCTAATGGATTGACATTTTCTTGACCTATCTTCTTTTGCCGAAATGTCCTACTGCTTTATTCCTTTCATTCCATAACATTCTCAGTTAATGATCTCCAACCCAGCAACCAAACCAATTTAACCCCCCCCGGGTGCTTCATACCTAGCCTAATACCTCATTTTGAGCTTCAAAGATATATCATTCTTTGTATTTATAGAGAGATCCCTCTCTGGATCCAGGAGGGATAGATCCTAGGATCCCAAAGTGGTTTGATGTTGTCTAGTCTTTTGGTCTTGCCAATCTGTCCAAAACATTGGAACCCCAACACCTCACACATGAGATAGAACGAGTAGACCCACCCAAATTTGAGGTTACTTGTATGAAGAAGGATAGAACGAGTGTGGACCCGACTACTTGAATACTCGCCCAAGTGCACAATGGAACTGTATAAGAATATAAGTTACAAATGGAACAAGTGGTATGAAGGCAAGACGAAGATCAAATGAACAAGAAGTGGAGGACTTTGTACGAGTTCAGACAAACAGGACTTAATTAGTTTGGTGTAAGAACATAGTATTTGGAGTAAACTGAACGAAGGCAAGGTCACATGACGATTCACTCTACCCCTGCAGTAGATTGGATTCGTTCCAGCAGAACAATAGTACGAGTTAGAGAAAAAACTAAATTGAGGACATTCGAACATGCCTAGATTGTACGAGATAGCATTGAGATGTACGAGAGTGTTTTTGTATGGTTGTTTTGGACTTGGTTCGAGAAACCAATGGTAATCTCAATTATAATTTGAGAAGGGATGAGGGTCATGAATTATATAAGTTATGACATTGAAATATGAATATATTTACATATATAATTTGAAGAGAGGATTGAGGGTCTCGTTGGATAAATTTGGTGTTCTATTTTTAAGAATTTCTATGTTGTATCTATGTGATGAAATAATGTCCTTCTGTGATGAAATGTTGTAGCATGTTACATACGTGATGATGTTATGATTGTGGACTATATGGTGGACATAAAATTGTAGTTGAGCATTATACTCGTGTTAAGATTGAATATTAGATTCAACACACAATATATATCTTACACACGAATAAGAAGTATAAATGCTAAAGGCGTAGTTTATACAAATTTAATGCGAGGTGGTGGACTCATGACAAATTTAATGCGAGGAGGTGGGCGATTGATCAAGGTGGCAATCACTTGAACCAACAATGTTAATCAACGGCTATAAGTTGTCTTTGCTCGATCCTTTTGGCATGATGGCGCATCCCAAGCATTCAACGATGTCGAGGATGAGCTTGATGAGGTGGACACATCACTAAAATTGCTTGTTTAACATTCAGAGTGGATTTTTTTAATGAAGAGACCTCGGTCCATGTCAGGCTAACATTTTTTAAGGCCAGCGGTTTGCAGTAGAGCCAAGTGGCCATCACTTAAGTCTTAGTCGACTGCCAAAATGACGTGGCAATCTGTCTTCCTAAAGTTGACTCACCCTCACGTTATTGTATTGCAAAGGCCATAACAAAACATAACAACTTCCGTTAAATATTCTATTTTCGTATTAATCATAGGCGGTGCAAGCAAGCATCCTAACGGCGTTAATGGAATCATACGTTCTGGCATATTCTGCTAAACCTCCTTACATATACTGCTAAGCCTCCGCTGGCCCGACGACGCCCCGTGACCCCAACAACACAACGGCCAGGTCGGTTCACCTGCTTTTATAAAGCCAACGCCTTTCGAAGATTGAATATGAAATAATATAAATTCATCCGAAATATTTTTGAAATACATATTTTTTATATAAAAAATAATAATTTAAAGAATAAATGTGTGAAGTAATGAATTTTATTATAATAATTTTAATTTTAATTTAATTATAAATATTTATTAGGTGGATGGTAGAAATTTAACTTTTATGTTCATAGATATGTTTACTTTGGAATTAGATTTCTAGAATTTTAATTTAATTATCAATACTTATTAAGTAGATAAGTATGCACAAATCAAATAAAATAATATGCACAAATCAAAGACTTATATTTATTTTCAAAGTAGTTATGCCATTTTTTTATAATTAAATTCTTTAATTAAAAAATGTTACATAAACAAGTGTTATATGAAATGAGTTATGATTTTTTGGGCATGTATTATTGACAAGCCATGATATTGGTCCATAAAATTATATAAAAATATATTTGATAATTAATAATTTCAATGTTAAAGTTGAGGTGAATCTTCATAGTTAAAAATCTTGTTACATGTTTTTTTTTTTTTTAATGTATATAGTTCAACATATATATTAATTCTTTTTATGATTAGTAATAATATTATTATTTTAAATAAAGTTATAATTTAATTAATTCTTATGCTTTTTTAAAAGTGTTTTGATGTTTATAATGGATTGATGCTATCAATATTTATCATCAATTTGATTTACACATAGTTTAACTAATAGACTAAATGACCTTTTTTGAAACATGGTTTCTGGTCAATTTTGTTAAAAATCCAATACATATTTTAGAAAATTATAAGTTGAAGTAGTTTTATTTGCAAAGATTAAATGTCTTAGTGGTTTTTCAAAATATTGAAATCATTTATAAATTATATTGCTAGATTTCTGCCAAAAAATTATTTTATCTATTATAAATAATATTTTAACATCCACAAGACTAACATTAATATCTAAAATTACACTATATCCTTATCATTAAGATAAAAATTATATTAATTTAATTTATCTTTAATAAAACATTTATATAATATTTATTTTTTTACAATATTAAATTTTATTTGTTTTGATTTAAAAGTGTTTTTCATTTTTCCTTTTTCCAATTCAATGGAAACTGCCATTTTTTACCATTTCAATTTTCTTCGATTCAAATTTTACCAAAAAAATTTATTTATCACAAATTTATTATAAAAAAAATATTTCTGACAATTTTTTCCTTTGAATTTTTTTGGATGTTATTGTTTTTAAACTTTAACTCCTTTTTCTTAATGTACTTTTCAAATTTATAATTTAAATACAAATAAATATAAAATACTCTTTCTTCAAATTCAGGATACAAGATTAGCCAGACATTGTGATATATAATGCAAGAAGCTTGTGATGTGACTCCTTCCTTCACGTGGAGTAGCTACTCTATAAAACCTGCAGATCGGCGTCGAACATGCTCTGCAAACTGTCGGTATAACTTGAAACCGCAACTGTAATTAATGGTTACAATTAATAGCTGTATTTAAACAATGATTTTAGAATTTGCAGAATTGAACACCAGCTTCAAGCTATGCAACAAGTAGATATGCTAGGTTCAACGGCAAAGGACCCAAATCCAATTGACTCTTCTGATGGATGATAGATGACACTAATTACTAATAGTTTTTAATGTTTTTTGCTGCATGTTTTTACTGTTTTGTATTAAAATTTGATGGACATAGTAAAGTAGATATAGCAGCAAGTAGATATTGGTTAGCTTTTAACTCCTTCAGGCAGGTTGAGACCACTAATTGCTTATGGATATGTACAACAATCTACCTCTTTTTTTGATAAATAAAAATAGTAAGAATCTACGAAATTCACAACAAAAAAAATAAAAATAAAAATAAATAAATAAATAAATAAATTTAACACATTTTCACATTTAACAGAATTGTAATTAGAATGAATTTGTGTTCAATTAGCGTTCTTTTCGATGACTGCGTTTTTTTACACTATAAAGTGAGGCAAGTTCTCATATTTCTCTTATTGAGAATGATTAATAAATATTTCTCTCATTAAATATGTTTTATTAAACTTTGCAATATTATCGGTTTACTCTTAACCTAACATGTTATTTTTTCATAAAATCATTCTATGTTCTCTTGAATGTTTTTTTTTCTTCATAAAATCATTTTATGTTCTCTTGAATGATATATTAAATACTGAACATAAACATATTACACCTCTCATGTTAGATTATAAAATCGTCTCTCAACTCAATGAATGAATTAGAATAAAAGACAAATTTTGTCTAATATTACATACTAATTTATTATTCCATAAAAAAGAAAATAAGGAGGTGGGATATCGGAGCACACTCAAGGAAATAGATAATCATATTATAACATGCTATTTAAGTTATAGTGTCACTGTAAATATGCTCCCTAATAAGCTATTAAATATTTTTATTATTTATTTATTTTTTATTATAAATATGAAAATAAAAGAACAAAGCATAATTTTTAACTTGTGATTTTTGTAGACCTTTTTAACCTGGGCATGGCATCTGTGCACATATGAATAACCTCTTGCAGATTACAGCATTAAGATTCCTCCAGTTAGTTTTTCTTTAGTTCCCCAAATCGTGCCTCGGGTTCCCTATATCATCCCGCCACCATCGACTGGTTCAGGTAACAGAACTAATTGGAGCGATAGTAGTTCGAAATGCCCGAAAGTCTCCTCTGCTGGCATTTTCGCCACGACTGCCTTGTCGTTCTTCTTCGTGAGGTTGATTTTCTCTGTAACTGTTCTTCATGAGGCTGATTTTCTTCGCAATCGTCCTAAAGGGTTAAAATGGTTGAACTTCATTCATTCATCAAGGTCTGAATTTAACCTTGATAAGACCTAATTTACCAGTCAAACATTGAACCTTATCCATTTTCTGGAACAACATGTAGCTCAGAGCACAATAAAATGGAAAGCAAGTGCTGAAATATTGGTTTAGTTTCTACCACTAGCGATCAGGTTAGGGTTTATGCTGCTTTCATATGCATCTTAAGCCAAAAAAAAATATTCAAATAAAAAAATGTGTGTGTTTTCTTAAACACTGTGTGTGATCTTTTAAATTTTGGCCAAATCTAAACTACCACTATTGTAATGTACCAGCTTGCAAGATGCTCTGCACATAAGCCACAAAAATTCCCCTTTGTTTATGTTTTCTCTTTTAACATGTACAAATGATTTGTTTTTGTTACGATTCTAGCAAGGTATGGCAAGGTAAAGCAGATATTTGCATGCATTTTCCCAAGTTATATTTGAACCTTTGACATCCCTATATGGTTTTTGTAGTCCCCTGGCACCGCTGTATTTCTCTTTTGTGGAAATATATGCTTTCAAAAGATTGAATTACATTCATTTTACCCCTATTTTTGCTGCCTTTCAAGTCTGGCAGTAAAAATGGGTATATATGGTTAAATTCAAACAATTTGTTCTCTTTATTAAGATTTCGCAAAGCATGTCATTCTGTCTGCTGAATATTGTGTGGAAGAAATGTATCCACGTCTAAATATCCTTAGATGAGAAGAAGGTTTCTGTTGCAAGACACGTCAACATTCAACCCAGCGGCCCCCTCCCTGTCCCTGGTTGGTATGGTAGACCTTGCACTTCCACTCTTTTTTGTTCAGTCTCTTTGAATGGCATAGATAGTGCTTGAGGTCGGTGGTGCGCTTCCGTTGGAAATAAATGTGATTTTTTCCGGAAATAATGTAGGTAGCTAGGTAGGGTTTGATGGCATTGGTCTTTACATGATTTATTTTTCTCACCACTGGGGTTGGAATTTTACGGGAAAAGTACCTGTCACAGACCATTTTCCCTGTCAAATACATTTGAAAATTAAAAGTTACCATTTTTCCCAGTGTACCCTAAAACTTACATAATATTTTTTTGATGTTTTATTTTTTCAAGAAAACGTTATTAGTTCAGCATATGAAGAGCACTTTTTGCCTCGGCCAAGCCCTATCGATCATTATGTATGCCAATACATAGCCATCGATACTCTATAATTTTGGGCGGTTGCATCTATTAACCGCTCAATTGTTTGATGTTTCTCAAACGTCGCTTATTTTTAAATTTACTTTTGTTTTTGTTTTTTGTTTGTTTTTTTTAAAATCTAGGACAATCGGTAACTGGTGAGAGTTGCCTGAGCAAGGCCCGGGTTCAAATCCCACTGGCTGCCACTATAAACCTAGGCTAGGTGCAACAGCCTGCAAGCTGCACACAATAGCAATTAACTTATGCCTCAACAAGAGCCGAGACGTCCACTATGGGGTCGCCTACTCTTCTAGCCAAGACACAAATTTACTTTTGTTTGTTAACCGTACTCCCCCTCAATTTTATACGTCAATTTTTCTTTGTGATACCTTATTTTAATAAGGTATCACTTTTTAAATTGTGTTTCTTTCTCTTGAAATCATAGGTCTCTGTTTCGAGAATTGACTGCAAGGGTTTTATTCTTCTCTGTTTGCAATGTTCTATTTTTAGGTTCCAATTGAATAACACATACTCAAAATCTGTGTGCCCATTTGTCACGCACCATTAGGGCTAATGGTTAACCACAATTTTCTTAAGCAAGGGCGAACTAGTTTGTATAAGAAATTCCTGAACACATATCCATTTCACTCATTTTACCTTGATAGCCAGTGATAAAGATTCCGGAGCTCTTGTACCATGTTCAAAAATATCTCTAGGTACTCTTATAATGTAACACACTATTTTTTGTATTTTTCTTATTTTTCTAATCAGCTTAATACTTAGCACTATCAAATCTTCATGGATTTTATAAGAAAATGAATATGTAGGTTCTTAGGGTTACTAGTAGTAAATATGTTATAGAAATTGTCTAGAGTTCGATGGAGTGGACATTCTATCAGCTAAATAGAATTTAATTTTTCTTTATTTAATAAAAAGTAAATGTTCACGTTGAATTATCGATTAATAAATGTTCTTACTGAATTAAATAGTTATAAAGATTTTTTTTTTAAGAAGAACAACATTGTTTTAGTTTACATCGAGAGAAACGACATCACCAAAAAAATTGGAGAAATTGTATACTTTGGGCTTCTTCTAGATTCCAGATGTTAAGATTCCACCATGATAGAACCTGATACGTGTTTATTTTTTCCCCACAGATGCTAAGATTCCACCGTGATAGAACCTGATACGTGTTTATTCTTTCCCCAACTTTTTATCTGGAATTTTGAAATTCAAGTTTATGTCGGTTTTTTTTCTTTCAAATTTGAAATTTTGTTGTGTAATTTTAATGAACTAATTATTAAAATCCCCAATTCCAAAATATGGACTATTTTTTTTCATGTTCAATTATTTTTAAAATCTTTAAAAAATAAGTTGTTTAGGTTGTTAATATTTCCTATTGCTTCATTGAAGATGGTCAAATTGGAACCTCTCAATAATAAATATTCAATTCTAATTAGATTACACAAATATTTGATTCTAATTAGATTCCCAAAAGAACTTGGATACATGTGCAAATTGGAAGCATTTGTCAAATATATTTCTTGGAAGTTTCGAAACAATTTCTTAACACCGAGTATTTCATGGAATGTATATCACATAGTTCTCTAGGAAAATTTTTGAATTGCCTTTGAATAACCCATTGCTTAGATCAATCTGTACTAAGTGCTTCATTTACATTATGGACAAGGAAAAGCCACAAGAGAAGATACTCAACCCTTGCAACTGTAAGACCACTATAAGGTTTGTGTTTCAACTATTAGGAAAAAATATGTGATGATTTTCCATTAGAAAATGAAGTGTAACAACATAGGAAAGAAAAATAAACATATATTATAAAAAAATACCATTGAGTTGTTGGTAAAATATCTAAGGTTTCTATTAGATACTTTATATTTTTTTGTTATTTTGATTTTGCAACTTTTGGTCATTGAAGGTGATTATTTAGAACTGATATTAAGAAGAAGAGTATTTTGTTTAATCATATATTTATTTGTGAAGGGTTAATTTACTATCAAAACATCATTTTGAAAGGGATAAAATTTAAACAAAACATTATCTGACGGGAAGGATAAAGACCCAAAACATCAAAAAAATTATTCTAAAGGGTAAAGAGAAATCAAAATTCGAACCCTGCTCACCAGAATCCCTTCAATGCCAATTGACCCTTATTTTCGCGGATGACATAATCATTATGTTGGGGAAAGAATCTTTTCTTGGTGCTAGAATTTCTAGAAGTACTTTCTACAATGAAGTATTTTATTATTTAAAACCTACTGATTCAATATTCATGAGATAACCTTATTTTCAAGTAAAAATCATTGTTTATGCAAATAAGTTTGGGTTTTGAAGAAACTACAATTCATTATTTCTGCCTTTTTGTACATAATATTGGGTTTGGCTTTCATTTGGGGGCAAATCAGACCCATTATTTCTGCAAGATAAGGCACATTGCCCTGGGTTTGACTTCATTTGGGGAAAATTAGACTATTTATTTGTGCAAGATAATGCATGTGAATGTGGGTTTTTTTTAATTTGTTGGGGTTAAAATAGTTTATTGTTTTGTATCTTTCACAACTGACCTTGTGCACCATTCAACGTAGATTTGGTACATATTATATACAAGTGCATCTCAACCTCAATCTCCAATTTTGACTCTCACAAATTTTCTTTGCATATTCGAAACTTCTTACAAGAGAGTGACAATCACTCTCTCATGCTTTCAAAACTTCTATTGTGAAAATCATGTCATAGAGCCCTCCATCTTTCTTAAGCACTTAAATTAGAAAATTTTACCATCTTTGTAATACACTGACACAAACACTCACAACCATGGTTCTAATGCCAAATGTTATGAATAAGACATTCGTAATGTATCCTCCATCCTAGAGCTTCAATTTACATAAGAAAAGTGCAGTGCCAACTTCACAGAGAAGATACAGAGTCTTATAATTTTCATTCAAAATTAATTCCAATTGAATTCATTGAGTTACATATATTTTTCCTTGATTATTTAAACTTTATTCCTGTTTGATTGGAAATTTAACTTTATTGTTGTTACAGGAGTTTTTGTTGCTATATATATAATCCAAGACTATCACCTAACTAAATGTCTTCATACCACTTTCTAAGTTACTACTACAACAGAATTGAAATGGATTTTTTACTGTTTTATCTACCTAGATAAAGATATAATTCCCAAACTGATGCTTTCTTCCTTAGATTTTAAACTCTTATGCTATATTCCCTTAATTTTCATATACAACCACCTCAATTCACTCTCCATTGGAACTTTCATCAGTTTTGAAAGCAAGTTTAAAACATGTAGCAGTTCTGATTTTGCACACTAGTTTCTCTTCTCTTTTTAATTTTTGTTTCTATGATTTCTTTTAGTATAATTCTTTTTCCTTCTTTTGAAAATTAAGCCAATCCCCTGTCTAATTCTTGCAATAAAAAATGAAGTTGGTATAACATTATAAATATGAATCATTATGTTGGTGGGTCTTGATTGTTTGACATGCAAATGATGACATAAAGATTTCCATTATTTTGTATATTTCATATAGAAGAACAAAATTTAATGGATTGAAATTGAAATATTCTAAATTCTTACAAAGAGAGTGACACTCACTCTCTCATGCTTTCAAAAATTATATTGTGACAATCATGTCATATATCCCTCCATCTTTCTTAAACACTTTAATTAGACATTTTGACCATCTTTGTAATACACCATCTTTCTTAAGCACTTAAATTAGACAATTTTACCCTATTTGGCTCACAACCATGGCTCTAATACCACATTTTATGAATCAGACATTAGAAATGTATCCTCCATATAGGAACTTCAATTTATAGAAGAAAAGTGCAATGCCAACTTCGAAGTTGTCAATTGGAAAGAGTTGCAACCAAGAGGTCAACTAGATCAACGCTCAGAGGTTGTGGTCGCTATAACAAAATCTCAACATCAACAATCTTCCAACACTTCAGCCAAGATTATGCATCATAACTTGTTTTCGCTGGTTGAGACATCCAATTTGATTGGTGAAGCGTGGGACTCAGATGGAAATTCATCTCAGAGGATTGTTGGTGGTGATCCTGGAATTCATGATAGATTAGTTAATGGAGAAAAATTTTATGTGTTTGATGATAATTGTACCTTCAACAATCCTGCAGGTGCATCTTATTGCTCCTATTGTTGTATGAGCACAACACAATTTTGTCATAGGAGTATGATAAATTTGTAGTTGTAAATTCGCCGCAGAGTAGATACAATGTCTTATAATTTTAATTAAAAATTAATTCCCACAATTGAAATGACTTTTTTACTATTTTTCCTACCCAAATAAAGATATTATTCACAAATTGATGCTTTCTACTTGAGATTTTAAACTCTTCCACTATATTCCATTAAATTTCATATACAACCACCTTAATTCACTCACCATTGGAACTTCCATCCGTTTTGAAAACAAGTTTAAATCATGTAGCAATTCTGATTTTGCACACTCGTTTCTCATTTCTCCGTTTACTTTTGGTTTCTATGACTTCTTTCAATCTAATTCTTTTTCCCACATTTGAAAATTAAGCCAATCTCGTGTCTAATTCTTGCAAGAAAAAATGAATTTGGTATAACATTATAAATATAAATCATTACTTTGGTGTGTCTTGATGGTTTGACATGCAGATGATGACATAAAGTTTTTCATTATTTTATATACTTGATATATAAGAACAAAACCTTCATCAAGATAATAATGATAATTTCTGGAATGGTAATTTCAGGAATCTTCATAAAGATAATAATGTGGAGAGTGCAATGAATCTTTAAAACTATAATAAACACAATTATATATATAAAAAAATAATGATGATAAAGAAACTATAAGTAGTTGAGGTAGATTTTCCAAGCTATAGTAAGAATTTGGATGAACATTATTTAAATAATCTTTTGGAAGAGGATAATTTGGAAAGTAGCATGAGACATTGACGCTGTAATAAGAAAGAATCTAAGCCCCTAATTCCATGAGGTTTATTTATCTTTGTTTGTAGGTGTTTTGTTTTATTTGAATGTTATTTATCTTTGTGCCTTATTTTTTACTTTTACTTTATTGGTAGAGTGATGTTTATTGGGGTTATTTTTATTTTTTTCCTAAATTAGTCATTGAAGAACTGCATATGAGATGAAATGGTTTTCGAAATGAAAAACTAATGAAATGTGTGTTTTTAATTTGGTATTTTAAATGTGTAACTTAAAATTTGATATGGTTAAATTTTATGAAATTGCATGTGTTTTCATTTTGAATTTAGTATATTTAAATAAATGTGCACCTTTTCAGATTTATGAATTTAATGGGTGCGAAATTGATTGCTTGTAATTGTGAATAGAAATGTCATACATGATAATACCATAAACATATATGTTGTGAAAAATGGTGGAAATAAATTTGAAATTTGAAATTCTTGTCATTATTTTTACAGTTTGAACAATGGTTTAAATAATTTGAAAATTTTTGTTATATTTTTTTTATTGTTTTTTAATTTAAAATAATGTTTTTAATTATTATTTTTATTTTAAATGAAATTTAAATTATTGTTATATATATATATATATATATATATATATATATATATATATAATTTTATTTATTTTTTTCTAAGTAAGGTTAATCTATTAACAGAGGAAATAAAATTACAGCATGGCCGAAGCCAAAACATTGCCCAAACCTATGGCAAATTTGACAAGCAAGTCAGAAGAGAAGACTGCCCTCCAAAGGGGAAACCAGCCTTGAGCCATTTTCAGATTTTTGTACTGCCCTCGCAGGGGTACCATCGTTTGATGGCTCTGTAGATTACATCGATTACAAAATTAAAAAATACAACTAAATTCCAACACAACAAGATAAACAAAAACACACCCAGTTGAATGGGCTGCGAGGCATGAAGTCCAAACAAGAAAGAAGTAGTTACTCATCCAGAGCTTCTTCAACAATTCGGCACCATAATGCATACATGTCACCATCCTTCTTTAACAGGTCCATGGTAGGAGCAGCTTCAGGCATGGAAGGTCCAGGATCTCCTTGCGCCATCTCCACGTCACAAACCCTACTCACTTGAGCCTCCTTGTCCTACTCTCTCGTGCCACTACGCCCCGCCTGATGGCCCGAAATCTGGGCTTTCTCAGTGCTTAGACCCACCGGACAGGTGCTCTGTTCTTCCGCCAGGCGCTCTTCATGGAAAACCACGGTGATTGAGGCAGTGACTCGAGGGCAGTTCAGAGAACAATTAAAGGAAAAATGCGCCGTGTGTAGCGTGGGAGAAGGCATAGCGGTGGGGATATGAGGAACCGGGGAGCCCATACGGTGGCCTGATCCAAGTACATGACCCCTTCCACTTCTTATGTTAGGATATTGGCCTGAGAAATAATCACTGGAGTGGGAAGACGACTCGGTTGTGGAGCTAGAGGGAGCATGCAGGGGTTGGCTTCTGGTGCTACCCCTGCAGCACCGCATACGTTGACGCAAGTGAGGAATGGGCTTAGTCTCTGTAGAGGGCACGAGAAGAGGCGGAGGAGCAGGAGTGACGGAGGCTTGAGGAAAAAAAAAATTCCAAGAAACTGAGGCAGACAGACAAAGGCTGGAACGAGAAAAATGCAGATTTTCACCAAGGTCTAAGAAACAGTTCAGGTGGCCTCTCCTACCCGTCACAGTGCGCAGACTAGGGAACCCAACAGCCGGAGAGCATCTGCAGTTCATCGGCTGCGGTTCGTCTAAGAAACCAGAGTGATACTCCATAATATCAACCCGACTGCAAATGCATTGAAGAACTCTCGGCATTAATCTCTCATTGATGAGAGCCGAAGGCCGAAGCATAGAGGAGCATGCGGAGTCACAAACAGGAGTGGAGGTCGGATCTTGAACGACGTCAGAACTAAATGCAATAGATATGAAGACAGTGAATCTTAAATGCCATCCGCCAGCCATGACATGGGTGGGCAGGTGTCTCCACACTTCACCGCACCCATGTCCCATCGCCTTAATCGCATTCCAGTTCACCCGCATTCGGGATGTTTTATATTATTTTAATAAGAAAAAAATTTCTTAATAGACTCTTGGCCAAAAGACATATTAAAATGAGAATTTGAAACCTATTTATAGGCTTCAATACACATGCAACATTATAGACAATATACCATATGTCAAAAAAATCATGTATCTAAAAACCACATACTTTAGACCTAACAAATTTGAATCTATGATTGATTCAAGTTCATATATATATATATTTAATAAGTGTAAATCCATCTTAATTCTAATGTATCTAGAATCAAATCCCTTGAGGTGCAATTATCTCCTCAAGTTTTTTCCTTAAATAAAGACTTACAAATTGAAATATTTGATCCCTCTCAATGCATTATAAATCTAGAATTAAGATAGATTTATACTTGTAAATTTACATCTATATTTCTAATAACATTGATAATAATAAAATATTTTCCTAATATAAACTTGATTTATGAAATTTAAAATTTTCAACACAAAATTTACAAAAATGCTTGCTATCTATCTATCTATTCATTTTCCCATTTACTTTTGACAATAAAGTGCACAACCATATTATTTATTTTTTTATTTTTATTTTTTATTTTATTTTATTTTATATATTTTTCTAAATAAGACTAATTCTATTAAGCGGTCATATGGTACAAGATGAGATTAAAATCAACGGAGGCAAGAAACGAGCCAACTAGAAATGATAAAATATCAACCTCGGTCCCGAAGAGTGAACATGAAATATGCAAAAGAGCAATGAAGCAAGACTAGGAAACAAAAGAAGATAGAAACTGGGTTCTACCCTGAATGGGCATAAACCTCCATGCGAATTTTTTTTCCTTTCTTTTTGTTGACTTTAACCCATCCAACCTGGTGTGGATGGGCAAGAACCACTTGTAGACTGTTGTTGATAGTGGGAGGAGTCTCCTTATCCGTATCAGAAGAGTAGGACTCATGAGTGCGTTTCTGAGAGATCGTCGAGGTTGGGGGTCCCTCAGGGAAATTGGAGGACGAATCTTTCGGCTGCTTTGCATGCTCCATTTCTGCATCAATCTCCTCCTCATCTGAACTCAAGGATTCAATGTCATCCACGGGAGGCGGATAACATGGTATCCATCATTTGGATTTTGGTTTCAGATTGTTTTCCTTTTTTGGGCAAGGAACATGGGGTAGGAATTCTGAAGGTGCCCTGTTTGGTGACAATGGCGGTAGCGGAAGGAAATGTTCTCATAATCCAGAATTTGTGTCCACATGAAATTGCCGATCTTGAGATTAATTTGATTGGGAAAACCTTTAGTTATGTATATTTCAACACATATTCTGCCATATAGTTATAGACCTTGAAACTCCTGATGGGGATATGTTATCAGATAATGGCCCAATGTGTTTCCTATTCCTTGGAAGACAGAAGGGTGCCATAGATGGGCAGGTAAATTGGGAAGCCTGACCCAAACAGGAATATTAGTGATGATTTCTATAGAGGGGTCGAAATCTGGGAACCAGGGGGTGAGGAATAGCCCTGTTGTTCCCCAAAACCACAAAATTTATTTTAAGGATTTTTGATAATCCTTGCTGTGATCAAACACAACTATTAAGAAACCCTTTGAGTAGAAGATGACTGTGCAGTTGTGGGTCTAGCTAGCGTAGATCTAGTTGTAGAGATCCTTTGTGCGAGGCCATATACCATTGAATCTACAGATGATGGAGGTTTATGCATATTTTTTAAGCTGATCTGCCAGATCTGGATGGGAAATATCTATGGAGGGAACTTCCTCCAAATTATCAACCAGAAAAGGCTTGGGGGCCGCAGGTGGTTGAGTAGCTTTCTTTGGATGTGCATGGACAACATCCTTGTAGGAGAAAGCTGGCACAGATGATGAATGCCCTGCGCCCCCTCCTCCCCCCCCGCCCCCCTCAAACAAAGGGATACAACTAAAGTAGCATCTCTTTCATTGTTATAAAATGAAAGGGGAAAAGAGGCATCAAGCTATTCACCTCCATATAAAAGTCTCTGAAGAGCTGAGGGAATCCCCAGTCTGTGCTCAAGGGCGTGCAGGAGATTCTGTACTCTATCCGTTGAGCGTACCGAAAACATCATGGAAATGCCTGTGAGGAGCGAGATCTGGATTTGGAAAACAGGGGAGGGCAGATCTAAGAAACCCTCGCTACCAAGATGCATTGCAGAGGCCAGGTAGATATCCCTAGCCTGATCTCTAATTTCCGCGGCCCTTTCTATTTTCGTGCTACACTCCCATGAGCGGGGGCTGTTCTTATGTGGTCGCTCCAAGGTGTCGCGTTGAAACCGTGAACTGGTGAGCTGTGGAAACCAATTGAGGCATACAAAGCTTGGGTTGTTGTAAATCCTTGCGAGGAGACTCATGACGTCTTTCTGGAGATTCACAGGGCTAGTGGCTATCTTTTCCCTGATTTCATGGCTGTTGGGGTTCTGCTAGTGAGGAGGAGCTGCTTTCAGGTCAGCTTCGTCAGTAGCACCTCTTGCTGGGTTGCCAAAGCTGGTATGAGATCCTTGTTCTCTTGGACGACTGCTTGCGTGGTGGATTGCAGGAGAAGTCTAGAGTTGAGGCGAGGCCAAAGTCCTCTGTATGCCTTGATCTCTAGGGCCAGGCAGTGGCCTGATGATGGCAGAGGTAAGGGGATCAACAACGCTAGGGTTCATCTCGACTCCGATCTGTTTTTCTGTCTCTTAATATAAATTAATATTACCATGGAAGAAAAAAAACATAAAAGACAGTCCTTTATTTCCATATTACAACCTAAATGTTCTTTAAAAGGAGTTTAGATTTGGTTTCTTGAAAAAAAGCTTTAAACAAAGTGGCCATGGAACAAGTCAAATGCTCCAATGTTTGAAGGACTTGGGGGATAATATCATTAGCATCATAATTGCAATGCATTCATTATAACATGACAATTCCAACTTATTAAATACTTCCATGGCTAGGTTAGAACTATTAATGACAAAAACAAAAAAGGTTATGATAGTTGGACATTGATCTTTATGATAGTTGCAGAATTAGTTTTAAAATAATTATAAAAATTTATTGTAATTTAATTCTAGATCAGTGGGAGTTTATCAACAATTTTTTTCAAAATAATTACCTGAAATTCCCAAATCCACAAGGATTTAAAAAAAAAAGATTAATTTTGGGTCTATACCCTTCAATAGATCTATGTCCTTCCAACTAAAAAACCAGGAAAAGATTCAAGAATATGAAAGGGAGTGATTCAAGGGTAATGGTTTTTTTTGAGAAAAAAGAGTTGGCTACTTAAGTGTGAAACTTGGAAAGGAAAATATTATCATGTTAATTTCATCCATAAATAAAAATATTTTTGTAAATTCACACTTGAATCATTAGTCTTCTTACCCTGAGTACAACATGAGCATGACCATGCAATAATATGAAAAATGCATCCAACTGCTTCATTATTTCACACATGTAAATTTGACTAGGTTTGGAAAGACAAATGCAACATTGACACATCTAAAATGTTTTCTTGCCATTTTTCTTTTTGAGTTTTACTCCAATCCAGGCCAAATGATATATACAACTTAAAAATTTCTTGGTTTTCAAATTTCACCATAGAAGTTTCCAATATAGTAATGTCCTTCAGCTTGGTTTGAAAAGAATCCCCTGAAACTCAAGATTTTTTTTAATAAAATCAAAATTTAGATAACTTGGAACCACCCCATTTAGTTACACTAAGATATTGTTCGCAAAGAGGAGGAGGAAGAATACAATGTTCAGATAGTAACCAGTCTGGTTTGGGTTACCAATTCCAACAAGTTTGTAGGTGAGGGGTGTGGAATTTGGAAGGTGTTGAAGAAAATTTCAATTTTGAGTAGTTTTTTGTTTGCTTGTATGATTGGTTCTAGAGGTCCTTGAAAACTATTAAGTTTCTCCCACTTGAAAATGCTGGAGGACACTGAACAAGTTAAGTGAGGACCACTATAAGTAGAATAAATTCTTCCACTCCAAGAAACTTGGTTTTGAGTTGATAAACATATAAAGTTGAAAAATATAGCAGGTAATCAACTATAATGCCACAATCATCTCCACATAGAATGATATATGAAACAGTTCAGTGCTCACAACCAACCTAAATGAATGATCTTACACTCATCTCATCAAAGGAAACAACGCTATCAACTTTTTTTTCCTTTTTCCACAAGCCCAAAATGCTCAGTATTTCTTAAGGGCCACCGAACATATGAATAAGTATCACATTTAGAAATTTACCAAATGGTTGTTGTTGAATGTACCAACAACGTAACAAGCTCACACATTGGATTTTTTTTTTTTGGGTCATTCATTCAAATTTAAAAGCAAATTACAGTCATATAGTAGACGTTCAGTGACCTCAACCCGCCCTATGGGAAACCAGGTCTGTTGGCCACTGATATGAATTATAGGCCAACCAAAATATGAAATTTTTATGTGTATCCTTCAAGGCTCTATAAGCCTGCAAATCTACCCAACAATTTCTCCCTACATATCCACAGAATTCTATAGTACTCGACATATATAACGGTAAAAAAAATAACAAAATTAAAAAATGTAAACATGAAGACATCCTCTAATCAGAAGATTCCACTAGAGCTAGGTCATGAGCACTTGACCCCGATAACTCTGAATGAGGGAGGTACGGGATGTGCCCTTAAATGCAGTCAAGGTGTTTTTTCTTATGATGGATCTGAACCTAAATTAGTTGTAGCTGTCTTTAAATTTCCTGGAATCCTGGGTCTGGTTCCCTAGCCTGCCCTGATGGGCCATTATAGCTTGGGCCACCAAGCTCTTCAATATCTGATAGAGGTGCATCATGTACTTGTACTGAGTAACGTGACCTCATGCGTTTCTTGGATCTGGGACAAGATCCTGCCAGTCCTCCACCTTGAATTTCACAGCTGCATGATGGTTCAAGTTTATTTCCCAAGTTTTAATCAACTACTTGACCTCCACAAGTGTTCTTGAATCACATTCCTGCATTGCCTCCTATAGTCACTACGCATTAGTACGCCGACCACTCTTTCTCGGTTTTCTGCCCAAGGACTTTGTATTTTACTTTGTCATCCTGTACCTGTTGCCACTTCCCTGGCCACCAACCCATGTGGTTTTAGTACCTCGAACCATATTTACCTGAGCATTGTCCTTTTGAATGTATCAGTGTCGGTACCGAACCCTCGCCACCAACCTGAGCTAGGAAATATTCACGATGTCGCACATGGCGCCACTGTTACCAATACCTATTGTACTGTCAATAGTGGGCACAATAAGGCAATCAAGGGTCGGGTTACACCATCAAAACAAATCCCTTAACATATCAGTAGATCCACTCCATTGTTTCACATATCTGAGAGTCATCTTGTGAACCAGAAGGCCGTACATGCATGCTCTATTCCCACAACTACAATCTTAAACATTATCATCTTTGAGGTGGTGGTCCTAGATAAACTGAGGCTTCACCCAAATCATACCCGTAGACACAGACACCCATAATAGGCCCTTCCCCCACAAATCATGACAAAAAACCCACCTTTTAAGATGGTTTCTATTGCTTACAAGCCGCAAAGATCCGGACGTTTCCTGAACCCCACAAGCAGAGAAAAACCTTCCCATGCTCCAACACCCACAAAAAAAGAGAAAAAATCCCATTCGGGAGCACATAATGCCAAAATTGACTGAACATGGATAGAAACAACAAAATTTATATACATGACTTCATGACTTGAAATTTCGTGCAGACGCATTTCATTGCAAACTGGACTAGGCCAACCTACTACCCTTTCAATTTCACAATTGTATCCTACAATCACTAGGCCCGGAGGGGAGGTAAGAGGAGTAATATACCCAAAATCGCTTTCCATCTGGTTTGGATGCAGAAGCAGTTGCGAGAAGCAGCACCTCCACCATGAACACCCTGCTGCAGAGCACCAACACCACAAAATTACTCGAATAACCACCAACACATAATTACCCGAGGGGGGAAATGCCCATTTCCTCACCACCTCTCGTGTGTGGCAATTCTGGATGACCCCCGCATGTCCTTCACCTTAATTTTCCTATTCTCTCGCATGCTCAAAGTGATGGTTGGACGCCTCCTAGCCTTATCTTCGGACATCCCTCCCATCACCCAAATCTCGAAGTGGATTGTTATACCCTCTCTCACCCCGATTTGGGGGACATTATTAATTAAATCAATCATTTCATTAAATTTTGATAAAACAACGTTGTCCTAGCATTGACCAATGTAATTTATAATATTTAACCTTTCAAAAATAAATATTTCAATATAGATAACTACCTCATATATTTTATGTTTTTATTTATAGATATTGTTGTTATATGAGTGCATGATTTTTAAATAGATGTAGTGATTTTTTAAGATTAAGCTTTGCAAGAAAATCATTCAAAATTAAAATCTTTAAAAATATTTGATACTTAGGTAAATAATATATTTTCTATCAATTAATTCCCATCATAATTTAAGTCTTTGCATAAGGAAAAAACAACAATCCCATATATTTTATGTCTTTATTTCTAGATATTGTTGCTATATCCGTGCATGGTTTTTAAATAGATGTAGTGATTTTTTTATTCTTAAACTTGACAAGAAAATAATTCAAAATTAAAATATTTAAAAATATTTGATATTTAGGTAAATAATATATTTTCTATCAATTACTTCTTATCGTAATTTAAGTATGTGCGTAAGGAAAAAAAAACAAGAATAAGAGATTAATAAAGATGTTTCTGGGAAAATTAATAGTGTGAATCATGAGCACATGCATAATCATCATAAGGGGAAAAAATCAGAAGCTCCGTGTCCATGGATAGTCAACACAATATTATAAAGGGGAAAAATCAGAAACTATGTCCATGGATAGTCGACACGGTACCAGACCTACGAGATCTGTAAAGGGATGTTAGAGTGGATGAAGCGAATGTGAAGGACAAGCCACAAGAGGACCAAGTAAGTCAGGGGGTTATAATGTGAGAGTGGGGAAGCTAAGGTGAAGGGAAAGCCATCATGGTACTCATATTCAAGGACAAGCCATCAAGGTACTCGTATTGTTCGTAGGGGGCACTAACATTGGTGAAACCTTGCAATTCACATGGAATAAGGCTGGTTTACTCACATGTTTTTATCACAAAATATACTTTTTCTCTATCACTTAATATTTTATTTTATTTCCTAAAATTTGGAAGGAAAAATGTTTGTAATGAGATACTTTGTTTTTACAAATTGTAAAAAATATTATTGTATTTCTAATAAATAAAATATTTTTCAAATCCTAACTCCAATAAAAAGAACTCTTTGATTTGTGGTAAGGATATTTCAAAAGTATTTAATTTGGATTAAAAAAAATGGGTTATGGCCTAGATTATTTTGGTTGAATCCTAAAAATATTTAATTTTCTTTTTTTTGTGGGTCTCAGTTTATGTTTTTTTGATGCAGAGTAATAATATATTGTCTCGATTTACAAAAATTAGAGATAATTTCCTAAATGAGATAATCACCAATAATAGGGGATACAAATCAGAATAAGAATAAAACACACATTTTGAATGACACCATATGAGACATCGACAAAAAAAATAATAATAACTTAAAATGAGGAAAAAGTAATAAGTACCTAATGTTTCCTCTTAGTAGAAATTGTCCATTCTAAAAAATAAATATTTCTTCACAATGGTTTTAAATATTTCTTTGGCAAAATAAGTAAGAAATTATATCATAGTCAACTTACATCATCTCAATATTTTAATTATTAGTTTAATTGTGTATTACTAACTTAACGCAAATATACTAAACAACCTAAATCTAATACACCAATTATTATTTCAAAAGAAAGTACAACTTTTCCAATTCAATAATTCCAATCTAACAATCCTACCGACCTTACTTTACACCTTTTGAGGCGATTGCTAATTTTAATGGTTTCTTTGGATTACCTTCTATATTTAATACACTATAAATATATACATTTTATTATTATAATTTTATTATAATGATTTTAGTTATTTATTACTAAAATATATTTTTAATATTTTTATTATAAGTAATTACCATTTAAAGAAATATAATATAATCTAGGTTGATATTATTATATTATTTAAATAAATCTAATTATATTGATAATATCATTTTAATACACTTTGTAATGAATTTTTTTATTAAAATATTTAAGAAAATAGATCAAAATGGTTCTTCTCTAGGATTATCAAAGATGAGATGGAGTATACAAAATAATTTTTTTATGGCTTAAATGTTTTTTAACTTCTTGATTCACTTTTAACCAGACGAGAATAAATATTATCCATTATATTTTAGGGGAAGTGGTTTGATGAGTGGTGAAAGTGGTTTGATAATCTATAAATTGCGGTGAATAATTTATTGGATAATTTGTCATAATAGATCCAATAAAACTATATTTAAAATATGAAATTCTACAATATCATAATCTTATTTCTTTTTAGATTTTTGGATTTGTAAAATATTGTTAATAGTTGATGCATGTGAATTAAAAATTATGCAGAAAATAGAGAATAGCGAAATACAAATCTCACACCACATTTGACACAAGATATGACCTGGTAAACCTTTTCGGGAGAAAAACCTAGCTAGAAGGTGAGGTGCTCTATTCTCTTTCTCTGAATAGAAAATGTCTACAAGTATAAAGAAGTATGGCATGTGACCAGTGGACTACTACAATGCACAAATCCTCTTTGTGTTCTATATGTCCTATCTCTTATGACTATTTTTTGCTCAGCTACGAAACAAATGCACTTGAAAGAATGGAACCCCTTTTCCTCCTAGTGACTTGGTTATAACACAACTTGATAGCCTACTAGTGGTTAGGTTTGACTACCTTAACTCTTAACCAGATTTACAATATAGACTCTTCTAAAGCCTTCTACATCATAATCACGTTGCTAGCACATTTTTCATGAATAATGAGGGATTACATCACATCCTCTCGAATTATGGTGGTGAAAATAGGAATGTCAATTTCTGAGTGGCATAACTATCACATACATACATGATTGATGCGATTATTGCACTGTTGGAAATGTCTATATGTGTAAAATAGGAGAAAAAAAACGGTGCATTAAAGCAACAAAGTTTTACCCCCAAAAAATGTTTTTTATGCCTAAAAATGCTTATGCCTAGAAATGCTTAGAGAAGGTTTCAAATCCCAAATTTCCAAATTGGGACTCGTTGGTAAAAATGGTTCTTAGAGTTGATTCCTCCACTTTTTTCGATCTAAAAGCATTAAGATGGATGACAAACACTATGATGATCCTATCCATATCACACCTCCCAATTTTTGGAGGATTTTGGTCCCCAAAATCTTCTATTGAATGAGGTGAGGAAATTTTTCCTCCACCTTCAATATAGTTACCAATCAAATAAGTAACTGAACTTGTACCTACTTTTTTGAGGTAGCAAAAAAAACACTTGATTTTGAAAAGTGGTGATGCAAAATCACCCTTTTTTTTTTTAGCATAGTTTTGACACTTTAAATTTTCTTATGAATTTTTATTTTTAATGTCATGATTTTTATGTCGATTTTGAAAAATGGTGATGTAAAATTGATGCCATGATTTTTATGTCATGATTTTTCTTTTAATGCCATGATTTTCATGTTGATTTTGAAAAGTGGTGAATTTTTATTTATCAAGTATGAACATTTATTTTAAAATGTTAGTGATTTTCATGCTAATTTTGAAAAGTGTTGATGCAACATCAATAATTTTTGTTTATAATGGTGATTTTCATCTTGGTAATAAAACATACAAATAAAATAAAAAGACATAACAAAAAAAACAAATAAAAGCGTAAAAAAACAAAAATAACTTATAAAGAAAAATTAAAAATTAAAAAAAAAAAAAAAAAATACAAAACACAAAATTTTAAAAAAGAAAAATTTAAAAATTCATTTTTATTTCTTGTTAATTTATAAAAAAAATATAATTAAAAAATGATAAAATAAAAAATAAAAAATAATCAAAATACTAAAATAAAATGTAATTAAAATTCAAAAAATTAAAGAAATTTTAAAAAATTAAAAAAATTGAAAATAATAAAAATTTAACTTAAAAAAACAAAAAATTTAATATTTAAAAAAATAAAATAAAATTATATATATATATAAACACAATTCATTAAAAAAAAAATAGACATTTAAAAATGGAAATTAAATTAAAAAAGCATAACTCAATATTTAAACAAAAAAAATATTAAAAATATAATAAATTTTAAAAATATAAATTAAATTAAAAAAAATTAAATTTAAACATAAAAAAATTATATATATATATATATATATATATATATATGATGATGATGATGATGATGATGGTTAAAACTGAGACCAATCTTTGGTTTATCGAACCTAAAGAAAAGAGTTATTTAATTTAATTTAAGATTTTATTCCTATGCTCAAAAAGCTTGGAGAGAAGACTCCCGAGGTCATTATAATTTTGACATCTTAAAAAGCTAGGAAGGTCAGTATTGCAACAAAGATTATGAAATTGAGCTCTAATGTGGTTGTACACGGGGCACTCTAAGGGGAAGTGATTTTCATCCTCGATGTTCATATTCTCAGAGAGATGGAAATATATATATATATATATATATATATATATATATATATATATATATATATATATATATATATATAATTAAAAAAAATAAAATTGAATAAACATTTTGGCCGACTACTTCCGTCATAGGGGTTGCGGGGCTCGACCAAGGAGAGGTGGGAGAGCTGGCAGGTCTCCTGTCGCCTGCCGGCTGAGCCCTACGGCCCTGAGGGCGACGGTGGTCCGCCAAATTATTTATTTAATTTTTAATTTTTAATTATTTTAAAATTTTAAAGTTTAACCAGGTCTTTCTTTATTTGGGAATGGAGGTTTGACCTAGCCGATGCAGCTGCTGCTAGTTCTCCTCTTGCTCGAGGCCGCCGGCCTGCCTTGGCCCTCTGGTCGCTGCTACGGAGGGCTCCGACGATCATCATTCTTGGAGCAGGAAATTTCTCATCGTTTCAAGAAGCCTTTTATCATTGCAACAAGGTTTGGTTTGGTTTGATGCGTTTTTTTCCCTGCGTGACGCATTGGCAGGGTGTCGCGACGCACTGGGCTGGCGCGACGCATTGAGTCGGCCCCCTCTGCTCTTTCATTGCTTTTGCGCGACGCATCGAAGCAGAGCGGCGCACTGGTTCTGTTGCGCGGTGCTTTGGGCTGCTAGCTGTCTCTTTATCTTTTCCTTCATATTTTTCAAATAGGCTATGTCCCCCTTGCGATGGGAGCTGCGAGCTACTCGAACAACACTCTACGTGCTTGACCTAGCTGTGCAGCTCCTGTTCTTGTGGCCGCAGGCCTGCCATGGCCCCTCCGGATGATACTACGGAGGAGGCCGATGCTCAAACAACGTTCTCTGCTCTAGTCAAATCACTTCCGCTTCAACGCCCTCGTCCATCCCTTTCTAAGTTTTTCAAGAAGCTGGATGGTCTGCAAGAGGTCGTTCTGCCTCCTGCTCTGCCAAGAATGGCTGCTCTCTCACTTGTTGAACGGGGGCTCATTGGGAAATTCACTGGTTTATGGCCATCCCCCAAAACTGTTCAACGTTGGATCGAGAAAAACTGGGCGGACAAAGTTAGTGGCAAAATTTCTATCCACTTCTGTGGGAAAGGATATTACACATTTCATTTTGAAACAAGAGCAGACAAGGACTTAATCTTCAGAAATGGTCCTTATTTTATGGACTCTATAGGACTATATTTGAAAAAATGGACTGCAGACTTCGATCCCGAGATGGATGTCCCTAGTGCTGTCCCAGTCTGGGTCCGGCTTCCGCATCTCCCCCTCCATTGCTGGGGAGATGACTCGGTTCGAGCCATTGGCAATGCTGTTGGGAAGTACATCGGTTGGAGCAAGCCCAAGGACAATGTGCAAGCTTGTGCGCGTATATGTGTTGAAGTTGATCTCGACAAGGGTCTCCCAGAGGCAATCAAGCTAAAGGTGGATGACTTGACACACATTCAGCAACTGGATTACGAAAAAATCCCATTCAAATGCAAGGTATGTCACGAGTACGACCATTTTTCCAATCGCTGCTCTAAAATTGTTAATGATTAAAATGCTCAACCTGAGAAACAATGGGAAATTGTAAAGAGAAAAAATACTGCTGCTACCCTGTTAGCTGAAGCTCCTCCCAAATCTGCTCCCTTCAAACCTAATCCTTCCTCCTCCTCGTCTCCTCCGCCCTCCCCTCCCAAGAAATCCTTAGAGTCAACTAATCCCTTCTCCTCCCTTTCCCTTGATGATGATCCCCCCATCAATCTACCTCCATCTCAGGATGGCTCTATTGATCCCACTCCCCCTTCATTCTCTTCTCCTTCATTCTCCCATGACCCTCCTACATCAAGATCAACCAGAAGCTCTTCTAAAGAGCACGGTGCCAATCTGGACACACACAGAAAACAAGGACCAGGCAAGAGATCCACCAGACAGTAGAGAGAAGAAAATGCCCAAAAAGATATTGCCATGGGCACCCAAAACCCCATAGAAACTTACATTTTGGGGAAAAACAACAAGGAAGCGGCACATAAAAATCAGGGAGGGCGAGCAACTCTCCGTACCCCTCTCACCCAATGATGAAAGCCCTATCCTGGAACAGCAGGGGATTAGGGCACCCCTCTAAAATCACAGCTCTAAATGATTTGATAACTCAGGAAAAACCAGGAATACTAATGTTACAAGAAACAAAGCAAGGAACCAAGAAATGAGAGGGATTATTGATCGCCTCAAGAAATATGAAGGAAGCATCTGCGAATCTAGGGGAGCTTCAGGGGGAATCGCCACCCTTTGGAACCACACTGCTTGGAAGAAAAAAATTGATACAATCAACCAATTATGGATTAAAGTTACTCTAGAGAATCTAATGAAAAACAAAAAAAATTGTCATCTACAATGTCTATGCTCCAAACCACTACAGGGACAAAGCACAGTGTTGGAATTCTCTCCAAACTGACATTGATGAAGAATAAAGAAGCAACATCATACTTGGAGGAGATCTCAATCTCATACTCCACGCCAATGAAAAGAGGGGGGTCTTTTTCACACATGACCCCTGCAGAACGCAGTTGGAAACTATTATGCAGGACCATGATCTCATAGATGTTGTCCCCAAAAATTGAAGGTTCACCTGGAATAGTCGCAGATTGGGCAAAGACAATATAATCGAGTGGCTAGACAAGATATTGGTGAATGTCTCCCTCCTTTCTTCCTACTCAACGACATACTCTGTTGTTCTTCCCTTCTCAACATCCGATCATTACCCCACAGCGCTAGTTCTTGAAGCTCACTGTTCACTAGGTCCCATTCCGTTTAAGTACAGCCCACTATGGAGAAATTTGCCCATTGTTGATCAGATTGTTAAACACACATGGTGCCAGCACATTGAAGGATCACCGAGTTTCATTTGGGAAAGCAAACTAAAAAGTACCAAAAGTGCCCTAAAAGACTGGGCACGAAATCACTATAAGGAGCCGGAGAAAGTTAAAGTAGAAATCAAAAACAAATTCGAGCAGATCCATAGCACTATAGAGTAACAAGGATTGTCCCAAGAAACCAAAGCTAGAGAATGTGACCTTTACTTCCAGATCTATCATGCCAACCATATGGAGGAGCAGAAATGGAGAATCAAATCACGCCAGCTGTGGCTGCAAGGAGGGCACAAAAACTCCACCTTTTTCCATAAGCAGACTAAAATCAGAAAAATCAGGAACAATGTCACCTCCATCACTGATGACAAAGGCCAACTCCAAACTGCCCAAGATGCTATTAAAAAGGCTGCCTCAAAACATTACATCGTGCTCTTAACTGAAACCAAAGAAGCTAAAGATTACTCAAATCTGCTTCAATATCTTCCCACAAAAATCAGTGATGAAATCAATGCAGATCTCACCAAGGATATAGAAGAAGAAGAAATACAAAGAGCCATTTGGGCACTTCAGCTAGACAAGGCCCCTGGCCCAGATGGCTTCCCCATCAGCTTTTATAGATCTCACTGGGGGACAATCGAAAAAGATCTTGTCAAAATGATAAAATGGACCCAACGCAAGAACAAAATCGGAGGCTTCACCAACGCCACCCACCTTGCCCTTCTCCCTAAAGAAAATCAACCCTCATCCTTCTCCCATTTTCGGCCCATTTCTCTCTGCAACTCCTCATACAAAATCTTGACTAAAATCATTTCCACCCGCCTCAAACCTATCCTCCCCTCTCTCATCTCTGAGAATCAAGGAGGCTTCTTAGCCAACAGACAAATTTCTGACTCCATTCTTCTTGTGCAAGAGGCTATTCATTCCAGCCAAGTTAGAAAAGAAAAAGGTTTCATTTTAAAACTGGATCTAGCCAACGCATTCGACCGAGTTAGACACTCCTTCCTCTTTGCTGTTCTAAAGAAAATGGGATTTGCCCCACCTTTCATCAACCTAGTCCAAGCATGCATATCTGGCCCTTGTATCTCCCCCCTCATCAATGGCAGGCCAGGGCCATCCTTCCAATCTTCTCGAGGATTATGTCAAGGCTGCCCCCTTTCCCCCTATCTTTTCATCTTGATGGCTGAATCCTTCAGCAGGGCTCTTGATTACAAACGTCGCACCGGTCTTATCACTGGCATTAAATTTGGGAATGGAGTAAAAAATATAAACCATTCTCAGTTTGTTGATGACACCTTGTTAATGGGAGGAGCCTCCAACATTATAGCTCGCCGTTTCAAAACACTCTTAGACAGATATATGAGTTACTCCGGAGGCATGATCAATTACGTTAAGAGCTGCATTTATGGCTAGAACGCAACTGCTCAAACTCTCCAAAGCAATGCTAGCATCTTCGGGGTTTCTTGCAAGCTAGATTGGGGGCATTTCCCTTATCTGGGCATGCTAGTGAGTGTGGGTTCTCTGAAAGCTGAAGTTTGGGACACCATTATCGATAAAATGAAAAGGAAAGTGCAACAATGGGGCTCCTTCTGGCTTAACCCAGCAGGGCGCCTAATCCTCCTGAAATTAGGCCTTTCCTCTCTGCCCTTGTATCAATTCACGCTCCTGCAAGCTCCAGCCAGTTTTCATCACAAAGTGGAAGCCATCCTCCATCACTTTCTCTGGCAAGGGGGAAAAACTGAAAGAAGAAATACAACCTCATAAATTGGAAACAAGTTATTCAACCTCATGAATATGGAGGGCTGGGGATCAAATCACCACAGCTCCTAAACCTAGTATTTGGTGGCAAGATAGTCTGGAGACTCATCAATGGAGACTCTGCTTGGTGGAATAATGTGTTGGAAACCAAATATCTAAATTCTCCAAGATAGCTTCTATTAGATCACGATATACCTCTCAGAGCCTGCACCAAAATATGGGGGCTGTGTAAAAAAGCAATTCCCATCCTTGCTTCAAACATTTCTAAGGTCCCCAAGGGGGGCAACAACACTAGATTAGGGGCTGATAGAATAATGGGCCAGCAACCTATCTGCAGTAGGCCTAGAACCCAACAGATTCTCTCCTATCTTGGAAACAAGGGGATTCATAGTTTGAGCCAGATATCAAAATGGGACATTCACACTCATCTCTGGACAGGATGGCATTTCCATGATATACCTGACGAGCTACGTTCAAGCCTAGATAATCTGCAGATTCAACTCCATGGTATCGCCCCCACCAAACAAAACGATGATGACTGTTTCTGTTGGGACCCTTCAGGCACCAGTTATACAGTCAAAGCTGCCTACCATCAAATCTGTAATAGTGAATGTCCCACGCCCATATGGACTCAATGGAAAAATGCTTGGAAATCAGAGACTCTCCCAAAAATTAAATTCTTCATATGGGTTCTTCTAAAAAGGAAAGTGCTAACTTCTGATAATCTGAAAAAACGTGGCATTCTTGGTCCTTCCTGCTGCCCAAACTGTCAAGAAGTTGAGGAAACTATTCAACACCTTTTCATAAATTGCTCCTTCGCCACTGCTTGCTGGAAAGAAGCCTTCCTGAAGGACCAAATCCCCTGGGATTCCCACAGCACCATTGCCGAACTCTTACACTTATGGAAGAAGAATTACCCCTGGCAACGCAAGAAGAACAATGTGGCAAGAAGAGTTTGGAACACCCTTCCTTACTCTATGCTGTGGCGCATATGGCTAGCACGCAATCAAACAATCTTCAAAGACAAAAAAATCGACATCAGGAAGCTATATAACAAGGCAAGAGGACTCGCTCTGGAAACCATAGCTGTCAAATGTCAAAGGAACATTGACGCAGCTGGTCTCTTCATTGAAGAACGGAATTATATAGGTTGTATGTTAGATCAAAGTAACAGGGGCCAATACAATGGCCAAAACAGAAATGACACCAACAGTAAACAAATCTCTAACAGCAGTTGGAAAATCAGAATGAAGGATAAGGAGTTGGCACTCTGGATAAGAAACAGTAACACACACTATCTATTCTTTGATGGAGCCTCCAAGTCTAATCCTGGTAAGGCTGGAGCTGGCGGAATTATTTGTAACGCCAACAGAGACATCATCCTTGCTTACGAATGGGGATTAGGGCCCCTTTCCAATAACAGAGTTGAAGCCCTCGCTCTATACCAAGGTCTCATTCAGCTCCAAAATCTTGGCATTCGCACAACAACAGTGATCGAAGATTCGGCAATCATCATCAGCTTAATGGTCTACAATCGGACAGCCACCAATTTAGCACTTCAGCAAATAATAAATCGATGTCATGCGCTCGCCTAGCAAATGCAAGAAACTCGATTTATTCATGTCCTTCGCTCCCTCAATAAGGAGGCCGATGCACATGCAAACAGAGGCTGCTTCAAACCCCTTGGCTGCCTCAAATGTAACGCCATCGAGTCTTTCTATTTCCTGCCATGAATAGGACAAATCCCCTTAGACTGCCTGCAGAGGCATCTGTTGTTTTCATGCCCCAGAGTTCGATGGCAACCAGAAATATATTATTGGAAACACTGAGCCCAGCTTCAGCACAACAAATGCAGGATCTACAGGCCTTGAAGGCAACTCAATGCAAGATTTACAGGTTCTGAAGACAACTTCTCTTTAGCATGTTTTACAAATGTAGTTTTTTGTTGTCACAGTTTGTCCGAATCTACACAAGATTAGCCTTCTCAATAGTCAAGCATAATTGGAGTGCAGGGGAACCTGGCCTCACTGCTGTTCCTCTCTGTCTCTTTTTTCAAGCTTATTGCCCTGTAACAACGGAGCCTAGACTCCCAATTTTTTCTTTTTGAATACAAACAACACCCGATTATGTCAAAAAAAAAAATATTTTTTAAATTTTTAAATTTTTAAAATTTATTTTTAATTTTATTTTATTGTTAAATTTGATTTATATTTTTAAATTTATTTATTTTTTTGGGTTAATTTTTGTTTCCAAATTTAATATTTTGTAAATTATTTTTTAAATTTAAATTTTAAAAATCTTAATCTTTTATTATTTTTATAATTTTATTTTTATTTTATTTATTTATTTGTATAATTTTTTTTTAAATTTAAAATTTTATTTAAATTTTAACGATTTTTATTTTTATTTTTATTTTTATTTTTATTTTTTTTATTTTTTTTTAATTTTTTTTTAAATTTAAATTTTTATTATTTTTAAATATTATTATTATTATTTTTTAATTTAAATTTTTAAAAATTTATTTTAAATTTTAATTATTTTTAGATTTTTGTATTTTAATTATTTTATTTTATAAGTTATTTTAATTATGTGATTTTTTTTTATTATTAACATTTTTTTTTATAACTTAATTATTATTTTTTCTTTTTTTTAATATGGTTTTGGTTTTTTTTTTCTTTAGATTGTGTGTTTTTTTGGAATTTTTTATGTTTTAAATTTATTTTCTTTAATTTTATTTTTAATTTTTTAATTTTTAGTAGTGGTATTTTAACTTTTATACGATGAATAAAAATCGTTGAAATTTTGTTTTGAAAAAGGTGATATTTTATTTTTAATGTCGTCCTCGGTTTTTTAAGGCTTTTTAGAGACATAATATATTATCTTTAATACCATGCCTAAAAATGTTTGGAATTTTAAGACTTTTGATATTTTATCTTTAATGTTGTGTTTATCGTTGAAATTTTAAGGTTTTTCAAAGTCACGATATTTTATATTTAATGTCATTATTAAAAATTGTTGACAATTTACCCCGAAAAGAAAAGAAGTGTTATTCCAACATCAATACTTTTCGCTTTCAAGGTGTTTTTTGCACACAAAAAATCGACGACATTATTCCAACATGAACACTTTTTGTTTTCAGTGTCGACATTATTCCAGCATCAACACTTTTCGTTTTCAAGCTGTTTTTTGCACACACAAAATTGGCGACATTATTCCAACATCAACACTTTTCGTTTTCAGGTTGCTTTTTGCACACACAAAATTGGCGGCGTTATTCCAACATCAACACTTTTCATTTTCAGGTTATTTTTTGCAGAAAAAGAAATTGACTTACTCCCATATTTAAAAAAAGTTGAAAATTAACTACGAAAAAAAAGGTTATTCTAGAATACAAATTTTCTTTTTTGGGTTGTTTTTTCATGGTTTTTTTTTTTTTTTTTTGTTAGAGTTCTCATTTTGAGGTAATAGTTCCGGTTTGATCAGTAACTATGTTCTTCTGTTGAGTGTACCATTTATCTTTTCCTAGAAGTTTCCATTTTAACCAAATATGCCAAAGGTCATGTTGCCCCTTTCTTGTAGTTTTGTACCTCTTTTACAAAACTATATCTTCTTTCAATTGTGCCTGAGCATTTGGTGGAAAATACTCTACATAAGGTAGGACCTGTTCCTCTTCCCGATCTAGCATGGAAGGCTCATAAAGTTTCAAATTCTATACATTCACAACTGAGTAAATGCACATATATGGTGTTAAACTGAGTCAGTAGGCATTATCGCCCAAATTTTTCCAGTATCTCAAAAGGACCATACTATAGAGCCTTGATTTTTTTATTAGGCCCATGTAGCCTCTCCTTGTTTAACTGTAGCCAAGATGGGTTACTGAAACACCTCCTTGAAGTCCTTATCCTTTGAATATGCCTCTTTGTATGCATCCTGGGTGAATGGCTCCATATGCATAAGAGTTCAAAAAGCTACAATATTTGGTTTGGGTGGCCTTGAAAGCATGTTAGCCAAATTTTTTGTGCTGCCCTTCTTGTATTTAATCACTATATGAAACTGTTGTATAAACCCCATCCACTTGTAAGGCCTTTTATGTTGTAGCTTACTCTAGGCCTGCATGTACTATATTGGGTCTTGGTTTTTGTGGATTAATTTCTCCTTTCCCATTAGATAGTGGCTCCACTTCTTCACAACCTGCACTAGGGCATAAATTTCCTTATCGTAGGTAGGGTGGTTAAGAAATACCCCATGAAATACTTCAGAATGGTAGTGTTACCCACCACCTGTGGGTAGTGTATATAGGATAAAATTGTCTCCTAGATGGTCCTCAACTGGCATCAAACAACACCTTGTTGCCACCAGATAACTAAATGTGCCATTTTTTCTGCCACTAGAGCCAGACAGATAGTACCTCGACCACATTTCATGAATGTATGTTTGAAGGTGGGCCTTTCGAACCCAAAGGTATGGATTTTCATTGGTATAGTTGAGTAATTTTACTTACTTGTCATTGACACTTTTGGGCATGGATTGGTGGGGAGATTCGATGAAAAAAGTGCTTAGGATTGTATTCTTGTCTCCACTGCTTGATTTCATGGTTAGCCTTGTATCCTAGTCTTGTAGGATCTCCTTTAGTGGCCATTTGGCTTTTGGGTTGGCACTACACTGGAAATATGGATTTTGATTACGTTGTACCGCTTCCCGATACCACCTATATCACTCCCCTTCCACTCATTTTAGCCCCATTCATCTATTTTACCACCCAAGTCCACATGTGTCCACTGGGTTCACATAGGGTTAGCATCCCCCTCCCCTTTTCCACACCTTGGGTGGGACCTGGAACGATACCCCAGAGGTTGATGCAACTAAAAATAAAAATAAAAAGCATAATTTTTCCATTCTTAATAGGAAATGTACCACAAAATGCAAAATATGGTCGGGTCATACCAATTTAGCATGTGGGAAAAATCCAAAAATGAGCTCTACCCCTTATCCAAATCCATCACTGTAGTTCTTATGGGCCCTAGATGAGCCCCCTCTAACATTAAGAAACCCATGATTATCCCAACCCCGGGTGGGCAATGTACCACCCCACCTTAAGTGGGTATTCACTGCTACATATTACACATCATGCTCTCTTCCCCTGGAGCCCTGAGCAGTTATGAAGAGAAATAAATAAACGAAAAAAGGCATATGAAGAAGTGTGGAAAAAAAGGTCGGGGTAACTCATGTATCACTATTTTCTCCCTCCTACACTCATATACCTAGGTGTGGGCTTCACTTATTTTAGCTACCTTGGCTCCTTAACATGTGGTCTGGATGTTTTCCCTAATCCCCACTCGGTTCCATTGAGATATAATTTTCCACCTACCATTTGAGGAATGTACCAAGGAAATGTCACCCCTCTAGAGGTTTAAACCACCTAATAGGTTTGTTGGCTAACCCCCTATTGATATTGGAGACACTTGTACATACTAAAGCCCACTATGGAAGGGCATGCCACCATGAAGTGCCCCATTGATTCCATGACTTGTAAGATATTTAACTTGATTATTCTAATGATATGATGTATTAGAGGGCAAGGGTACACATTGGATATTATCCAGGATTGCAGGTGGATTCCCATTTGGGGCTTGGTCCCCCCTATACAAGGTCCTAGCCCTCTAGAGGGCCACATTAGAATTCACAAGGTAGTGTTGAAAGCCATGGCATCCACCATAGTCAAAATTACTTCATGGATCCCCTACAACGTTCGTTGATTGCTCCTATTCCACCTTTTGGATGAGGATGATGCACCTGGTTCACTATGCCTAGTCGGCTCCACAGATGCACCATATACTTAGCATATGTTCTAGGGTCTAGAGGATTGTTCCCCACTACATAGGTAGATATTATGTCAACATTCTAGCCCTTAGAGATGGTCTACAAGTACTTTTGATCCATTTGGAGACCCATGAGGATGACCTTGTGCCTCCACACCCACTTGGGAGCACCACAGGTTTTTACTTGGAGAACAAGGGCCACCCCCTTTTCCACTATGATGGGAATCCATTTCTACATTATGACACCCTTTGGACTTCATTAGGACTCCTCAAAGGCCCAAACGACTCACTTTCTTGATCATTCGACCCTCTTGAAAGGCTTATTCATGTATTATTGAGCTATTTGGTGGGATTGTCACCAAAATATATTGTTATTATGCACATTATTTATTCTAGGGGCTAAATTAGGCATAATTAGCTAAATCAAATTCATTAGGAAGTGTATAAATAGAATTGGGGTGAATCATTTGTATCATCATCACCTGGATTGGATCATTATCTCTTGTGAGGATTCCGATATTATTTTTGGAGGATGGAATTGGATGGATGGATGAATTTTGATGTTTGGATCTCTTCATTTTTGTCTTGGAGCTTCTATGTTGGTATATGATGATGATTGGATATAATTTTTATCACTTGTAAGTTCTTTTTAATGTTATTTTTCCATTCTCTTTTTTATGTCACATGCATGTTGCTGGGGATTTTCACTATAATAGGATGAAATTTGTGGCTTTTCTTATGTGAAATGGTGGAAATTTGTCTTTTATTAGTGTTGCATCATGTCATGGGCCATGTTTGAATAAGTGAATGTTCTTATAGATTTTTTTGTCTTAATAAGTCATCAAATATTGGATATTGAAGTATAAATACCTTGAAGCAATTTTCCATGTCCTAATTGCCATGAAATTTCTTTTATAGGCCTCCTTGACTAAGTGAATCCATTCCAATAATTGAAGTATCCTTGACTCCACTCCTCCCAAAGGATTTGTTGGAAATCAAGATTGTCATTAGACCAAAATCCACAGGTGTTAGTCAAAGATCACATTGGAAAATATAAGGATCCACGAGAGGCGGTTAGTCCATGTCACAAAACACACAGGGATAATTGATTTATCCAATGTCCAAAAATATCCCCCCCAATGCGAGCCAGATGTGTATCAAACTCATGACCTATGCTCTGATACCACTTGTTGGGAATCACCATTTCCGTTAGAACAAAAAAAAGAGGTGTTAATAAACAATCACATTGCTAGAGATAAGGATCCATGACAGGTAGTTATTCCATAGGGAGTGTTGATTTATCCAATGTATAATAGGATTAGGAACTGGTACTCCATAGGTGATCATCAAAAACGCATTCTTTATCACCTCTCCATCTTTCTTCTAGGCCTAACCTCCATAGGGGACTTAGTGCATCACATATCTCAAAATTTACTCATCAATAAAGTTCAATCTCCTAGCCTCTACTATGTTGTTGTGTCTCTTAGGAGCCCTCCAAATTTGAAGCATTCCAATGATGGGATATTGAGATATTTCAAGCCCTAGCTCTGAGATTGATTCTTGCCCTTTATTTCCCTTTGACAGTGACCTGATTGGGATGATTGCATCAAATTCAAAGAAATTTTCTCCTTTAATCCCTTTCCTGCCCTAAATTAGGTCAAGCACAACCTTGTTTGATCAATTCCATCCCCTTGAACTAATTTTGGGCTCACTTGGTCCTATGTGGTAACAAAACCTTTTGAAGATAATTCCACAAATACCACTTGGAATCCAAGTTTCCACAAGGATTTTAGGGTCTAGGAATCTCCTTGACAATTCATATACTCAATCCCTAGCCCTTGGAATTCTATTAAGCCCTTCCTAGAGATCCTTTCAACTTGATTTCCAAGCAAGTAAGCCATATATTTGAGCCTCTCTTGTGAATAGGCTTCTAGGATCACCTTTCATCCTATCATTGATCGATTAATATTTTTGATCCTTATTATACCGAGTCTCCACCCATCGGTGAAAGTTCGTAAAGAGTAGGGAGCCTTAGTTGAGGTGATAGTGGGCTATCGCTTCATTGTTTCCCTTAACCTAGTATTTTCCATATAGGACCCTATCCTGGGGCCCCTACTAGTTTGAGTGTTAAAATTTTGGCGCCGTTAATGGGGAGGAGCAGGTCTTCCTCCGTAGTGAGTCATTAAGGAATTGATTCATAGACAACAATTCAAATATTCCTTTGTCAACTCCATTCATTGTTAAAACCCCTAGTTTAATTGAAGGTAAAAATATTACTTCTTTAACTAGGGCCACTGCAAGAAGAGGAGAATGAACTCCATCACCTATTAGAACCGCTCTTCTCCCTTAATTTGAAAAGGTCAGTGAGCCTACCCCAAATATGGAACCTACCTCTAGTACCGACCCAAAATAAGAGCAACCTAATATGACCAAAAGTGAAAGACGTTTGGTTAGTGTCTACACCCCCTCGAAATTGAGTGATGATCCCAAAACATTACCTGAGATATACAATAGATGGTTTCCCAAATTCAGTGTTGATGCTACCAAAAGTGCCCGTGACTTTGTCGAATATTTTTATTGGCACATGTCACCTAGTTTGATTTTCAATGAGGATAGGATTATGATGCTCTTTTCTTTGTCTCTTGAAGTAAAATTAAGGAAATGGTACCTAACCAATGGTCATAAATGACTCTAACCAATTAGAAGATATGTTCATGAAGAGATAGTCATGTAATGCACAAGGAACCTTCAACATTGACAATATTTAACAAATAACTAGGGGAAGGGAGGAAATCTGTGAATTCATCCAAAAATTTGATAGGGTAGTCAGGGATATCCCCGATCATTTTAGGACTCCCGATGCTAATATTCTACATAGATTCATCAAAGTTGTGGGTGGCCACTTGACTTATGAATTACGGGACAAGAAACCTTCCATGCTGGTTGAGGCCAAAGAGATAAAAATGGAAGTTGAAGAAAAATTAAGAATCTCTAGAATGGATGTCAATGAATGTTCAAAGGCCAAAGTTGAGGTTAAAAAATAAAATTCAAAAGATCAACGCGAAAAGAACCTCTTAGTGATCCTTAAAATAATGGATAATGATGAGTGAAGAAATGAATGCACGCGATAGGTTCTACATGAAAAAACTCACTACCTTGGAGAATGTCCAAAAATTAAGTTACATACCAAAAGGTAAGCCTTTCCCTAGGAAAAAAAATGATGAGGACTAGCCTAGTTCATCCCAAGTCCCCAACACTTTGGCCCGAAAAAATGCTGCAGATAAATATTCATCTTTCGAGGAAGAAAAAATAAATGAGGATGAATATGAGGATGAAAGTGAATATGAAGAAGACGATGACTAAGAAAACCTTGTGGAATATGATGTCTTCAATATTCTACTAGGTGGTTCGTACCCTCATCCCCTGATTAGTGAGGTTTTCATTAAAGAAGATAAGAAAGAACCAATTCTCAACATTGATGATAGTGGAAGATTCAAAGGGGTTCAATATTCATGAAAAGGCCAAACAACCTCTAAGGAACCCAACAAATACAACTCCACTCCCAAGTAGGTCGCTCCTAAAGAACCTCTCCTTCCTATCCTTAAAGGCCATCCTAAAAAGGATCCTACAAATAAGGCTAATCCAAAAAAGGACCCTCAAAGGAATAAAACCATCAAAAGGACGAAAAAGTGAAAATAGGTTGGTCTCAACATTGATCTAGAGACTTCTACAGTGAGAATAATTGTGTTATTCCCTTAAAGGAGTTTGGAAAACATCCCAAGCAACAACAAAAAATCAAGAAATTCCTGGGTTTTGAAGAGGAGGAATTCCCTGAATATTTGCAAAATATTCACCTCCCTAATTTGAACCTTGGACATGAGCCATTAATGCTTACCTTAGCCATCAATGAACTTCTGTTGCATAATTGTAATTTGGACTCAGGTGTAGAAATTATATAACTTATGTGTTATATATCCAAGATTCTCCTGATCACACACTATTTGACTTCATACACAATACATAATCTATTCCACTAATGATCATCACATGCGGAAATTAAATCAATTGCAATGCACACATGAAACCATAAAAATTCACACACATTAACACAGTTGTTTAATAAGAAAGCCTGAAGCTGAAAACCCCAACTATTTGTATATAACATATGTCATAGAGATCATGTAAAAATACTCATACAAACCTGATCATATCAAGATCTTAGTACAATACAATCGCTACACACTAATCAGGCTCGATCTTGCAAATCCATGCACCGATCTCTGCCACCTGCTAGCTTGCCTCTACTGCGCAATCCCTATTGAAGAATGGCTCTGAATGAACTTGAATTCACCAAGTTTGCACTGCGCAATCCTCATTGGCATCTCCACTGAGTGTTGGATGCAATCAATGCATCACTATAGTCACAACTAATGTATCTCTTTCACCTATCTCTCCACTGGTCTCCACTGAAACTATCCATGCACTATAGTTAACTGATGTATTCTTCAGTTGATTAATGAGTTATTATTTAGTGAATTAATTAACTAATTAATTCACACCAATCTCACTAGTGTATCAATTAGTTTGACTAAATACAACACAATATTTGAGGTCTGTTGATTAAACTAAATACAACTCTTTGACTACTTTATAACAAAATTTCCGTTGTCACATAGTTTCTAGCTTGTCCTCTTGTGAATTAGCTCCCGATCAAACCTAGGAATAGCGTAATTACGACACGTACGACCCTCTTGTGCCATGTCTTGTGCCTTAACTAAAAGTGCTCCAAGTGAATAAGATAATGTTTAGGGTCAAATATTATTAAGAGCTAATAATATTCGACATATCTATTTTTAGACTGGAAATCTAAAAATAGATTCTGCCCAATATGTCTAAAAATAGAAGTCCATCTATTTTTCCAACTTGACCAACCATCCACAAATAGCATCCTGGAACTCATATAATATGATCGACATGTCTAAAAATAGATGTAGTCTAAAAATAGACTTGCGCCAAAAATAGCCTGCGGGCCCACTTAGTGAAGGCGACTCTTTTCACTAAGCTCATCATCTTGTTGAATCTCAACACTCCCTCTCAGCAAGATAGGGATTATACCGCACCCGAAGTCCTATCTCTATGGTATTAAATTGCTCTGGTGAGCGCCTTCGTCGAAATATATGCCCAGTCCTCGACAAGAATATTAAGATATTAACATGATCTTCCGCTACACACAATCTCTGATATGATGATACCAGATGTCAATATGTTTAGATCTATCATGAAATACTGGATTAACCGAGAGTTTATTGCAACTCTGATTATCAAAATATATCACAGTAGGATCTAAGTGTGAACCGAACAACCCGACCAGGATCTTCCTTATCCATATAGCCTCACATGCAGCCAAACTTGCTACCATGTACTCGGCCTCCGCTGAAATGAGTGCCACGGATCTATGTTTCCTGCTGTACCAAGAAAATTTTGTAGACCCGATATTGAATATCCCTCCAGATGTGCTCTTTCTGTCTGTTGGGCTTCCTGCCCAATCTGCATCCGTGAAGCCATGCAGCTTCACCTCATCCGACTGTTTGTACCATAATCCATATCCCGATGTGCCCCTGAGATACCTCAGGACATGCTTGCCTACCTTCCAAAAGAGCTTGGTAGGCTTAACCATAGCTTGTGAAAGCTGGTTAACAGCGTAGCATATGTCCGGTCGTGTATTGACCAAATACATGAGCGAACCAACCAACTGTCGATAAATATTGGCATCCACTAACTTCCACGATGTAGCATCCTCTTTCCTCCAACCACCAGAAGAGGAGGTCGATAGGGCTTCTGCACTTCTTGCATGTTGAACTTCTCCAGTATCTCCCGGGCATACTTGCCTTGAGACACAAACAGTCCACCCTTCCGCTGCCAAATTTCCAATCCCAGGAAATAATGAAGGAGGCCCAAGTCCTTCATCTAAAACTCCTTTGCAAGATATTCCTTGCATGAGTGTATCAACAATTCATCAACCGTTAGTATTAAATCATCTACATAAATTATAATGATCAACAACTTGCCCTCCACCACAATCTGGTATAGGTTCGGATCCGCCTCACTCTTGGTGAAACCAAGTCCAGTGAAATAACTGTCTATCCATGTGTACCAAGCACGAGGTGCTTGTTTCAGCCCATACAACGCTCTTTTGAGCCTGCACACATGCAACTCGCTGCTGAAGATTTCGAATCCTTTAGGCTGCTCTATGTACACCTCCTCCTCAATGAATCCGTTGAGGAATGCAGTCTTCACATCCATCTGATGAATGTGCCAACCCATCTGCGCTGAGAGAGCAAGGATGGTCCGTATGGAAGAATACCTTGCAACAGGTGCAAAGGTTTCTTCATAGTCGATCCCCTCGATCTGTGAGAAGCCCCAGGCAAAAAATCTTGCCTTGTACTTAACGCCTCCATGTACTTTGTTTACCTTTTGTAGATCCATTTCATCTACCAGAATCGCATTTCCCTTCCGGCCTTGGGACAATCTCCCATGCACTGTTTCTGACAATCGAATCATACTCTTCCACCATGGCATCTACCCATGCAGGATCCTCCACAACTTCCTCGAAAGAAGATGGTTCTGTCACGATACACTTGCTCGTCAGAGCCATGTATCCAGTAAATCGGTTAGGTGACTGTCTCTGTTTGCGCTGTGATGTAGGTGCTCCTACATTCTGCGTTGCATCAAGATTCAGTCGCTCAGCTTCTATAGTGCGCTTCCGCCCTCTGATGTTTGGCGCTGCATGAATGGTTTCTTCCACTCCATGAACCTCCTCTTGTGGCTGATCCACATCCTGAGGCTCATCTTTAGGAACAAGTAGCTCCTCATTTGCATGCAAGTGTAGCTCCCTCTCAAGCGACAACTTCATGGCTTTCTCCTCGTGAAATTTGATATCCCGTCGCACAACAGTCATCTGACTGCCTAGAAAATACACACGATAATTGTGGGGTGTTTCTATGTACCCCAAAAATATCCCAACCTCTGCGGTTGGCTCTAGCTTCTTCCTGGCATCCTTTGTTACATGAATGTAAACAGGTGAGCCAAAAATCTTCAAATGAGAAATATCAGGCTTCTTACCAGAAAATGCCTCTTCGGGTGTACTCATGCCAAGTACTCTATGAGGACAACGGTTTTGCACATAAACTGCAGTGTTGCATGCTTCAGCCCATAAGTGTATGGGAAGGCTCTGATCATGCAACATCGCCCGTGCAGCACCCACGACTGTTCTGTTCTTTCTCTCCGCGACCCCATTCTGCTGTGGGTTATGAGGTGCTATGAGCTCTCTTCGAATTCCTTCTGTGCTACAAAAGTCTTTGAATTCACCAGAGATGTATTCACCACCATTATCGCTCCTAAGAGCTTTCACCTGCTTCCCCGACTCTTTCTCAACCAACACCTTGAACTCAAAGAACTTTGAGTATGTCTCGCTCTTCTTCTGCATGAAGAAGATGCAGCACTTACGAGAAAAGGTATAACTTATGTGTTATATATCCAAGATTCTCCTGATCACACACTATTTTACTTCATGCACAATACATAATATATTACACTATTGATCATCACATGCGGAAATTAAATCAATTGCAATGCACACATGAAACCATAAAAATTCACACACATTAACACAGTTGTTTAATGGGAAAGCCTGAAGTTGAAAACCCAACTATATGTATATAATATATGTCATAGAGATCATGTAACAATCCTCATACAAAGATGATCATATCAAGCTCTCAGTACAATACAATCGCTACACACTAATCAGGCCCGATCTTGAAAATCCATGCACCGATCTCTGCCACCTGCTAGCCTGCCTCTACTACACAATCCCTGCTGAAGGATGGCTCTGAATGAGCTCGAATTCACCAAGCTTGAACTGCACAATCCTCATTGGCATCTCCACTGAGTTTTGGATGCAATCAATGCATCACTATAGTCACATCTGATAGTCACCCTTGCTCTTTCACCTATCTCTCCACTGGTCTCCACTGAAACTGTCCATGCACTGTAGTTAACTGATGTATTCTTTAGTTGATTAATGAGTTATTATTTAGTGAATTAATTAACTAATTAATTCACACCACTCTCACTAGTGTATCAATCAGTTAGATTAGATACAACTAGCTCAACTGAGTCTAACCGAGTTAAACTAAATACAACTCCACCAACTACTTCTATAACTCCACCAAACTCTGTCACATGAGTTCTAACTGAAGTCCTCATGCATTAGCTCCAGTAAACCCTTAGGAATAGCGTAATTCCTTTTGTCAGCTGCTGTGCCACATCTGTGCACTTAACTGAAGTGCTCCAAGAGAATAAGATAATGTTTAGAGTCCAGATATTATTAAGAGCTAATAATATTTGACATGTCTATTTTTAGACTAGCAATCTAAAAATAGATTCCGCTCAATATGTCTAAAAATAGAAGTCCATCTATTTTTCCAACTTGACCAACCATCCACAAATAGCATCTTGCAACTCATAGAATATGATTGACATGTCTGAAAATAGACATAGTCTAAAAATAGACTTTGCACCAAAAATAGCCTGTCTTCCCACTTAGTGAAGGTGACTCTTTTCACTAAGCTCATCATCTTGTTGAATCTCAACATCAGGAGCTTCTACAAACATCATGCCTATAAAATTCATAAAGTAATTGGGTCTTAACATCACTCTTCCATATAAGAAGGTATGTGGTTTTAATTCCAAACCCATGGAAGTGGAAGGCCTCATAAAATACTGTAAGGTTTAATTAGATATGAACCTCGATATATCTTTACTTATAGATGTTGTGGTCATATATATCCTGATTTAAGGGGGACGCTCCTATCTATGAAATGGGTATCTACTTTTTGGGGTCATGTTCAAATGGACTTGTCATATGCCACTATCCCTCAATATGATGGAAAACCCTTCATCCTTTATAGAGAGCCTACTTACCCTTCTCATGTGGTCAAGATAGGACCAATCCCATACTATAAGACACATGAGAGTGATAATCCATCTCCCATCTTCCCTTCACAGGAAGTCTGCATTCTTAAGTGACCAAATCTCAAAGAAAACAAAAGGTAGAAGCCTAAAAAGGAATACAAGGATGGGGATGTAGTCTTGGTTTATAAAAACCTCATTCCTGTCAATATTCATGGGAAATTCGAGGGTTATTACTACATTACAAAGCTCAACGATGTACTTTTTACCCAACTGGTCAAGTTAAGTCATATGACCCCTTTCCTTGACACTTGACATTGTACCATATGAATGTTTGATCCGGATTTATGCAGGAACGCAACAGAATAAACACATAACCATAAATATAGAGATGTAGCAGAAATAACACTTCATTTCATTAATATCAAAATAACATAAAGATGCTTACAGACATAATGGAAATAAAATAGCTAGGGTGCTGGTAGCGAATCTCTGAGAAGAGATGTGGTGGCTACAGACCTCTGAACTGATTTAAAATGAGGCTCGAGGGCCTATTTATTATTGAGAAACAATGGAGAGCCCTCAACATCCCAAAAACCTAGCCCTAGGAGATGAAGCGCCAAAACTATGGGCCCCGTTTGGGTAAATTGGTGTTTCAACTTCCCAGGGACGTAACTTTGGCATACTATCTCCGTTTGACGCACATGATACATCATTAGAAAGCTCTATCTGAGGACTACAACTCTTGGTAAAACGATGCCCAAAAAACGTCGTTTAGGGCCTCAAAACGGCTCCGGAAGTTTAGGACCCGAAAAACTGCTAAAAATAGTAAGTTACGCCGAAACTGAAAAACTGAAAGAGACAATGGTGGGGGGCCAAGTGGAATAGGTGGGTGGCCACCAATATCCACCTGGATCATTCCTCCCCCCTTAGGAAGCAATGGTCCCCATTGCGTTAAGTTCCTCCATGAGATGAGGAAATTTATGCTGAACTTGGTCCTTGGTGAACCACTTTCCTTGGTGCAGGAGTTGGCCAGCTTTGACAACCCGATACAGTTGGATCCTCTGTTGGCGAGTGTTCTTAATTTGCATGTCCATGATACAATCTGTGGTGGCCTGTTCCATGCAGTCTGGGTTTAACTCTGTTGGTGTGAGTTGTTATGCAATGTCCGAAGTGTCCAGTAGAGGTGGGAAGTAAGGACGAAGGCGATCCACATTGAAGACTGGGTGCAGACCAAGGAATGGTGGAATACTAAGCTCGAAAGCATTGTTCCCTATAGCCTTGGTGATGGTGTACGGCCCGTATCAGAGCGGGCGAAGCTTGCGGTGAGGTCCAGTGAGGCGCTCCTTCTGCAAATGCAGCCATACTTTGTCGCCCACCTGGAAGTTGTGTGGCACCCGGTGTTGATCATGGCGCTGCTTGTACTTCGCATTGGCTCTGTCCAATATATCATGAACCTGTTGGCGGATGTGTTGAATTCGCTCGATGAAGCTACTTGCTTTGTCAACTTCAGACTGGACATGAGCTGAATCGGCCTGAGCAGCTGCAAACGGCATGGCTATGTCAATGGGACATAGTGGTTGGAATCCCAAGCCCACCTGAAAGGGGCTATGGCCAATTGAGCTGTGGAGAGCCCGGTTATAACTGTGTTGTACATAGGGGAGGCTCTCGTCCCATGTGCGTGGATGCTTTGAGTTGTACATGCGCAGAATGTGTACAATCATTCTGTTGACGACCTCTGTCTGGCCATCTGTTTAGGGATGGAAAGCTGTGGACTTGGTGAGCTTTGTGTCCAACATTGACCAGAGGCTGGACCAAAATGTGCTGAGGAACCTGCTATCTCGATCTGATATGATAGACTGCGGGATCCCAAAGTGCACCCACACTCGTTCAAAGAAGAGTTTAGCAGTGGCTTCTGCTGTGATATTCTTCTTACAGGCCGCCATGATGGCCATCTTCGAGAATCTGTCAACGACCACGAAAACACAGTCATTTCCATTCTTAGTAGAAGGCAGGCCAGACATGTAATCCATGGAGATGGATTCCCACGGTCGACTAGGGGTAGGTAGTGGAGTATATAGGCCTTGCTTCTTGATGGTCGGTTTGGCAATGGCACAAGCAGTGCAGGATCTGATGTGCTTCTCGACATCCTTTCGATGGTTCGGCCAATAGAAATACTTCTGCAGGATTGCTACTGTTTTCTCGACCCCGAAATGCCTAGCGACTCAACTGTAGTGTGCTTCCCATATCATCTTGGCACGCTCGCTTGAAGGAACACAAAGGTGTCCCATGTGACATAAAAGTGCATCTTGGAGGTGAAAATTTGGAACTTGTGTACCCTCCAAGAGTGCCTTGTAAGTGTGGCCGAATTCTGGGTCACTCTCATAGAGAAGCGGCCAATCATAAGTCTCGTGCCCACAAGAGTTGAGCACGGTGGTGAGCGCCACGATCGGTGGTCGGCTGAGGCAGTCTGCAACATTATTGGTGCTACCCTTCTTGTACTTGATGTTCAAATGAAACTGTTGGAGGTATGTGGACCACTTCTGATGGCGATCATTCTGCAACTTCCCTTGTGTCTGTATGAACTGCAGGGGCCGGTGGTCTGTGTGGATGATTGTTTCCTTCCCCAAAATGTAATGCTTCCATTGTCGACATGCTTGCACAATGGAATACATTTCTTTGTCATAGGTGGGATACTTGTGAACTGTCTCAGACAATGTCTCGCTGTGATATGCCACTGGATGTCCCTGTTGAGTAAGGACTGCCCCAATAGCATAGTCAGAGGCATCTGTCTCGATCTCAAATGGCTGCTGCAAGTCTGGTAAGGTGAGCACTGGGGCAGAACAGAGGCGATTTTTCAGTTCTTTGAACGCCTTCTGTTGAGGTTCCGACCAAAAGAATTTTGCTCTCGCTCCTCCTTTGGTGACTTGACTCAAGGGCCAAGTGATATGAGAGAATCCCAACACAAATCTACGGTAGAAATTAGCAAGACCCAGAAAGCTGCGAAGCTCTGTTATAGTAGTCGGGGGTGGCCAATCCCGAATGACTTGGATCTTGGCTGGATCCACATGCACCCCCCTTTCATCAATAATGTATCCCAGATATTGAACCTGGGTCATGCCAAACGTGCACTTCTCCAAATTGGCACACAACTTGTGTTGCCGCGGTGTTTGGAGGACTTGTCGGATGTGATGAAGGTGCTCTTCCCAAGTCTTGCTAAAGATCAGAATGTCATCCAAGTACACCACTACGAATGAGTTGGTGAATGGCCGCAAGATGTCGTCCATCATCCTCATGAAGGTTGCGGGAGCATTCGTCGACCCGAAAGGCATGACCAGCCATTCAAAAAGGCCTTCCTTAGCTTTGAAGGCAGTCTTCCACACATCAGAGGGTTCAATTGGTACCTGGTGATACCCAGACTTCAGGTCGATCTTACTGAAATATTTTGCACCTTGGAGTTGGTCCGGAAGGTCATCAATCCGTGGGATTGGGTACCTATTCCGGACAGTGATCTTGTTCAGCGCCCGATAGTCAATACAGAGTCTCCACGTCCCATCCTTCTTCTGTACCAACACGATCGGGCTCCCACGGGGCGATGAACTTGGTCTGATGTGACCTTTCTGCAACAGCTCCTGAATCTGCCTCTTGATTTCATCATTTTCCAGAACAGAGCGTCGATAGATCGGTCCATTGGGTAGCGGCTCACCTAGGGTCAGATCAATCGGGTGCTTGACCTGGCAGTGCAGAGGAACCCCTGTGGGTGAGGTGAAGATGTCCCCGTACTCCTCCACGACCTTATCCATTTGTTGTTGTCCTGCAGAGGGGCCCTGTCTAGAGGTTGTGGCCACAGTCTTCTTCTTGCCCTGGGGGCGGATCATCAGAAAAACGAATTTCCTGGTTTGGGAAATGAGCTTACTACATTGTTTTGCAGTAACCAAAGAGATAGTCGTAGGAGGTGGTACCTCTGGTATCCTGTACAACTTATTTCCCAAAGTAATAATAACAACACGAGGTCGAGACTCATACACAACATGACGCTTCCACAAGTATGGTTGTCCTAATAATACATCAGAAACATCAATAGGAGCAACGTCACATAATACCTCATCCGTGAAGAGCTTGATGCTATAGGGAAGGCGACACTGCCGGCTGACGCGGAGATCTCGTCCTTGGTGAAGCCACCCGATGGTGTATGGATGTGGGTGAGCTGTGGTCGGCAAGCCCAACCGCTTCACGGCGTCTGCTGAAATGAGGTTCTTTTGGCTCCCATTGTCGACAATGAACTGTACAGGGGAGCCCTTTACCCACATCTGGGAGTAGAAGAGACGTTCCTCCTCCTGCGGATCTTCCAGTTCCTCATACCGGACACTTTAGCAGTATGTGATGGCGTTGGGGATGCACATCGATAATACGTTTCCCTTTTCATTCCCTTTTCGGGTTCATTTGGAGTCGAACATGCATCTATTCGAAGCCCTCATCTCGGCCACTATGGCTGTGGCGACACTCACTTGTGTTGTGAGTGGAGCTCTTATGGAACTCACACCACTTTCCCGTGTCCTTCTTTGGCTTTGCGGTGCTGTTATTTTCTTGTGGCTTTGACGGGTTGTCTTTAGCTGCCATGCCTTGGCTCTCTCCTTTGTTCTACGGTTTGGAAGCACCTTTCCCTTGCTTTTGATTCGCGGATCCAAAGTCTCGCTTCTTCTGTTTGAATTTCTGCTCAATCTTGGCAGCATACCGGTATGTCGTACCAAGCGAGGAGATGTCGAGGAACTCCATTTCCTCTTGAATGTATCTGTGTAGATAGCTGGGATACTTTAGCACCAAATGTTTCTCTGAATCTTTGATACCCAACTTTGTGCGCAAGGTATGGAACAGATTCGTCAGCTCATGCACATCTTGATCCCTTTGTTGTCGCAGCGTGGTCCATTGTATGTACTTGTCCTCATAGCTCCCCATGGGATAGTATTGTTCCTTGACAGTGTCTCGAAAAGAATTCCAAGTTGGTACGGCCGAGAACAGAGAGGGTTACGTACGGCGGTCCTTGTTCTCCACGATAGGTTTCCCACCGGTCAGTCCTTAACATGGAGGTAGCTTTGAGGAGTGAAAAAATAATCTTCTCCCGGTGCGAAAAGTCTCATGAATAGAGAAATATCCTTCTAATAAATTCAACCATCTATCTACGGCATTTCGTCTATTTGACCCTCAAATATGGGAATGTCGAAATTTGCTGCCAAAGGGAGTGGCGGCACTCCGGAGTGGCTCTTTGGATGCGGATGCGCGTATAGGTGGGCAGCTGTTGAAGGATCTGAGCAAAGTTATCCGTCATCGCGTTCCTTTGTTTTTCAAGGGCCTCCTCGAGCAATATTTTGATAGGATTTCCTACTCCCTCATCTTTCTTTTCGTCCCCCATGGCTGTCCGTTGAGGTTTGCGAGGCTGATCTTGCAAAGGTTCCACCAGATCAAGCCCTAGCTCCTTATACCTCGACCTCGTTGGGGACACGAAAAGGATCGAGAAAAAACGGACGCTCTGATACCACTGTCCGGATTTATGCGAGACGCAACGAATAAACATAACCATAAATGCATATGTAGCGAAATAACACTTCATTTCATTAATATCAAAGAACTAAAATTTATACAGACAGAATGGAAATAAAACTAGCTAGGGCACTGGTAGCTATCTCTGAGAAGAGATGTGGCAGCTACAGGCCTCTGAACTGTGTTACAATGAGGCTCGAGGGCCTATTTATTATTGAGAAACAATGGAGAACCCTCAACATCCCAAAAACCTAACCTAGGAGATGAAGCGCCAAAACTATGGGCCCCGTTTGGGTAAATTGGTGTTTCAACTTCCCAGGGACGTAACTTTGGCATACTATCTCCGTTTGACGCACATGATACATCATTAGAAAGCTATATCCGAGGACTACAGCTTTCGGGACGAATTTGATGATCAAATTTGTTGGTGCTTTGATACCCAAAAAACGTCGTTTAGGGCCTCAAAACGGCTCCGGAAGTTCAGGACCCGAAAAACTGCTAAAAATAGTAAGTTATGCCGAAATTGAAAAACTGAAAGAGACAATGGTGGGGGGCCAAGTGGAATAGGTGGGTGGCCACCAATATCCACCTGGATCAATGTTAGAGTAAGATGCATTGCATGCTGATTTTTTGGTATTAGAACTAAAATCATATGATATTTCTCATGATAGATTAGTTGCATTTAGATTAAATTTACATATATTTTCTTTCTATTAATTTTTATGGCCTAATACTAAGCATGGGTGATCATAAGACACCATAAAAACATGTTTCCCCATGTTCTTAGTCTTTGTATGTGCAGGTAACAGGTCTATGGTCACTAAGATATTGTTGGCATTGTTCTCATGACCTCTTGTTCATGTAGCTTTGTGCACTTTTCCGAGAGCTCATGCCCAAGTTGGAGCTAGATGTTATCCACCACTTGTGGGTAGTGTATGTAGGAGAAATTTTCTCCTAGATGGTCCTCAGCCAACAGCCATAAACCCCTTGTCACCACAAGATAACTCGATGTGCTATTTTTTCCACCACCTGAGCCAGCCATGTAGTCCCTCGACCACTTGTAATGAATGTATGTTTGAAGGCGTGCCTTCTGACTCTAAAGGCATATATTTTCATTGGTATAGTTGAGTAATTTTACTTATGTGTCATGGGAACTTTTGGGCATGGATTGGTGGGGGGATTTGACGTAAAGAGTGGGTTAGGATTGTATTCTTGTCTCCACTTTTCGATTTTGTGGTTACCCCTGTATCCTAGTCATGTGGGATCTCCTTTAGTGACCATTTGAATTTTGGGTTGGAAATAAACGGGAAATCCCGATTTTGGTTGCATGGTATCGCTTCCCGATACCACCTACATCACTCCCCTTCCACTCATTTTATCCCCATTCACCTATTTTCCCATCCAGGTCCACATAGGGTTAGGCTCCCCCTCCCCTTGTCAATACCTTGGTTCGGGCCTGGAATGATGCCTCGAAGGTTGATATAGCTAAAAATAAAAATAAAAACCATAATTTCGCCACTCTTAACACGAAATGTACCATAAAATTCAAAATAAGGTCGGGAAATACAAATTTAGAACGTGGGAAAAATCCAAACATGAGCTCTACGATCCATGACCATCACCCTAGTTCCTATGGGCCCTAGATGACCCCCATATATCATTAAAAAACCCATGATTGTCCCAACCCCTTGTGGGCAATGAACCATCCCAACTTAAGGGGGTATTCACGGCTAGATATTACACATCATGCTCTCATCCCCTAGATCCATGAGAAGTTCTGAAGAAAAATCAATAAAAGGCTAAAGGAATATGAATAAGGGTGGAAAAAAAAGGCCAAGGTAACTCATGTACCATTATTTTTTCCCTCCTACACTCATATACCTAGGTGCGGGCTTCCCTTATTTTAGCTACCCTAACTCCTTAACATGCGGTCTGGATGTTTTCCCTAATCCCCACTCGGTTCCATCCATATATAATTTTCCACCTATCATTTGAGGGAAAATATAATTCATTAGGAAGTGTATAAATATAAGTGAGGTGAATCATATGTATCATCATCACTTGGATTGGATCATTATCTCTTGTGAATTTTTCACTATTATTTTTGGAGGATGAAATTGGATGGATGGATGATTTTTTATGTTTGGATCTCTTCATTTTTGACTTGGAGCTTCTATATTGGAATATTATGGTGATTGGATATAATTTTTTTCACATGTAAGTGCCATTTAATGCTATTTTGTCATTCCTTTTTTTATGTCACATGCATGTTTCTGGGGATTTTTTCTATAATAGGCTGGAATTTTCTAATTTTATTATGTGAAAAGGTGGAAAATTTTCTTTTATTAGCGTTGCATCATGTCATGGGCCATGTTTGAATAAGTGAATGTTCTTAGAGATATTTTTGTCTTGATAAGTTGTCACATATTGCATATTGAAATATAAATACCTTGAAGCAATTATCCATGCCCTAATTTTCATGCGAAATTGTTTATAGGCCTCCTTGACTAAGTGAATCCATTCCAATCATTGAAGTATCCTTGACTCCATTTCTCCTAAAGGATCAGGCATTTCTCCTCCATAAGTGATCAACAAAAACACATTCCTCATCACCTCTCCCTCTTTCTTCTAGGCCTAGCCTCCATAAGGGACTTAGGGCGTCACATATCTCACAAGTTACCCATAAAAAAATTCGATATCCTAACCTCTACTGCACTATTGTGTCTCCTAGGAGCCCTCCAGATTTGAAGCCATTCCGATGGTGGGATCTTCAGATATTTCAAGCCCTAGCTCCGAGATTGATTCTTTCCCTTTATTTCTCTTGGTTAGTGACCTCATTGGGATTATTGTATCAAATTCTAAAAAAATTTATCCTTTAATCCCTTTCTCCCCCTCAATTAGGTTAAGCGCACCCTTGGTTGATCAATTCCATCCCCTTGACCTAATTCTGGGCCCACTTGGTTCTGTGTGGTCCCACAACCTTTTTAAGATAATTCTACGAAGACCACTTGGAATTCAAGTTTCTGAAGAGCTCCATCATTAGACATATTTGGAGGGGTTAATAGTCACCTTTTTGCCTTCTTAGATCTCTTTTTTTTGGATTTTTATTATTATTTGGTTTGATGATGCTAGTATAGGTGGTGATTAAGGCTAACAAACTCTGAGTGCCTAATATAAGGTTGAGTGTAGAAAATCATGAATTATTAATAATTTTTTATAAGGATTTTATCATAAAGATTCGGAGGAGACAACAAAGAGGAATTATAGGAGGATTGTCCACCCTCAAAGGCAGCCAAAGGATCCCAAAGATTCTCTCTAGCAATTCAAATTCCAAAAGTAGCCGAAGGATCCTGAAGGATTCTCTCCAGCAATTTGAATTCCAGAGGTAGCCAAGCAACTCAAAGAGGAGTGCACCCAATCCTTGTTCACTGAGAGTCAAGTGAACTCAATAAAATTTTTTTAGGGAGCTCTTGGTAGCTACCCTGTAGAATAAATATAGCAGAGATAGGGTTAGGAAGAGTTAGTTTGTTCTAGTCTCGATTCCATTCAGAACTATTGTTGTCAGCTATTGAGATTTTTTGTTTTATTCAGTGATCAAACTCTCAGAGATGTATGCTGTTATTATTTTATGAAATGAGCAGACTGATTTCATTCGACTTATTTAAGTTTCAGAGGGCTAGGCTCGTGGTTAGGGCCCAATCCATGTGCCTCAACCTCTTTGCTGTTACTATCTTTTCCTTTCTGTCATTTAGCTAGTTTTGCTTCTGACATTTAAGTTAGTTCTTCTTTTGATAAGTTTCATTGTTGTTTAGTTTTTGTGATGTTGTAGTTTTTAATTGCTTATGTGTAGTAAATAGAGGAAAAAATCCAAAAAATGTGGTCAAGTCCCCCCTCTCATCTCTGTCAATAGATTTCGAGAAGGTTAGACCTTCCCAGAGGCCAAAATTGGTTTCTGTTTGAGTTTTGGGAATAAATTGTATCACCAAGTCCGAGTCTCTCTTTCCCTATTTTATCAATAATTTATGTCTATTTCCCTTGCATGAATCTGTAGGTGTGTTTCACTTCTTAGCATTGCCCTTACGCCTCCATTCCCCTCCTTTGCTTCTCATCTTAATGTTGTACTTACCCTTTTTTCCTAATGCACTTAAGCCCTTCAAGCCTTATTCCTTTGCTTTTATCCGTTCATGGCTGCCTTACCCTTTTTATGCAAAACACGTGAAAAACCATTCAAAACCATAAAAAACCTGACCTCTGCCTTTCCTCCTCGAGTATCCCGCCACCGTACATCGAACTTCACAAATCAAAACTTTTATCTTTTACCTTTAATCACTTACCGCTTGTTCTTGCGATTTCGATATTGCGAAATCATGCCCCGCTGTCAGTCCCACTACCACGTCGCCATCGCAAATCACATTTCACACATTGTAGATTTTACCTTTAAACTCTTACTGCTTTTTCTTGTGATTGCAATATTGTGAAATCACAAATCGCACCATTTACCTTTTCACATAACACTTACCGCTTATTTCGCCGATGCGATAACTCTGCCACGTCACTTGTCGCATTTCGCACTTCGCTGAACTTACCACATCAAAAATCACAGCCCACAAATTTTACCATGTCGCAAATCGCACTTCACACATTTTAGTTCGTTCCATTAACCTTTACCACTATCCCTTTAAACTTGTGATATTGTGATTGCGATAGCGCACATCGCAAATTTTTTCCTCCATTGCAATTTTGAATTATTTCCGCTCCAAATCCATTTCTCGCGCTATAATAAAGTTTCATAAGGGTTTAACCCCATCTTTTCGCTTCCAAACCTCGTTCATGTGTTAAACCCCCCATTAGCCTCTTTTAGCCCTTTCCTTCCCTCCAAGCTGCAAATTAACTCTTTTTAATTAGAATTAAGTCATGGATAGCCAAGTTGCATGGATAGGAGCATGGTAGATAAATCATAGGATGAGTAGAGCGCATTTAGTTGTTTGGCCTTGTCAATTATGCTTTAGAATCAACATCCTTTTTGTTATTTGTTTTCTGCGAATTAAATTACTTTCATTCTTTTCATTTCCTTTCAGCAATTCAATTTAGTTCCCTTTATTGTCATTTCCTTTTAGTAATTCAGTTTAGTTCCCTTTCTTGTCATTTCCTTTCAAAAATTCAGTTTAGTTCCCTTTCTTGTCATTTCCTTTTAGCAATTCAATTTAGTTTCCTTTCTGTCATTTCCTTCCAGCAATTTACTTTTCAGTTGTTCTCGTAGTTTAAGAAATAGCACCTATTCATAAAGTAGAAGAGGATGACATGAATAGAATGCATATATTGTGTATATAGTACTTTCACCTCAAATTTTGTACAAACCCCGGGTTGATAAAGTAAAGTAGGGAAGCCCCTGGGAGTTGCAACACTCTTGGTTGAATACCAGGGCTCACCACTTTTTGGTGTTGTTGTCGGGGAGGTGTCTAGTAGATATTTTTATTTTGTTTTTAACACTTTTTTATGCTTTCATTTCTTTTCATGTCATTTCAGAAATATTTAAAAACACAAAAAGATCTTATTTTCATGTCTCATAGGACTAGGAATACCCAAAGACAAATCTTACCTAAAACCCCCACATCACCTCTTAGCCACCCTTCACTCTTCTTTAGTGGCAGTGAGATTGAACCCCCTATAGGAGAGCCTTCTGAATATTTTGAGGATCCTATTGTGGAAGAATAAGAAGACCTTGTTTCAACTGAGGGACCTACTTCACCTATCTTAACCATTGTTGGGACCCAGAGAGCCTTTCCCATAAGAGAGGCAGATGGGGAAACTAAGATGAAAAACATTAGCTCCTCAGCTCTTCCACACTTCCATGGAATTACCTCTGAGGACCCTGACACATTCATGTTCGAATTTGCTATTGTTTGTAGGACTTATGACTACACCTTTGATGATCAAAAGTTGAAGTTATTCCCATCCACCCTTAAGGATGCATCCTTGCGCTGGTTCATGGGTCTGCCTGGGGATAACATCACTACCTGGGAACAGATGGAAGAGACCTTCAACAGCAAGTATAAAGAATATTGTAGGTCCAAGGAAACTAAGGATGAGATATGTAGGATGACTCTAGGGCCGGATGAATCCCTAGAGGATTATGAAGAGAGGTTTCAATTGAAATATAAGAGAGACAACTGTACTCTTGATCCGGAATCACTTAAACTTGTACTTCTTCGAGGGATTAGTCAAGAGATGATAGAAACTTTTAATATGTTATCAGGATGAGATATCTACCAACAACCCTATGAAGCAATCAAAACTGTCTTTCGGAACCATTCTAGGGTAATTAGGAAGAAGGGCAGAGCTAGCCAAAGTACATCCAATACCCCTTCCTCTTCCACCTTCATAAAATATGAGATTGGAAACACTCTAGAGGACTTCAAGACTGACATGCTGCACACCTTTTATTTACAAATGGGCACAATGTAGGTCAAAAGGAATCAAGAGGAAGCAGAGAGAGCCCTGGCCATATTTTGTCCTAGATGTACCAGGAAGCACCCAAAAAATGAATGTCCACTAAATTTCACAGAGTTTTTCTTAGTTTGTGAAGAGAATCATGCCATAGACAAGTGTCCCTCCTTACTTGGACTTAAAGGTGTATATCAAGGTGGGTAAACAATGCCAGAGCAACTCTTTTTCATCAACCAGAGAAGCCCTCAAGGCCATCAACTATATCAACAAGGTATGAAAGGTGCACCTTACTCTTACTATTACAACTATCATAGTGCACCCATGCAACCTTGGTACACCCCCCCTCCTCCATTCTGGTATACACCTCCTACTTGGCCTTCCAACCCTTCATATCATCCTCAGCCAGTAAACCAACCATTTCAGTAGTATGTTCCAAAACAACCTCAGTGGAACAATCCATCCCAAGGTTGGAGGCCTCAACAAAATAAACTACCTGCTCTAATGCCTCCACCCCAACCTCAACTTCAACTTACTCATGATGCTCCACCTAGGCTACCTATACCTACACAGCCTAATCCGAACGTGAACAACATACAAGCACAACAGGTACCTGGACCCTGGTAGTCCAGTTGTTGATGTGCATAAAGACAGTGTCATAGTCCCCAACACTCTGATTGATCTAGGGGCTGCCATCAATATCATGACCAAGGAAACTATGTTGAAGCTTAATCTCCAAGGGACTTTGAGGAAAACCACAACAGTTCTGCAACTTGCAGATCGGTCCACAATAACTTCATAAGGAATTTTTGAGGATGTTATGGTTACCATTGACTCTTGGGAGTATCCTACAGATTTCCTGGTCCTACAACCAAAAACCAAGTTTAATGGCTATCCTCTCATCTTAGAGAGACCTTGGTTAGCCACTCCAGATGCTTATATTAGTTGTTTTTCTGGAAACACGACTATAAAAAATGGGCCTTTGTTTAAACAACTAGTGTTATATCCTCCAGCCCAGCCTTCCATTGATCATAATCTCCCTATATGGTTGGAGGATGGAGAAGATGAGTCATATAAAACTTCCCCTATGTGTACCATAGATGCTATTCTTAGAGGGGGGCAGCTTGATGAAGATGAACTCATCGACCATGCCATTCAAAACTAATCCTCCACTGTTGGTACCATTTCATGACTCATCCTGTTCATTTTATCCATCATATTTTCTGATTTAACCTTCATAAATCTCTCATATTCCTTTGAAATTGATTAATGTAATGCCATTATTATTACTTTTACATTGGAATTAATTTTAGGAATTTTTGTGTTAAAATTAGGATTTTTCAGAAAATTACAGGTTTTCGTAACTTCCTGTAATGGCTTCACGTTTTGACACGTTGCATGACAGGTTGGTCAAATCGAGGACTTAGGGTCTATTCCTGAATGTAAAAGGATGGTGAAATATCTATCCACTTCCAGATTCGAGGTCCACAGGTGGCTGGTCAACGTTGGTCAACTTCAGCTATTTCAGCAGAAAATCCTGAGCAATTAATGAACATATTTGATATTGCTTGTAAAAAGGGATCTGAACTAATTCGACTCCTTTGGGAAGTTAGTTAGGATTTTTAGGAACAAAAATAGCCTCTTATTGTTATGTATTTCGATGATAAATAGCTAGAAGAAAAGCATTGAAGGACTACACTACACTACATGATACATTACGTGACAAACTTCAGAACTTGATTTATGTAATTATTGGCTTTCAGACTTTAATATAGAGATTCGGTTATTTATGTTGTTACATTAAGTAATATTCTTCATCTGAGTTATCTTAAAGTGTGCGTGCAACGTGTGGAGGGCCCCCACTACAAAGCTGGTACACTTTCTTGTGTTTTTCGTTTACATTTGCATAATTAGATCTGATAGACATTTCCATTTAATTCTTGTGCTACAATTTTATGAATCAGAATTGTCAATAGAAGCCAGTGTCTTTTGTGAAAGATATTTGTAAGAAGATTCAATTGATATAAGTCTTCGAATTGAGAATTGTGTTGATTATTTCATATTTCAAAACTTAAGTTTATCATTTCTGCTTAATGATCATGGTTGTAATTGCAGAGCTCAACTTGTAGTCTAATGACTGAACCTTGTAAAATGACTTAGCTATTGGTTGATTTCAAGATTATTTACCTTGCTTTCTATTTTGAATGATTGTGATTAATAAGTGTGTTGATTTAAGACTTGGAAGAGGTTCTATGAATTGAGTTCTTGTAAAAGAACTAGAGAATCTGGACAAACAATATAACTCTATTTTTAGGAGATTATATTTGTTTAGTTTAATAAGGTGTTCAAGTGTGGAAGGATACAAGGAAAAAAACCTCTTGTAAAAGAGTATTGAATCCTATTACACCAAACCCTCATTTAGGAGACCAAATCATTGTAGATCTATATATTTTAGATAAGTACCTCTAAGTGTACCTACTCAGATTGATAGGAAATTGAAGCCTAATCTAAACTAGCAGATTGGACCAAAAATTTTGGCATCGTTGCTGGGGAGGTGCAACTAGAATGATTTTTCTTTAAAAAAAAAACAAAAACATAGATTTAGTTTCAGTTCTTCATTTTGTTAAGCCATGATTCCTTATGTCTAGACCTAGGGATGAAAAAGGAAGATTTCTAAAAACCCCCCATCCAAAAACTAACCCACCATTGGGAGTAGAAACTTTAGAGAAGGTTGAATTTACAACACCAACTGGAAAATTTACTGTAGAAGAACTTGAGGAAAAACAAAAATCAGGCCATAGACTTACTCTTATTTAAATACAAGTCCTATTAGCTTATCAAGTAAAGAGAAAACATATACCTGAATCTTATATAGTAAAATAGAGTGGTAAAAGAACCCAAAAACCTCTCCTTGAACAAATTGACCCTGAAAAGCCTCAAGAGGAAGATAAATTAGAAGAACAACATACAAAAATGGCTGAGGAAGGAGGAGAATCAGCAAGAGGATCTACTACAGAACAAATGAGATAATATGAGAGACAACAGGAAGAAAGGAGAAGACAAAGAGAACTTGAAAAAAAACAAAGAGATGATGTAAATCAAAACCCAAGAGAGGAAGAGGAGTCAACATTTGAATTTCCCATTCAAGAATAACTCGATGATGAAGAAATTAAAATGAAAAATATACCCCATCTGTATTACCAAATTTTTATGGCATGGCATCTGAAGACCCTGATTCATTTTTATTTGAATTTGATATTGTATGTCGAACCTATGGTTATACAGATGATGCAAACATACTTAGACTCTTTCCTGCCACATTAAAAGCATCAACACTTAAGTGGTTTATGGGATTAGGTGAACATGCAGTGACTTATTGGGATGGTATGAGGAAAATCTTCTTGAAAAAGTATTAACCTTAATATCGATCAAAAGATTCCAAAGATGAAATTTTTAGAATGAATCAACAAGAAGATGAAACCTTAGAAGAATACTTGGAAATATTTGTATATAATCTGCAAAAATAAAAGCGTAGAACCATGTCTATTGATATTATTCGAACAATATTCCTAAAAGGCATCCGAGAAAAATATTTAGATGACCTTAACCTAATGGGTAAAGGTGATATCTCTTATTTACTCTTTGATGAGATTGCAGACTTGTGTGAAAAGTATTCTAGAAGTAAAGCAAGGAATGGAAAAATAACTATGACATCTAAAGCCCACTAAATCTGCCACAACAAGTGTTACAAGAGCTGAAATAGGCAACCTATTTGAAGACTTTAAAACAAACCTATTAAGCACCTTGGGAAATCAAATAGATATGCTAAAAAAAAAGAAGAAACAAGAAGAAGAAGACCAATTAATGGCTGTGTTCTGTCCAAAATGCATAAAAAAACATGCTTTAAAGGAAAGTCCTTTAGAAAGTGTTCAGGTTTGTGCATTTTGTACAGAAAATCATGAAATTTTTAATTGTTCTAAGATGAAGGTTTTTCATAATTACAATTTGGAAGCTAATGCAAAAATGGAGAACTTATATCTCATGGGACCTAGAAGACCATGGCAAATGAGACCTCCAGGTATGTTTCAAACTCCAAATTTACAATTTCCTGCACATTATCAAATGCCTATTTAGAATTCTTGGAACATTCCTATGCCTTGGAAAAATTGGTCTAATCAGCAGCAACAATCTTATCCACAACAAGGATGGAGAGGATATTCATATCCTCAACAACAAATTCCTTCACAATATCCTCAGCCATATCAACAATACCCTCAACAATACCCTCAACAACAATACCCTCAACAGCCAGTTGTTTATCAACCACAAAATCCTCAAAAAACAATAACTACTCCTCCACGAATAAATTCACCACCACTACAACTACATTCTAACCAGCCTCCTAGACCTACTAAAATACCTGCTCAACCTATAGCTAACCCAAATAATAGAGTAGATAGACCAGCATATAGTGTAGATGAGGGAACATCTTACCGAATTCTACCTCTGCAAAACATTGAGATTAGGTCTGGTCGAACTCTCCAAACAGAACCTCCAGCAGCTACAAAGCAAAAAGAAAACAAGAATGATGAACATAAACTTCCAATTCAAAGCAAACAAGATGATGAAATTAAAAACAAACAAATGCAAACCATGCATCCACCTCCTTTTCCTAAGATATTAATCCAAGCAAAATTACCAATGCATTTGCCTCAATTTGATGTTCTAGATGAATTAAGGAATTTCTATGTGAAAATTCCATTACTTCAGGCAATAAAAGACATTCCAATTTACACCAAAGCCATTATATAATTATGTCTTAAAAATCCTGCAAAGAAAAGACTTGATTCACAAACCATTCACGTCATTGGAAATTTAGCTGGCCTCATGTCAAATTTTATTTCAATGGAGAAGTATGTTGACCCTGGTATCCCTAGAGTAACCATAATCATTAACAAAATTCCTATTCAAAATACCTTGATTGATCTTGGAGCTGCCATAAATGTGATGACATTGGAAACAATGAAAACATTACAGCTCACAGACTTACAATTAACAAAATTATCCTGGAATTAGCTGATAGATCCAAAGTCATTCCTGAAGGGATATTGGAAGACATAATTGTCTCAGTAGACTCTTGGGAGTATCCAGTAGACTTTCTAGTACTCCAGCCAAAGTCCAATTTAGGAGGACATCCTATCATACTTGGCAGGCCATGGTTGGCAACTGCTGATGCATTTATTGGGTGTAGATTAGGCAACATGACCATTTCCAGAGGTATAGAAAGAAAACAACTTACCTTATACCCATCAGCACAATCTCCAGCAATAGCTCATAACCTATGGCTTGATGACATATATAATTACAAATAAGAAGTTCACCCTGTTTTGAGCATTAACCAAATCTATGATTTTGAAGAAGATAACAATGAATATTTGGTGGAATTGTTTATTTCTCAACCTGATATTTCAGAGGAATTGAGAAATGAACAATATAGTGCTGCAGATCAACTACTATCACAATGATTTCAGGAAAATTGTACCATCCATTCTCTACAAACATTGTTTGAAGACATTTTTCCTATCCATTCCATTACAAACACACAAAGAAAAACCATAGAGATTAGTCCAGAAAAAACATTAAACATTGGAACACTCCTAGAATCATCTCAGGAACAAAAGTTGATTGAATTATTAACAAAATACCAAAAGGAATTTGCTTGGGACTATATTGATATGCAGGGAATTCACCCAGAAACTTGCACTCACCACATTTACACAGACACTAATATAAGACCAGTGAGGCAACCACAAAGAAGGATGAACCCTATGCTTTAGGAAATTGTAAGAGATGAATTGCAAAAGTTACTAAAGTTCAATTTCATTTACCCCATCTCTGATAGCCAGTGGGTATCTCCATTAGTGATAGTACCCAAGAAAAATGGTAAGTGGAGAATCTGTGTTGATTACAGAGAACTCAATAAAGTAACCCTTAAAGACTATTTTCCATTGCCATTTATTGGCCAAGTTTTGGACACACTAGCTAGGAAATCATCATTTTCCTTCCTTGATGGTTTCAGTGGTTATAATCAGATCATCATAGCCTTAGAATATCAATATTAAACAACTTTTACTTGCCCCTGGGGCACACATGCTTACAATGTTTTACCATTCGGATTGTGTAATGCTCCAACAACATTTCAGAGAGCAGTATTAGCTATTTTTGTTGATCTAGTTCATGATTGTGTTGAAGTATATATGGATGAATTTTTAGTATATGGTAACTCTTTTGATCATTCATTGCAAAACCTTGAGAAAGTTCTGAAAAAATGTATAGAAGCCAATTTATCCCTAAGTAATGAAAAATGTTATATGATGTTAAATAAAGGGTAGTATTGGGCCATTATGTTTCATCAGAAGGAATCAAATTAGATCAATCAAAAATCCAAATTATTGTTAATCTGCCAATACCAAAAACTCAAAAATATGTGAGAATCTTTCTTGGTTATGCAAGTTATTACAGGAGATTTATTGAACACTTTAGTAAGATAGCTTTGCCTTTGTTTAAGCTTCTTGAAAAATATGTATCTTTCAATTGGAATGATAATTGTCAAACAAATTTTGAAAAACTTAAAGAGAAATTATCCACTACTCCAGTTCTAAAAGGACCTAATTGGAATCTACCTTTCCACATCACCACTGATGCATCTCATATAGAAATAGGTGCTTCATTTGGACAAAAAGAAGAAACTTTAATTTATGCCATTTATTTCATTAGTAAGAATCTGACACCTGCAGAACTCAACTACACAGTCACTGAGAAGGAAATGCTTGCAATTATGCATGCTCTGAACAAATTCCGTAATTACATAACTGGTTATGAAGTCTTTATTCATACTGATCACTCAGCCATTAGGTACTTAATGAATAAACCCATAACTAATGGTAGAGTCACTAGATGGTTACTATTATTACAGGAATTTAATGTTACAGTTCTGGACAGACTAGGTAAAGAAAACCAGGTGGCAGACTTCTTTTCTAGACTCCAAAATCCAGGTGAAGTTGTTCCAGTTGAAGATTCTTTTCCCGATGAACATTTATTTGCAATTTCAATATTGAATCCATGGTATGCTGATTTAGCTAATTATCTCTCAACAGGAAAGATACCTCATCCTTCATTTCAGAGGAAAAGAAAAGACTAATCAAGAAAAGTGCCAGATACTCATGGGTTAATGGAGACTTGTTTTATACTGGTTATGATATGATTATTAGGAGATGCATAAGAGATGATGAAATTATTGATATATTAAAATCTTGCCATGATGAACCTTGTGGTGGCCATTTTTCAGCTAAAAGAACAACATTCAAAATCCTCAGTCTTGGTTATTATTGGCCATCAATTTTCAAAGATTCAAAGACATATGTAAGAAGTTGTGACAGTTGCTAACGCATGGGCAGACCAACTGCCTAAGATCAGATGCCACTACAACCTCAAGTACATCTAGAGCCATTTGAAAAATGGGCTCTAGATTTTGTTGGACCCATTAATCCACCTTGTAAGGGTAAAAATTACATCTTATTATGTACTGAATATGTAACAAAATGGCCTGAAGCAAAGGCAATTGTTAGGGCAACTAAGAAAAAAGTGGTCAATTTCCTTTTTGAAGAAATATTTGTCAGATATGGAGTGCCTAGAGAAATAGTAACAGACCAAGGTACCCAATTTACTTCAAGATTGGTTCACGACATCACTGAAAAGTAAAAAATCAAGCATAGAAGGAGTACACCTTACCATCCACAGGCCAATGGCTAGGTGGAGTCTACAAACAAAACTCTTGAAGGAATCATCACCAAAACAGTGGCAATGAATAAAAAGGACTAGGAGGATAAGCTCAAGAATGCTCTCTGGGCTTATAGAATCACATGGAAAGATAAAACATGATTTACACCTTATCAACTGGTGTATGGTAAAGAGGTAATGCTGCCTATTGAATTTCAAATACACACTTACAAATTGGCTGCAGATTTAGACATTGATCTTGATGAGGCTCAAAAATAAAGGATCATGCAATTGAATCAATTAGATGAAATGAGACAGTAGGCATTAGAAAGAACAATACTTATGCAAAAACAAAGGAAGAAATGGCATGACACACATATCAAGAAGAAACAATTTCAAGAAGGTGACTGGGCTTTACTTTTTTATTCCAAATTTAAAGATTATAAGGCCAAGTTTACAACACACTAGATGGGCCCTTATGAAATTGTTCAGGTGTTTGAAAAAGGATCAGTAAAACTTAGCACCATTGACCAAGAAGGAAGAACATTTATAGTAAATGGGCATAGGATGAAGCTTTACCACAAGCCTATAAGCATAGAATATTTCATTCAGACAATGACACAGCAAAAGGAGGTTGAGATATTACAGCAATCAGCTGTAATATCTTTACCATAATCATTTCTATTTTTCTTCAAAAAATTTTAAAAAATTTAAAATATATATATATATATATATAATAAAAAATCAAAACAAAATAAAAGTTTATATGTGAAAACCAGACTCTGGCACAATCTAAACTAGAATTCTTACAAGAAAACCAAGAAATTGGCTAGTAAGAATTCATTTTTTCATTTCTGTCAAAGTCATTTGCACTTGCCAATTCTAAATAATGACTTGAGGACAAGTCAACGAATAAGTAGGGGAGAAGGAAAAAGTGGATTTTTCATATTTTCTTTCATCTCCTCATTTCCAGAATTTCAATAAGCAAGGGATTTGTTTTATTTATTTAATTGATTGTTCAAAGAAGGAGCTGTTCTAATTCAAATCAGCAGAGGGACATGTTCAAGCAAGATCACATCAAAAGCTGCATCAACATGTTGGAAAAATCAAATAAGGCTGCATCAATATGTCTACAAAACCAAGCAAGTCAAAGGTTGCATCAACATGTTTGCAAGATTAAAAAAGTCAGATCAGAGGGACCTGTTGCATGCTCATTTCCAAAAAAATGGACCTGTTTAGAAGAAGAAGTCTACATCATACCTGCACAAAGTCAACCAGTCAAAGGGAGATTACAAAAGAAGAACTAGTAAAGGACTGTAAGAATTCTTGTTTTAATACTTAAATTTCTATGTTAATTTCAGTTTTAAATAATAAATTTATGGTTAATTATTGAGATCAGTTTCATAAATTCTCCTATAACCTATACTCTTAACCATTATACCTATACCAACATCTTGGTTCCATTATAACCTATACTCCTAACCATCTGAATCTATACCACTACTCTTAAAAACTCCTAAACCCTTAAATCTACATTCTATAGCCTACATCTATACTTCCTTAACCCCTCTTACAACCTTAATTTTAAACCTAAAACACATTCCACATGAACTAAAGCTCCCTTAAAACCCTTTCAAAACCTTAACCTTAATTTCAAATCTATAATCTTATTCTATATGACTGACAACCAGTACAAACGGTCTATAAGGCCTCTTCGCGGCCTTATCAGACATTATAATTGAGACATTTGTCTAAAGACCACCATTTCATTCTGTCCCGTCCTCCGCATCCATTTCATTCTATCCTCTGCACCCACAACCATATCAACATCATTCCATGATACACAGGCGCAAAATTTGAGGTATTTCATGCAAAAAGGGTCGGTGTAATTTAAACTTTTTAAAAAACAAAAGGAGTTTCCAGTTCGTTGCATAGGAGAAAGGGTTCTGTCGAGAATTTAGTTTGAATACAGCCACATGCAAGCTTGCTGCTGGGATACCCTGCTCGGACAGAGGAACCAATAGTAACCAGCGCATATCCAAACATGTGGAGGTCAGCGTAGAAGACTCCAGGAGGAACGCAACAGATCAGGTAACTGTTAAATACCCTGGGTAATTTTTTTTTTTTTTAAATAGAGCATAAGGAATAGGGTATTAGAACGGAGGAATTTTATGGCGAATAGGGCAGAACCAGAGAAGTTTGATAGTTCGAAAATAAACGTAGATTGTGTTAAAATTTTGAGAGATAAACAGTGGTTGACATTTTTAGATAAATTTAATGGACATAATGAAGAAATCACTAGGAAATTTGCCTCTTCCTTTAATGGAGAAAGAGCCACAGTAGGAAACCTTTCATTCAGGGTTTCAGAGGATACCATTTCTCAAACCATAGGCATCATTCTAGAGGGTGAAAAATATTTCAAAACTAAGCAAGTGAAGCAGAAATCATGGACACAGTTTGTATCTAGATCTAGAGTTTCCTCGGTTAATTAGAAAATTGGAGTTTCTAGAAGTTGGCTTGTTCATACTTGGGATGAAATGGTTTATGTACTTCAAAAATTTATTACATGTGAAGGCAGATATAGCATAGTATATCTTTATCACATCAAAATGTTGTTGCATCTAAAGGGAGAATGTACTATAAGCCTTCCATATTTTCTTCTACAAAGTTTGACTAAAATGTCTAAAACCATACATAGAAGCCTGTATCATTTTGGATTGGTAAAAATTTTGATTGAATTTGAACAACAGAAAACAGGGATGTCAAGGAAGATATTTTTGATCTCTAATGAAATTAAAAATTGATGAAGAAGAACAGAAAGAGCAAGAGGTTACATAATTGATGGTTGATGTAATTGAGATAGATGATGAAACTCCATAGTATAGACCAAACACCTTTTCTCTACCTAGCAGCAGTATAAGAACAAGGAAAATGAGAAGGGAGGAAGCTAAGAAAGCTGAAAAGGATAAAATTTTCACCACTTATACAAGGAAATATAGAAGGACTAAAGGCAAGATAGTACAGGATAGTGATAACCTACAGCAAGCCCAGGATGATAATACACAAGAAATAGAAATCAAAAGCAAGGAGGAAAAACCAAAGGACCAAAAACTCTCAAACAAAAATCAGAAGCAATTAGAAAGGAAAATTCAAGATTTGCAACAAGAGCTTATGGAATCATAAATGTTGGAAAGATTTGTGAAAAGAGAAAATGAGGCATTGAGAATACAAAGTAAGAAAATTCAAGATGAAAATGAAAAACTGAAGAGAAAAGTAAAAAAACTCAAAACCAACAAAATGAAATCTGTAGATGGGCTAGCAAATGGTATAGGTAGAAGAAAGCTATCAAGGCCAAATACCAAATATTGAAGACCGAATATCAAACTCAGATGAACATGGATTTTCTACTGCAAGCAGAAGAAGCAGCAAGCAAAGAAGTCTGACAGGTTAGCATGAGGACATGCAAAGTCTTGTGTTTGGGGGAGATGTTGGTACCATTTCATGACTCATCCTTTCACCTAAAAAAGTTCATTTTATCCATCATATTTTCTCATTTAACCTTCATAAATCTCTCATATTCCTTTGAAACTGATTAATGTAATTCCATTATTATTATTTTTACATTGGAATTATTTTTAGGATTTTTTGTGTTAAAATTAGGATTTTTCAGAAAATTACAGGTTTTCGTAACTTCCTGTAATGGCTTGACGTTTTGACACGTTGCATGACAGGTTGGCCAAATCTAGGACTGAGGGTCTATTCCTGAATGTACAAGGATGGTGAAATATCTATCCACTTCCAGATTTGAAGTCCACAGGTAGTTGGTCAATGTTGGTCAACTTCAGCTATTTCAGCAGAAAATCCTAAGCAATTAATGAACAGATTTGATATTTTGCTTGTAAAAAGGGATCTGAACTAATTCGACTCCTTTGGGAAGTTATTTAGGATTTTTAGGAACACAAATAGCCTATTCTTGTTATGTATTTCGATGATAAATAGCTAGAAGAAAAACATTGAAGGACTACACTACACTACATGATACATTACATGACAAACTTTAGAACTTGATTTATGTAATTATTGGCTTTCAACCTTTAATACAAAGATTCAGTTATTTATGTTGTTACATTCAGTAATATTCTTCATTTGAGTTATCTTAAGGTGTGCTTGCAACGTGTGGAGGGCCCCCACTACAGAGCTGGTACACTTTCTTGTGTTTTTCGTTTACATTTGCATAATTAGATCTAATAGACATTTCCATTTAATTCTTGTGCTACAAGTTTATGAATCAGAATTGTCAATATAAGCCAATGTCTTTTGTGAAAGATCTTTGTAAGAAGATTCAATTGATATCAGTTTTCAAATTTAGAATTGTGTTTATTATTTCATATTTCAAAACTTAAGTTTATCATTTATGCTTAATAATCATGGTTGTAATTGCAGAGCTCAACTTGTAGTCTAATGACTGAACCTTGTAAAAGGACTTAGCTATTGGTTGATTTCAAGATTATTTACCTTGCTTTTTGTTTTGAATGATTGTGATTGATAAGTGTGTTGATTTAAGACTTGGAAGAGGTTCTATGAATTGAGTTCTTGTAAAAGAACTAGAGAATCTCAGACAAACAATATAACTTTGTTTTTAGGAGATTAGATTTGTTTTGTTTAAGAAGGTGTTCAAGTGTGGAAGGAGACAAGGAAAAAAACCTCTTGTAAAAGAGTATTGATTCCTATTACACCAAACCCTCATTTAGGAGACCAAATCATTCTAGATCTATATATTTTAGATATCTATATATTTTAGATAAGTACCTCTAAGTGTACCTACTTGGATTGATAGGAAATTGAAGCCTAATCTAAACTAGCAGATTGGACCAAACATCCACTAAAACTCCTCTTGAAACCTTAGTCAAAGAGTCTAAAATCCAACATTGGATGGAAGTGCACTTAGTTGAGACAACCTCTAAAACCACCAAGGCTATTGAGTTTGGCCCATCCAGATCTCTGAAAATCAACCCAAACCTCTCGAATGAAGAAGAGAAGCATCTATGCCAGGTTTTGAAAGAAAACCTTGAAGCATTTTCTTGGTATTACAAGGACATGAAAGGGGTGCATCCTTCAGTATGCAGACATCACATTTACATCAAAGAAGGATGCACACTTGTGAGACAACCCCAAATAAGGATGAACCCAGCTTTGAAGGACATAGTCAAAGAAGAGCTGTAGAAAATATTGGATCCAGGGTTCATATATCCTATACTCGATAGTGAGTGGGTATTTCCTCTTGTCCTAGTCCCAAAGAACAACGGGAAGTGGTGAATTTGTGTTGATTATCGAGAAATTAATAGAGCCACCAAGAAAGAACATTTCCCTTTTCCATTTATAGACCAAGTCTTGGATGGTCTTGTGGGGAAGAAGTTATTTTCCTTTTTAGATGGGTTCAGTGGGTGCAATAAGATTCAAATCAGCCCTGAAGACCAGGATACGACTACTTTCACTTGCCCTTGGGGTAACTTTTCTTATAGAGTCTTACCCATTGGGTTATGCGATGCCCCAACCACCTTCCAAAGGGCTGTCCTAAGCATCTTTTATGAGTTAGTCCATGACTCTATTGAAATCTACATCGATGATTTCACACCATATGGGGATGACTTCTAGGAAGCTCTCTCCAATTTGGGTAAAATAAGAAAAAGGTGCATTGAGATGCATCTCTCCTTGAGCCCAGAAGAGTGTGAATTCCTGAAGAAAGTAGGGGTTGTATTAGGACACTCCATATCCCAACCAAGAATACAAGTAGACCCGAACAAAATCACTATCATCAAAAGGGTACCTTCGCCTCAAAAGCAGAAAGATTTCAATAGTTTCTTAGGCTTAGTTGGTTACTATAGAAGGTTCATCAAAGATTTCAGTAAGATGGCTTCGCCATTATTTGGGTTATTGGCTAAGGATTCCAATTTTATTTGGTCTGTCCCTTGTCAAGAGGCTTTCGAGCTCATTAAGAAACAGTTGACTACTGCACCCATCCTCCGAGGTCCAAACTGGACTCTCCCTTTCTACATCCACATTGATGCATCCAAAAAATCTGTAGGGGCATAATTAGGAAAATTAGAGGACACAATCCTTTATGCCATTTATTTCATCAGCAAGAATTTGTCAAAGGCCGAGATGAATTATATTGTTATTGAGAAGGAGATGTTAGCTATTGTCCATGCATTGAAGAAATTCAAGCATTATGTCACTGGATATCAGACCTTTGTTCACATTGACCATGCATCCATCAAGTATTTAATGAACAAACCAGATGTAAATTCTAGGATAATTAGATGGTTTTTACTTTTGCAGCAATTTGATTTGACTATTGTTGATAAACCTGGAATGGAAAATGATGTTGAAGATTTTTTTTCCAGGTTAGTTCTCCCTGTAGGTGAAGAAGGAATGGTGTATGACCAGATGCTAGATGAACACCTCTTTGCCATATAAACACTCTCACCATTGTTTGATGATATAGCCAACTACTTGGTTGCTGGAAAAATCCCTCCTAATCTTTTATTCATGGAGATGAGCAGAATCATCAGAAAAAGCACCCCTTTCACATGGATTGGGGGAAATATTTTCAAGCTATGCCTTGATCAAATCCTAAGGAGATGTGTGAGGGAGGAAGAAGTTTTTGATATCCTTTCTGAATGTCATGAAAACCCATGTGGAGGCCACTTTGCTGCAAAGAGAATTTCTTACAAAGTTTTGCAGGCAGGATACTATTGGCCTACCCTTCACCAAGATTCCAAAAGATACACCAGCATGTGTGACTAGTGCCAAAGGATGGGGAAACCCACACAAAGGGATGGAATGCATTTACACCCTCAGGTGTACCTTGAGCCATTTGATAAGTGGGGCATGGAATTTGTTGGACCTATTAATCCACCATCTAGACAAAAGAAGTATATCATAGTTTGCACTGATTACCTGAGAAAGTGGGCTGAAGAAAAAACAGCGAAGGTAGCAACTGAGGATAAAGTAGCAGAATTTCTGAGGGAGAATGTGTTTTACAAATTTGAATACCCCAGAGAAATAGTCACTGATCAGGGAGAAAAATTCACCTCTCACCTCATTGAGAATATTTTGAGGAAGCACAAGATTAGGCATAGAACTTATACTGCCTATCACCCTCAGGTGAATGGCCAAGTAGAGGTAACTAACAGAGCTTTAGAGAGCATCCTCACCAAGCTTGTGAGCAGCAACAAAAAATGTTGGGTAGATAGATTGGTAGAAGCTACTTGGGCCTAAAACACTACTTTGAAGACAACACCAAGATTCACTCCTTATGAACTAGTCTATGGTAAGAAAGCTCTACTTTCAGTTGATTTTTAATTCAATAATTTAAGAATGGTAGCTGAATTAAATCTAGATCTATAAAATGCTCAAAAAGAGAGGTTTCTGAAACTAAATGGATTGGATGAGTTTAGAATACGAGCACTTCTTCACACAGAGGTAGTTTAGCTACAAAGGAAGGTATGTCATGACAAGAACATCAAAGAAAATACCTTCCAAGAAGGAGATTGGGCATTTTTGTATGGTTCAAGGTTTAAATATTTTAAAGGAAAGTTGATGACAAGATGGTTAGGACCTTACACAGTGGAAAAATGTTTTGATAATGGCCCAATTAAAATCAGAATCATAGATGAGGAAGGAATCCCCTTGCTTGTCAATGGTCATAGAATTAAAATTTACAAGAAGCCTTTGTCACAGGCAGAGTTCATAAATTCACTAAGAAGAGAGGTGTATGTGATGGGAAACTCCATAACTTCCCACACCTCCTAAAAAAAAAGGAAAAAGGAAAAAAAAAGAAGCTTGTGGGTTGAAAACCTCGATGGAGGCAACTCACTTGCTTAAAAAAGAAAAAGAGAAAAAGAGAAAAATAGAATAAAGATCCATGGGTGAAAACCTCTCTGAGGCGCCCAAGGAAAGTTTGTGGGTTGAAAACCTCCATGGAGACAACCCGCTTCCTTTAAAAAGAAAAAGAAAAAAAGAGAGGAAAATAACAAAAAAAAAAAAAAGCATCTACATCTCTGTGTTTTCTATGTTTGTTGTTTTGTAGGTTGTTAATGGTTTTTGGAAACACAAGGAAGCATTCATATTCTTTTCCCTTCTTCTATCTTACCATCGATCCCATCATTCACTTCATTCATCTTCATAACTTCCTCCATCACCTCCATACACCACACTCCTTCATTCTTGAGCACAATGTAGCAAGAGAAGCAACACACAAACATCAAGAAGTTCCTTAAAATAAAAAACAAAGTTGTTCATAGACTACCAAGAAGAACAAGAAGGAAAGATACATAACAGACTCCAGGAGAACAAGAATGCCACCTATTGGCTTGTGATTCTTTTGAAGGAATAAGGCAACATAAAAGTAAAGCAAATGAAGAGTTGGAGCAAGTAAGATGGAGGCCCAACGCTTCAAGCGCAAGTTGGGCAACCCCCACTTCTGCCACGCCACATCATTCATATCCCATTGTGGATTAATGTCCGTGCTAATCGTCGGGTAGGAGTTAAATAAATGAACGATAATCTCATATCAGCGGAAACCCGTAGGCACAAACATCCCACAGGTTACCAATGTTGGTGCCTCTGCAATTGACTCCGTTAGAAGTCCGTTGACCATAGATCTATGACTCACGATCAATGCAGGGGTAGACTCCCGATGGGTGCATCGTACCCCAGAGCACCCCCACAGTGACGTAAGAAGCCCTTCATCCATTTTCCACGTCACTCATCCCCCCGCGCATCGCACATCGCTCCCCGCAAGTCTTAACTCTTACCTTCCATTGTGCACCACTAAATCTTGCTATATGCGATCTACGGGTGAGGCCCCACCTTTGTCCGGAAATCGCACTTTGCACATCGCACTTTTTACCATTTACCCTTCATTGCATAAACATAAATCTTGCGATATTCGATGTGCGGGCGGGACCCCACCTCCGTCTGCCACGTCACTTTTTCCCATCGCATATCGCTCACCGCAACATCCACAATAGAGAGAAACAACAAGAAAACATTAGCAGCTCATTCAGGAAGTTGCTTGTTCAGTAAGATTCTCATTCAGAGTACTGGAATATGGTGAGGAATGCAACATCTAAAAGGTTTGTCTCCAACCTCCCGCTCCTGCAACCACTTTGGAAACAATAGGTAAACTAAGGTATAGCTTCTCACCCCTTGCTACCTATCCATAATAGCAAAAAATAATTAATTTGTAGACTTAGAGTTTAAGGGGAAGGAAGGTGGCTAGTTAACTTGACCACCACCGTGAGGTATGACTGGAAGAAAACTGGAAGTACACGCCACCTGAGCATGCAAAAGAAAATAATTTAAATCAAGTGGAGTAGAGGAGATTGAGGGGAGGAAATATTCAGGCCATCATGAACTAACAAGAGAAGGAAAAAATTGTCTATAACAAAACTGGAGTTGAGCCAAGTTACAGAAGCACTCCAAAATTAGCCACGCTATCTAATAAAAGGATATGTTGTCTCATACAAACCAGTATATTGAAAATTTTAAAGGAGAGAGACCGACGGAAGCACACAATGCTTAAAGAAGAAGAGGAAGAATAGAAAAAACAAGAAGAACTAGAATAAGACGAGGAAGAACCATAAAAAACAAGAAGAACCAAAAGAAGAAGAGGAAGAACCAACAGAAACAAGAAGAACCAGAAGAATAAAAGGAAGAGACAAAGGGCCAAAGTAAAACCTACTAGATGGCCATAGAAGTCATAGAGATAGCAGAAATTGGGTGAGAAATAGACTCACAATACATCACCGCATCCCCTCAATACAAAAATATAGTTTCCACCATAGCTCCTTTGAGCGCAAAGAGAAAAAGGAAGACCTCTAGGTATTCCAGAGATGGCAAGAATTAGAGAGAGCCAGAAACTTCTCCCACAAGCCTGATTATAATTGAAGAATCACCAATGGGGGAGGAAATAATCGAAGAGATAATTCTGAAGGAGAAGCTGCAGAAGGCACAGGCAGAGAATGTAGCACTAAAGAAGAAATTGCAGCAAAAGGAGGAGCAAGTAGCCACCATGGCAGACTTATGCATAGAAGCCCTTCAACATAGATTCCCCTCTTACTCATATGCTGTGTACCTCAAAGAACAATGAATTCTATTTCAAATCAAAACTATAGCCTCCCATGGATCACTACCTTTCCAAGATTGTAGGCAATTCATGAATTTCTACAAGCAAGCTAACATGGCTGATCAGGAAAAGATGGAAAAGTTTTATGTGCATAACCTTATGCTGACAAATTTGGATACTTGGGGCCCCAATCCTGCAATGGGGGATATGCAGTTGATGGCTTTAGTCTCTTGGATGATGAATGAGAACACTAGAGCAAAAGATATATGGAGGGTCATGAGAAGAAGAAATAGAGAACCCTTACATATCATACCAGAATTGTTCATCCCAAGAGGAGTTATCCTCAACCGTCGAGATATTGAAAGGGACCCTGCACTAGTTAAAAGCTACCTTCAGACTCAAAACCAAGTGATAGGTCACTTTGATGATGTCTCTAGGAAAATAGAAGATGAGTGAATTATGGCTAGCCAGAGGAGATGGAACAATCTCCCTCACAGCCTCAATAACAGGGAGTACCATACTCTAGAAATATTGAGGTGTGCATTGGAAAGGGAACCATTATACAAGAGGGCCATGCAGGCCAAAAAGATCCAATGGTTGGGACTAAATCTCAGCCCACCTTTGCTGCTAGGGCTAACTGATGAAGAGGACACAGATGCACAAGTTAGAGAATGGGAGAATTCAGAAAAGAATAATGGTTTTTACCCCCTTTGGGAAACTCCCACACTTCTTCCTTAGGAAATCGGGGGAGCTGTCAGAGCCTTAAATGAAATGCAGGAGGAGGATTAGTTGCTCAGAGGAAGAGCAACCATTTAGTAGGGGGGTGATGATGAGCTCCATCTGTAGAAATATTTGGAGGGGTTAATAGTCACCTTTTTTCCTTCTTAGATATCTTTTTCTTGAATTTTTATTATTATTTGGTTTTATGATGCTAGTATAGGTGGTGATTAAGGATAACATACTCTGAGTTCCTAATATAAGGTTGAGTGCAAAAAATCATGAATTATTCATCATTTTTATATGGATTTTATCATAAAGACTTGGAGGAGACAAAAAATAGGAATTATAGGAGGATTTTCCACCCTCAAAGATAGCCAAAGGTTCCCAAATATTTTCTCCAGCAATTCGAATTCCAAAAGCAGCCGAAGGATCCCCAAGGATTCTATCCAACAATTCGAATTCCAGAGGCAGCCAAGCAAATCAAAGAGGAGTGCACCCAATCCTTGTTCACTGAGAATCAAGTGGACTCAATCACCATTTTTTAGGGAGTTGTTGGTAGCTTCTCTGTAGAATAAATAGAGTAGAGCTAGAGCTAGGAAGAGTTAGTCTATTCTAGTCTTGATTCCATTCGGAACTATTGTTGTGAGCTATTGAGATTTTTTGTTTTATTCAGTGATCAAACTCTCATAGATGTATGAATTTATTCTTTTATGAAATGAGCAGACTGATTTCATTCAATTGATTTAAGTTTCAAAGGGCTAGGCTCATGGGTTAGTGCCCAATCCATGTGCCTCGGCTTCTCTGTTGTTACTCTCTTTTCCTTTCCTTTATTTAGCTAGTTTTGCTTCTACCATTTAAGTTAGATATGCTTCTGATAAGTTTCATTGCTGTTTAGTTTTTGTGCTGCTGTAGTTTTTAATTGCTTATGTGTATTAAATAGAGGAAATACTCCAAAAACTGTGGTCAAGTCCCCCCTGTCATCTTTGTCAATAGGTTCGAGCAGGGTAGACCTTCCCACAGGCCAAAATTTCTTTCTGTTTGAGTTTTGGGAAGAAATTGTATCACCAAGTCTGAGTCTCTCTTTCCTTGTTTTATCAAGCATTTATGTATGTTTCCCGTGCATGAATCTACAGGTGTATTTCACTTATGAGCACTGATCTTATGCCTCCATTCCCCTCCTTTCCTTCTCACCTAAATGTTGTACTTACCCTTTTTTCCTAATGCACTTAAGCCCTTCAAGCCTTATTCCTTTTCTTTTCTTCGTTCATGACTGCCTTACCCTTTTTATGCAAAACATATCAAAAAACATTCAAAACCATTGAAAATCCGACCTCCACCTTTGCTCCATGAGTCTCTCGCCATCGTACATCACACTTCGCAAATCAAATTTTTTAGCTTTTACCTTTAATCACTTACCGCTTGTTCTTGCGATTGCGATATTGCGAAATCGTGCCCCGCTGTCAGTCCCACCACCATGTCGCCATCGCAAATCACACTTCACACATTTTAGATTTTACCTTTAAACACTTACCGCTTGTTCTTGCAATTGTGATATTGCGAAATCGCAAATCGTAAATCACGTCGTTTACCTTTTCGCACAACACTTACTGCTTATTCTGCCGATGCGATAACTTCGCCACGTCACTCGTCGCACTTCGCACTTCGCTGAACTTACCATATTGCAGATCGTAGCCCACAACTTTTACCACGTCGCAAATCGCACTTCGCAAATTTTAGTTCGTTCCGTTAACCTTTACCTCTATCCCTTTAAACTTGCAATATTGTGATTGTGACATCGAACATCGCAACTTTTGTCCTTCATCGCACTTTTGAATTCTTTCTACTTCAAAGCCATTTATCGCGCTATAATAAATTTTCATAAGGTTTTAACCCCCTCTTTCCTCTTTCAAACCTTGTTCATGTGTTAAACCCCCCATTAGCCTCTTTTAGTCCTTTTCTTCCCTCCAATCTGTAAATTAACTCTTTTTAATTAGAATTAAGTCATGGATAATCGAGTTACATGGATAGGAGCATGGTAGATAGATCATAGGATAAGTAGAGCACATTTAGCCATTTGGCCAAGTCAAGTGTGGTTTAGAATTAGCTTCCTTTAAGGTATTTGGTTTCTACGAATTAAATTAGTTTCATTCTTGTCATTTCCTTTTAGAAATTCAGTTTTGTTCCCTTTCTTGTCATTTCCTTTCAACAATTTAGCTTAGTTCCCTTTCTTGTCATTTCCTTTCAGAAATTCATTTTAGTTTCCTTTCTGTCATTTCCTTCCAATAATTTACTTTCCAATTTTTCTCATAGTTTAGGAAATAGCACCCTTTCGTAAATAAGAAGAGGATGAAATGAACAACATGCATCTGTTGTGTATATAGCACTGTCACCTCAAAGTTTGTACGAACCCTGAGTTGATAAAGTAAGGTAGGGAAGCCCCTGGGATTTTCAACTCTCTTGTTGCAATACTAGGGCTCACTAGTTTCCATAAGGATTTTAGGGTCTAGGAATCTCCTTGGAATTCTCCTAAGCCATTCCTAGAGAGCCTTTCACCTTGCTTTCCAAGTAAGAAAGCCATATATTTAAGCCTCTCTTATGAATAGGCTTCTAGGATCAGCTTTCATCTGATCATTGATCCATTCATCTTCGTGATCCTTATTATATCGAGTCTCCTCCCATCGGTGAAAGTCCCTAAAGCACAAGAAGCCTTAAATGAGTTGACGGTGGGATATCACTCCATTTTTAACCTTGACTTAGTAGTTTACCTATAGGACCCCGGATAGTTTGAGCAGTAACAGGTAGCATACAAGCCTTCCTCCCTACCTCAAGAACACTCCTATAACATACCCGCTCGCATATGTCTTTGAAATTTGTTCTTGTTGATTCTTTAAAGGTCTTGTATCTTTTCCTATTGATTTTATCTATTGGAGTTTCTTGTACAGTATTATTAAATTTTCCCTTTAAGTATCTTAGAGCTCTCTGCAAGACAACAATTCCCTTCAAATGGTTCTTGCATTAATCTAAAAAGGATCTCAACCACAAATGAAAATACATGTTGTAGCAGTGGTAAGGTAGATGAGACTCCCCACAAACTTTTTATATTTAGTTTCATCCTCAAATTCACTCCATTATTTTGATGTTTGATTCATTTTTTTCTCCATTGGAGTAGAGAGAGGATGACAATAAATCATGCCAAACTTGTTCAATAGGCTGCAAACTTTGAGAGGGTATCACTTTTTTCCCTGGTATTGGATTTGCACAAACGAATAGTCAATATAAATTTATTGATGAATAAAACATTCTGGGAAACCTATAATTTAAAATAGAATGATATTTTTGAAGACAAAATATCACAGGAAGCTACAAGTGTTGGAAAAATAAGAATTTCAATCTAGTTAAAAGTTTTGGACGACATAACTTTTAGCCTAGTCATCAAAATTTGACAATTGAATAATCAATAAAAATCTATAGACTAGCATAACCCATTGGTAACTTAGAGTTTGAATATGAACTGACATTTTGAATTAAAATAACTCAAAAATTTATAGGATTGCAACAGGGTCATGATGACCTTTAACAAGACTATGATCACTCAAGCATGGGCTTGACGTGGGTATAATGGTTAATGGGAAATTTGCAGTAACTAATATAAAATGATCTAATGAAAGAAATATATTAAGATGGTAATAATACACAAGGTGGATATGTGTGTCTTGGATGCAGGTACAACTATGATGGTAGGAGAAATATAGAATATACGTACATAGTAAGACACACATGGATAAGGAGAACAACCATAGAGAATATTAGCTATGGTGATTGAAATATATGACATAGAGGGAAATGAGAAGGAAAATTTTCTAAACCTTCCCTTGCTATTGAATTATAAAAATTATACGTGATGCATATGCATACATGAATGTGATGTATGAATATGTGCTTGGTGATTGCATGATATGTTGTAGTTTCTATGCAGTAGTTGATATGAGAAGCTAATGATGGTTATTGTGTTGTTGAGGATGCAGTTACTCAGGTGAACAACCGTGTATATTATCTTATACATATTGTGTATCGTATCCTTATATATATATAGGATTGTGACAAGATATAACAAATTGGTAAACACATGATGTGAAGGATACCTAGAATGGTTTCAGATTTGTATTCATGATTTTATGAAGATGAAATTTCTTGATTCAATTAGATATTTGACTATTGAATATTAGGGTGGTGCTAATCTACAAGAATGATTTCTTTAAGATCCTTAATTGAGGGTTAATATACAAGTAGAAAAAATGGCAGGGGGGAGATATGTGGTATATTTCAAAGAAGAGACTTTCCCTTGCTACTGTAACATTATCAGATTACAAGATGGAAGTGGACACGATTAGCAATTCCCATGACCTTTTAATATTGTAGAATGTAACATTGCAAGGAAACAACGGTTAGTGTCATTTATGAGTTTTTCATATATAAAGTTTTAATGGTTTCTTATTGATATGGAAACATGAAGTAAATGTAATATTACATCAAGAAGATGGTTGGAAGGGAACAACAATTGATATTCTTATTTAATCAACAAGTATTAAATTTTGAATTCAGTAAGGTAGGAAATCTATGTAAGGAGTTGTTCCCAATTGGTGGATTACGGCTTAGTTAACCAACTCAGGTTGAAGCATGTTGGGCATGATTTAAAATGTTACAATCCACTATAATAAATTCAAGAATTGATGTCTTAAGAAGTTCTCATAACATATTTTCTAAGATTGTTAAATATAACATTATAAGTGATGCTTAATGTCCTAAAATGGATAATTACTGATGTGTCTGTGTAATAACATACGACATACTATGAGAAAATAACACATGGCTGCAAAGTAGGATCACACATAGGATTATGAAAAAATATGATATTTTAGTGACAATAATTATATATAGGAACAAAAGTTACAAACATATATCTTTAGCTGCTATTCTTGAATTTATGATTTCCTTCCTTTTTGTTGCTCTATTTAAATTTCTATAACAGTCTCCCTTGTCAAAGTTATATTAAACTCATTTCAAGTTGTTATAGCATGTCATTACACTTGTTATTCATGTTATTTACACTTGTTATGACCTTCCATAAAACCTACCATAACCTATATACAATATCTGTTAGAAGAGTTGTTACAACCTTCCCTAAGCCTTTCATAGGCCTGTCGTGGACCTAATACAACCTATTATCATCTTGTGATAAAATGGTCGCAAAACCTATTATAGAACTTGGTAAAAGCCTGCTGACACCTATGACCAAACCTCCTATTGTAACCTGTAATGATCTTGTCACATTCTTGTGAAAAGTCTGTTAGAACTAGTAAGGAACATGTCACCTACCTATGACCAATTTGGTACAACCTATACCAACCTATTATAACCTATAGTAAATCTTTTGTACCACCTATATTCTTGTAACAAAATATGTATATGATCCGGTTACACCAACCCGTGATAAACTAGTATTTAACCTGTCATTAAATTGTCACCTATCTATGTCAAGTCTTTCATAAACTATTATATACCTGGTATAAACCTATTACAACTTCTTTATACTTGTTCTCTATCCAGATGTGGTACTTTTCTGGGTAAATTTTTTCATTACAATATAATTTCTATTATTTCCATTTGCAAGAAAATAATGAGATCCTTGTATGCTAATTATGGATTGAATCTTTGATACAATATTACTATAGTTAAGGCTTTACAACCAATTCAAATACCATTTTACTTAAAAAGATTGATATAACACTAGTACAAGCTTGCTATAAACACAATAGGGCTAGTATGAATTCATCAAAGTAGAAAAATATATCTAATATCACCTTATTCTCTGTAATAAAACCTGCATACAACTTGGATAGGGTTCATGTATTCAATCCATTACATCCTTACTGATTGTTGTTACTCTGTACCATTCCAATAAAAAATGTCATATTTTATCACAATCATGTATATGAACCTATTGATGAGATTTCTCGGCCAAGGAATGTACCTCATCCCTAAGGAAGGACCAACTTGGCTTGGAAAATGATTCTATGAAACCATATGATCCAAGTGCCTTATTATTCGAGAAAACCATCACAATCTCGTCCACCTGAGCAAATTAGATCTCACTTAGTAAAACTTAATTCTTTGCAGGGGCGATGACGTTTGGATATGAGATCTAATACGATTTAGTGCTTATATTTTGTATGGGCCAGTATGTGAGCATTACTTGGTGGTATGATATCAACTCCTCCTCCATCTCCTTGTGTTGTAGGAGGAGCTACCTACCTCATGCTCTCAATGAGAAGATGTGATTATGATGGCGATGCTTAATCATTGAATTATTAAATAATTTTGACTCACATTCCACCTCTCTGAGCCATTGGACTCAGTATTTCTGTCTCCACAATATTTCTTCTATTTTTCTTTGTTCCAAGATATGAATCAACTAACCGTATTCCATGATCAAGTCTTTTGAGGATCCCTATTGAATAATTCTCTATTGAATCTCATAAATAGGATTCTCGAGTGTCTGTTTGTGAGTTAGGATATTTATAAACTCATTTTTGTTTGATTTTTTTTTCATTTTTGGATCCAATTTCAACTCGAAGCTATGCATTTTAATTCTCCCTAGATAATGATTTCTTTCCACGACTTCTCTACAATAGTTACAAAATTTGAGTCTTGGAGCCAAAATATATTGAATCAGAAAGGTTGATTTTTTGGAGCTAATTTTAGGTCCACCTTCAAGCGTATAGGAAAATGATCGAATCTAAGACATGGAAGAATTACATCTTCCATGAAGATGTATATTCCCAGCAATTTTTCAGAGACTAGGAACCAGTCCAAATAACTAGCTATTTGATGGCACCATCATCTATGCTTGTTCTAGGTGAAGAATTCATTAGTTTTTTCCACATATGTGACCCTCATCTATTACATAATATCTTCAAAGATATCTTCTTATAGATCTAAGTGACATATAGCATCCTTCTTCTTGTCCAAAATCTTGATAAGATTAAAATCCACCCTATGATTGAGAGGTCAACCTAGTAATTTTTTCTAATGACTTGGAGCTGATAAATGAATGCAAATTTTCCATTCGGGACTGGTGGACCATATACCGCTATTAGGCCTATCATCTCACTTATCCCCACATAGTGAAATCTTCTAGACAAGATACATGGACATGCCACTAGTCTTGGAATAAAATTTATTTAGGGTCCTAATCCATAAACTGTCGAGGATATTCCACAAGAAAAATCGTCTTAATAGATATGATAAAATTATATTTAAAAATATGAAATATACACTTTTAAGATTTTATTTCTCTTTAGAATTTTTAATATATATATTACTGTTAATTGCACGTGCATGAAAATTAAAAAAAAATGCAAAAAATAGAGAAAAATGAAATAAAACTCACACATTTTATAGAAGCTACGACCGAGGAAACCCTTTTGGGAGAAAACCTAGCTGGAAGGAGAGGCTTCTTTTCTCTCTTTCTATGAATAGAAAATGGCTACGAGTATAAAGAATTATGGCTTGTGGCTTGTGGGCTACTACAATGCAAAAATCCTCTCTACGTTCTCTATCTCCTATCCCTCGGATATTTTTTCTCACATATGGAACAAAAAATCTCGAAAGAATGAAGCCCCTTTCCCCCCTAGTGGCACAATTATAACACAACCCGATAACCTACTAGTGGTTAGGTTCGACCACCTCAACTCTTAAATAGAGTTACAATATGAACTCTTCTAGAGTATTATTCATCATAATCACATGGATGTCCCTTTTTCCATGAATAATTGGGGTTGACATGGCATCCTGTTGAATTATGGTGGTGAAAATAGGAAGGTAAACTTCCATGTGGCATAAATTTTTCATACATACTCTAATTGACATGATTCTTGCATTGTTGGAAAGGTATCTGTGTGTAGAATTCAAAAAAATGGTTTGATGCTAAAGTGGAAAAATTTTACCCCTAAAAAAATTAATTTGATGCGTCAAAATTCTCTTAGAATGTTTTAGACCCCAATTTCCTAGAATAGGTCTCGTTGGTAAAAATGGTCTTGTGAGTTGATTCCTCCACTTTTTCCACTTTGAAAGTATCAAGGTGGATGAAAAAAATATAATGATCGAACTTGGATCACACATACCCATTTTTGGAGGCTTTTGGTCCCTAAAAGCTTCTACTAAATTAGATTAATATTTTTTCCTCCACCTTCTCTAGCATGTACCATTTAGATTTACCCATAAGTTGCCAGTTAAACCCAATATACCAAAGTTTATGTTTCCCTTTTCTCGTAGATATGGAAATATTTTGTAAAATTATATTTTTTCAACTGTATCTGAGAATCAAGTTCCAAATCATCCACAAAAGGTAGGCCATGTTCCTTTTCCCGAACTAACATGGAAGGATCCTAGAGTTTCAAATTCTCTACATTCACAATTTACTAAATGTACATGTATGGAGGTAGACTTAGTTGATAGTAATTATCACCCACATTTTCCAAGATCTCAAAGGGACCATATCGTAGAGCCTTTATTTTCTTACAAAGACCCTCTAACCTCTCCTTTTTCAATTGTATCCATACTCTATCTTCCACCTTGAATGATTTATATGTTTTGTATTGATCATGCTTGGCCTTATATTTTTCCTATGACTTATGCAATTTCTCTTGTACTTGTATATGGATCTAATTAATCTTCTCTACAATTTTTTTAGCCCTAAAGGTGTCCCCTGTAAGAACTTGCCTCACTCCTCCTTTCTTCCCATATGTAATATCTAAAGGTGAAGGCCGAAAATAACCAAAACAAGTTTTAAATGGGGACTTACTAGTATAAGTGTGGACTAATCCATTATAAGAGTGTTATATATATGCCAAATTTTCATCTCAGGTCTTTGGATGCTTCTGATTATCAAACCCCTCAAAATATTCGCCAAAGTCTTGTTGATTAATTTTTTCTTCCCATCTATCTTTGAATGGAATGTTGTAGACCTCTTCAACTTGGTTTCCATATTCTCCCACTATCTAGTCCAAAATTCACTGAGAAAACTCATGTCCCTGTCTAAAATGATGATCTTTGGTATCCTAAAGTGCACCCAAACCTATCCAAAGAACAAATTTTCCACTTCTTTCCCATTGATGGTCTTTTTGCAGGGCATAAAACACATATCTTGTTGAACGTGTCGACTACCACGAATAGGTAGTCATGTCCTTCCTGGTTGTTGGTAAACCTCCCACAAAGTCTATGGAAATTATTTCCCAAGGACTAGTGGTTATATGTAAGGGATATATAGACCTGTTTCTTGTCACTAGAATTGTAGGTGCAACAAATCATGCATCCTCTTATGAAACTAACTACCTGTTCTTGAATCTTGGGCCAATACACACACCTGAACAAGTTGACCACTATATTTCCTACACTTTCCCCACAACCTTGGATAAGTGATCATTTTTGATGAGTTACAATCACACACCTTTACGAACAAATAACTTATCCAACCTATAGAGTAACCAATTTTGGAGATTGTAGTCAGTAGTGCTATCACCATTATGCACATGATTCTGGCTCTGCAACTGTTAAAACACCTCCTTGGAGTACTCATCCTTTGAATATGCCTGTTTGTATGCATCATGGGTGAATGAATAAATGTGAATAGAAGTTCCAAAAATTATGATATTTGATGAGGGTGGCCTTAAAAGAATGTCATCCAAATTCCTTATGCTGCCCTTATTGTACTTAATCATTAAATGAAACTATTGTAGAAACCCCATCCGCTTGTAATTCTTGGTCTGTTGTAGCTTACTATGAGCCTGCAAGTATTGCAGTGGCTGGTGAGATGCTTGGATTATTGTCTCCTTTCACATCATATAGTGCATCCACTTCTTCATAGCTAGCACGAGAGCATAAAGCTCCTTGTTGTAGGTAGGGTAGTTAAGAAATTCCCCATGAAATGCTTCAAAATGGTAGCATACAATCCTTCCTTCCTACATAAAGACCGCTCCCATAACATACCCACTTGAATCTATCTCCACTTTAAAGGGTTGTTGCAAGTTTGGTAATTCTAGAAATGGTGCTTGACTAATCTTCTTCTTTAGCTCCTCAAAGGCCCTCTGATGGCTCTTTCCCCATTAGAAACTCTTATCACTTACTATCATGGCATGGAGTGGAATTTCTACCACTTAAAATGAGGCTATTAATTTCCTTAGGTACTTTTTTTCCCCAATGAAACTCATAACCTTAGAAACATTAGTAGGCACTAACCATTTTTTGATGGCCTCCATCTTGGAAAGATCTATATTAAGCTCTAATCCACCTATCACATACCTAGATATAACAAATATTGTTGTGAAAAATCAGAATTCTTGAGATTTGCTAACATCTAGTGCTTCTTTAATGTCTCCAACACCTATGTCAAATGTGAGATGAGCTCCTTCCAGGTAGCACTATATATTAGTATATCATCCAAATAGACAATAAAAAATGAATGTATAAAAGGGTCCAATATATGATTCACTGACCTCATAAATGTATCTAGTTCACTGCATAGGCCAAATGACATGGATAACCACTCATACAATCCTTGCCTAGTTTTGAAGACAATTTTCCATGTATCTTGTTCTTTGAATCAACCTGGTGATATCCAAACTCTAAGTCCATCTTGGTGAAGTACTTCAGCTGCTGCAATTGATTTAGCAGATCATCTATATAGGGAAGAGGGTACCTATTCTTGAGTGTTTTTTTTTTCAATTCCCTATAATCAATAGACATCCCATTATTCTTTGGCACAATGATTATGGGTGACCCACATGGTGATGTATTCGATCAAATGCCACCCTATTTCAATAGTTGTTGCGATTGTTTCTTCACCTTGCTTCCATAAAAAACTTCCTGTACAACCAAATATTTGGAAATGGGGAGTCCCTCAATAGATGATCTCATGCTCCACATCCATCTTGGGTGGTTTAATCAAGTGCTCAAAAATGGAAGTTGTTAGAATGGTGTGGAACCTGAATGAACACGTAGATATCGTCATTTTGAATCTGGCACAAATCATTTTGCGGAAAATCGACATTGTATGCTCCAAGAAACGAGTTTTGTTCATTTTCCCAAACAAGAAATTTTTTCAAAAATGACAACTGACTAGGAAAATTTTTGGGCCAGTGGCAGGCTGCCACGTGGCCTCTTGTGATTGGTCGAAAGTCAATTTTTTTGGGCCGAACACAACTTGATAGGTGACAGGCCCTGAATGGTATGTGTCAGCATTTTTTAATTTGTTGTCTGGTGGCCAACCAAATGATGCCATGTGGCCCAACCAGAGGCCGCCACGGGGCAACACAGGGGCCACCAAAATTTTGGTTAAGTCAGGACTGCACCTCTGTAGGAATCGACACTGAAACCTTTTCACAAACAACACAACAGTCTAACCACATGGGGTATGATAGTCCTTGTTAAACCATGTGAAAGAAATTATATTTAAATGTTTAATATGGAAGAGGTTAGGGTAAGGGGTCAGGGCTTAGCCCTGAACCCCCCATATGTCACCATATGACTTCGTGGTGAAGACCATGGGTGCGGCGCGCCAGAGCCCACCAAAATTTTTATTTTTATTTTTAATTATTTTTTAATTATATATATATATATATATATATATAAATTCGACTATGTAATATGGTTTGAAATTCGGTTTTTGGGAGTTATTGTGCATTTTAAATGTCCCTCAAATTGCACCAAAACTCTGCTAAATTGTTGCTCCGTTAGCACAATTTCAGGGTGAAATTGTAGGACGGTTCCAGATTTTGGGGAATTTGTGGTGCGATTTGCAGCAAAGCTAGGGAGGCTCACAACCTCTTTAGTTTTTGACTAATTTTGGAGAAGAAATAGGCTAGACAGGAATTTTTGACAGTTCTGAAGCTAATGGAACATGTTTTGAAGCCATTTGAGCATTGTAAAGGAATGTAATCACTATTTTTGAGCACACTGATATAGGGCCAAGCCATTGGAAGCTGAACCAAGGAGGTGTAGCATACGAGGGGTGAAATCATTCATCACTTGCTGTGTTGTGGTTATTTTTATGGTGTATTTATCTGTTGTTTCTGCTATTTCAAATTTTAAATTCATGCTTTATGTGTTTAATAATTTAACATAAAGGCTCATAAAACTCAATTTTTACACTTTCAATTTATACATCCTCAAGCATATTTACATTAATATCTCATACAACTCAAGTTTGGTATCAAAGATTTGGTTTTCTTGTTGTTGTGAGGATTTAATTGTTCGCAAGTGTATGTGTTGCCTACAAGGTTGAAGCTCAAGAGAGGAGAAGGAAAGCTTGTGGTTGCAAGTCCTCAAGTTAGGTCAAGGACAAGGAGAGTAAGTTTTCCATAATATCCACTACAAATTCTATTTCAAATTGCAGTTGAAGCTTCAAAAAGTATGTCACATGAAGGAGAGCCTACCAATATGTCAAAGGATGAAAAAACCTTGAGGAAAAAATTATTTGATATGACAAGAATTGTGAAATTTCTCTATGAGGAGAGAAGCACAAGGATGCAAGGTGAGAGCTCCAATATTCCAAAGGGAGATAAGTCTTCAAAAGGAGAAGAATGATATAGAGACAAGCCTCCAAAAGGCAATGGGAATGGTGACGGACCACCTTTGACACCACCATTCTCTTCACCACCATCCTCACCACCATATTCACCATCATCTTCTTTCACAACAAGCCCTTCACAAACACCACCACACTCTCCAAAAGGTCATGGTAAAACTCCATTTTTAAAGCTTGACATTAAGTTTTATTTGCCTATGTATGATGGAGAGGTAGATGCTGAAATATTAGACAATTGGGTACGTCAACTTGACGTGTATTTCAGGATACAAAGAATCAAGGATTATGCCACAAAGATTCAGCTTGCTTCACTAAGATTGGAACATGCAACTCTTGTTTGGTGGGAAGCCAAAACTCAATAGGACATGAAGAAACACAGTAAGGTCTTAACCTCTCAGAATGATTTTGTTGCTGCCTTAAGGAGACAATTTTATCCATTAGCATACATGAAAAATTCTATAATGGACTGGAAAAACTTTAGGCAAGGTAAAGGCCAAAGTGTGCAAATCTATACTTAAGAGTTTAGGAGAAGAGCACTAATTTTGGGTGTAGATTTGACATCTCAAGAAACTTTGTTAAAGTACATTGGAGGTTTGCATAGTTACCTAAGACATATTATTCTCATGTTTAATCCTTCAAATTTAGATGAAGTATGTGTACAGGCCACACATCTAGAGGAAAGAGGGAAACATGTTTCAGATGAGACAAGTGGGGATACCTTTGAGTCTGAAGAGAAAGGAAAGGGTAGGTTCAAGGAAAAAGATAAGAAGAATGCTTCCATCAAGATGGAGAAGGAAAATCTCACATGCAAAAACTGTTCCAAATATGGGCACCATGAAGATCATTACTGGAAACTTCATCTAGAGATGAGACCCAACAAGCTTAAAAACAAGGAGAAGGAGAAGACAACTACAACAATAACTCATGATTTAGATTCTGATTCTGGAATTGAAACAAAGATTACCGCAATGGGTTTGAAAGGTAAGGAGATTACAAGTACTAGTTCTTCAAGTTGTCAAAATAGTACTCAAGATGATGAAACAAGAATTGAGATTTTCCATGTTCGAGTTATTTCAAAGCACACCAAGACTGACACCCTATTTGATAGTGGTTCACAAGCAAACCTTATTTTTGAAGAATTAGTCAAGAAGTTGAATTTATAAACCATTACTCATCCAAGACCTTATCCTTTAGGTTGGATATGTAAGAATGAAAATTTGCAGGTGACGAGGAAGTGCATACTTAGATTTGCAATCATAACAAACTTTCTTGATGAAGTTGAACTTGATGTTGTTCTGCTTGATATTTTTCGTATTGTTTTGGGTAACCCATATCTTTATGATAGGAGAGTAATCTTTCATCGCCATGAGAATAAGTATCACTTGTTCAATAATGGGATTGAGTACATTGTTAGAGAAAATCGTAATAAGATGAATTCATCTCTTATGCATGATGGTAAAATGAAGAGAATTGTGAATGCTAGTAAAAAATTTTCTTTGTTAATCATCAAGCATCGGGATGTTGTGAATGAGGCCTTTCAAGGTGATGCATCAAATGAAAATTCTGAATTCATTGAGGTTGCTAATGGTTGTGATAATATGTTTCAGGAGTCTAACATGTTTCCATCTAAAATAGGTCAACAAGATGAGAAAAAATTGCAGCAGCATGCATCATTGTTGAGCAGTGATGTGAACAAGATATCGGTGCAAGAGAGTGCAAAGATCAAAGAACAAGCGCCAAAGAAAATTGACAAGGAGGGAATTGGGTTCAAAATTTATTCTTGTGGGTTTCACAAAGTGTTGTCACCATATGACTTCGCGGCAGAGACCATGGGCACGGTGTGGCAGAGCCCGCCGAAATTTTAATTTTAATTTTAATTTTTTTTTTTTGTGTGTGTGTGTGTGTGTTTTTTTTTTTTTTTTTTAAATTCAACTTTATAATATGAGTTGAAATTCGGTTTTTGGGAGTTATTGCGCATTTTAATTGCCCCACAAATTGCGTCGATAATCCGCTAAGTTGTCGCTCTATTAGCACTATTTCAGGGCGAAATTGTAGGACAGTTCCAGATTTTAGGGAATTTGTGGTGCGATTAGCAACATAGCTAGGGAGGCTCATAAATTCTTTAGTTTTTGACCAATTTGGGAGCAAAAAGAGGCTAGACAGACATTTTTGACAGTTCTGAAGCTAATGGAATAGGTTTTGAAGCCATTTGACCAATTTAAATGTATGTAATCACCATTTTTGAGCATAATGATATTGGGCCAAGCCATTGCAAGTTGGACCAAGGAGAGGTAGCCTAGGAGGGGTGAAATCCTTCATCACTTGCTGTGTTGTGGTTATTTTTATGGTGTATTTGTTTGTTGTTTCTTCTATTTCAGAGTTTAAATTCATGCTTTATGTGTTTAATAATTTAACATAAATGCTCATAAAATTCTATTTTTACACTTGTAATTTATACATCCTCAATCACATTTACATTAAGATCTCATACATATAATGGTTGGAGATTTGATAATGGCCCCATATTAAATATTTAGGTTCTTGTACTTGAGATTTAGAACTTCATCTTGAAAACTGCAAGATTTTCCTATAACACATCCCATGCAAGTATTAGTGTAACCCCCTTATTGTTATTGTTGTACCCTTGTAACCCCAATATTGTTATTATTGTGCCCTTACATTATTATTGTTACGTCGGCTAGGATTATATTGTGGCCCCATGGACTCCTATATATAGAAGGAGGTTTTGGTCATTTGTATCATCCAATAATTGTTCATTTATGTAATGTATTGGAGGTTTCCCCCTCGAAGTGGCTGATTTCTAAGGCGTTGATCTCTCTTTTCTTCTATTTTGGAGCTGGTTTCACAACAGATAAAAACATAGTTTTTATCCTCAAGAATAAAAAAAATGATGGTTAATATCGAGATGTTAGCATTCATAGAGTATTAAAATAGAATGGTTTTTGAGAGAGAATAACATAAATTTAGCGAGAGAATCATCATTAAAGCATTAATAAAACCACATGTAGCATATTATATAGAGATGTGTTTCCTTATCTCATAAACATAGTGACATATCATATAGAGGAATTCATCACACATGAACACAATATTTACCTTGGGAACCTAGATGAAAAAAATAACATTCAATAAAGGGTTTTATTATGCTGAGTAAATTCTTAGAACAATGAGACACATTCTCAAGTAGAGATGTATTTTGATTGATTAACAATATTATACATATATGTTATGAAGCTTTCACCTTAAAAATGATAATAAACCAATAGTTATTGTCCACATTAAGGGAAAAACCACCTCTTACAATGAATACAATGTACAAGACAATATTTGATGATCCTAGGACTAGGTATCCTTAGTATATAAATAATAGAGAAAAGGTACAATTATAATAAGATGAAACCATGAAAGGTTCTAGCTGACCTCCTAATATAAAAATTAAATTAGTAATAGATGCCTATTAATGCCTTAATATAGACCCTAAGGACCATACGTGTTCACATACGTTTTTTTTTTTTTAATAAATTCAAAAACCAAGAGTACTCTTTTGAAGAGGATTGGTAAAGGAAGATATTTGTATTTATTAAATTTCGTTTTGTATATTTTATGTTATTGAATTTTTATTTAGCCCCTTTTAAACTGTCCAAAAATGTTTCAAGCATTATGTTTAAAATAAATTAGATAAAAAATATCAAATGAATTCGAAAATGTCAAACTCATATGCCATTGAATATAGGATTCCTTCTCGAATCCAACATGATCAACTTCCCCACTTAAGGAAAAATTCTGCTTCGAGTTCGCTAGGGTACAAAATGGTGTTTCAGAGAAATCTACAGAAGAGAAGCTAAACTTTGTTTCTTAGGCCCTCAACAACTTGATAGAGCGCTTGAAATAAAATTTAAAGTAGCTCGATCGACAGTTTAAGAAATCCTCTATGAGTCCTCAATCAAGCACTTAATGTGGTTAAACAGAGGCTCTATAGAGCTATCATAATTATCTAAAAAAAATCTAAAGAAAACATAATCTATCAATACTTGTCTTTAAGCTAATTATAAAATTTATATGTTCCACAAAAGTTTTTTTTTTTATAAATATTCAAATATATTTCAAACTCTATTTTTTCCTTAATTATAAATCCAAATTTTTTTTTTTTTTAACAAAATAATTATAATAATATATCAATAACTTTCTATAAAAAAATTTAACTTTGTTTTTTCAATTTTTAAACTTTTAAAAATGACAATTTCTTTATTGTTTTCGCTTTAAATATAACATATTTCTATACTTGATCATTTTATAAATATTTTGTGTATAAATTTTCAATAAAAATAAATCAAATTATAATAAATAGATAAATAAATACAACAAACTAAACTCTTACTAATATTTATGAATTTGTCACTATTTAGTCAACTTGAAATATGTTTACAATATAATACAAAACTAAACACTAATTATAAAGATTCTATAGGAGATCATTAAAAAAAATCATATATTATATTTTTACAGATCATACTTTAAATTTCTCTAAATTTTATAATATTATTATTGTAAAAATAAATTCATAATTTACTTTACTCAAATTAAAATTACTCAAATAATGTTTTAAAATTTATATTTCCTTATGTTTTTATTATTTTAAAAATATATACTGGAAACCTAAGCGAGGAGTAAAAATCTCTATATATACTTAGCACTTGTGCAGGACAGAATTGAGTGCAATCACATTTTGTAGTTTGAGAGAGATTTATAACTGCAAATACCATTTCATCCATTACAACTATATTAATTATAACTTATAACTATTAGTTATTACTGCACTCATTTTTTCCCTAAACAAGTGAATATTATTGCATTGAATTTTATCAATTATACATTTCCAGATTACACTTATTCATATAAAAAATTATAATATTTATTAAAATCAAATTGATAAATTTTCTTAGGTTTAATCAATTTATTATTCAAATTATATTTATAATAAAATTATTATTTAAATTATAACATTAAAAATTTAAATTATATTAAAAACTAATTTTTAAATTACCAATTTATAAATATAAAAGTATTACAATTTCAATTGCAAGTGGGATAAAATCCTTTTTCAAATCTATAAACCAAAAGATTAGAAATGTAATGAGAAATTAATGCACACCATTGTTAATTACCTATTCAAGTGTAATTAGTAATTAATTTTATTTTTTAACTATCAAATATTTATAATTTTAAAATCTATATATCATTATTGATATTTACATAAATTTTAAAATTTCTAGCTTTAAGGGTCCATGGAGCCATAAAGCTTGATAGAACACCTAACTTGGGGTTACACAAGAGCTAGATCGAGAGTTAGTTTTAATGCTCGATCAAGCTACTTTTTTAGCATTCGAGGAGCTCGTTTGAGCGCTAAAAAATGACTCAATCGAGTGCTTAAAATGCTCAATCCAACCATATTTTTTGACATATGCCAAAAAGTGTAACCCAACTCCATGCTTTGACCCATCAAGCTTTGTTAAATAAGCTAGTCCATGAAACTCATCTAATAGCCCATCAAATTTTGGGATGGGTAATTTATTCTTAATGGTGATTTTGTTTATATCTTTACAATCAATACAAATCCTCCAAGAATTCTCTTTTTTTTCTCACAATCACTATTAGAGTTGAAAATGAACTACTATGTTGAATAATACCTAAATCTAGCATGTCCTATACCATTTTCTCAATCACCTCCTTTTGTTGATGAGGATACTTATAAGGAATTTTATTAAGATGAGTGCTTTGAGGTATTAATTCAATTTTATGTCCATGACCTCTAAATGGAGGTATACGTTTGGGGGAATTCATGGAAGACCCTATAGTGATTTTCCAAGGTTACTTTTAATTCCTTGGGAATATTTTCACATTCCTAGATAACATAGAACACAATTTAACCACAAATCCATTACTACTCTTTTTTAGGAGCTTTTCCACTCTATGAGAGTTGATGGCTTGAGAAAGTCTAGACATTAACCTTTGAGATCATATTGACCTCCTCCAACTTTGAATCTCATGAATAATGCACTATAGTTTGTCGAAATTCATAACAATGGCTTTGGTTTAGAGATAAGCTTTGATCTTTAAATATGTTTCTTCGTTCAAGTCCCTCATACTACCCTACGTCTTCATTTCCTCTCAAAATTTCTTGCTTTCCTCTCTTCCATATTTTTGTCAAAAAATATTTATTATTTATTACAAATTTTACAAATAGATTTTACTTAGAATCCAATCCAAATCTGTAAAAACATAAATCTATGAACAACATTCTTAAATGCCTCTAAATTTTTTTCTTCACTTTAGACTCCCAAATCTAATGAGCTAGGCTCCAATGCTAAACATAGTCCCCACAACGTTCTTAATTGGTTCATCTTAGATTAAAATATACAAAAAAAATAAAATTATTAGTACTCGTTTTACCTTCCAAGCCCTCTCTAAAAATTTTTGGGGCATTGTTATTTAACAAAAAAAAAAATTTATTAGTACTCGTTTTACCTTCCAAGCCTTCCCTAAACAATTTTGGGGCATTGTTAAGTTTCAAGTAGAATATAATTTATGGTGATGGATGCTAGGTTTCAAATATGCATAATGACTTTGGGAAATTGCCAAATGTCTATTTTTTTTACAATTGGGTTAATTCATCTTCACAATTGCTACATATATGCCTAACCAAGCTTATGGTGATGATGTTAGGTTTCAAATATGCACAATGACTTCGGGAAATGGCCAAATGTCTTTTTTTTTCTTTTCCAATTAGATTAATTCATCTTAACCATTGCTACATATATATGCCTAACCAAACTTATGGTGATAGATGTTAAGTTTCAAATATGCACAATAACTTTGGACAATCACCAAATGTCTATTAGACATTTTTTCCCAATTGGATTAAGTCATCCTAACAATTGCTCAAGAAAAGTAATCATATCATCATGAAAGAAACAAGGCCTTCCATTAGGTTATACTTTAACAATCACCAAACCCAATTCTTATATACTAAATGGGCCACCAAGGTATTGGAAATAATCATTACAAGCTCATATACAAATCCATCCCGGTGTTGCAAAACAATGAAGCCCATTAGGATAATCAAAACCCACACACCGATGCAAGCATTATATGCTACATGGGTCATCAAGATGCTGGAAAGCAACGGAGAAGTGAGCCCCCCTTCCACAAGAAATCGTGATCGGTCATGAAATCTCAAACCATCATTGTTTCCTCGGCAAGTATTGGATAAAGGTCGGGGAAGACATTAACGCCTTATCTAAAATAATAAAAGTCCAAAGGTTCAAATTTGGTTGGACTTAAATGACAACTATTTATGGTGTCTTGCTCTACTGCACCATGAATGAAAGTAATGGCCAAGGTCACCAGTGTTCAGAGTGACATTTTATTTGAACAAGTCAAAGAAATTCAGGACTTAAACTTCCAAGATGTGTGAAATCTCAGACTGAGTTAAGTGGCGCGTAGTTTCCAACATGGAGTGGGAGCCCAGTTCCAATACTTCACGATGGGAACGTAATATAATACAGAGAATCGAGATAGAAGATTAGTGGATATATGTTTACTGCAGTATGTCAGGATTCCAATAGATTTCTTCGAGCGCATGCCCTGATTGTGGAAGGGAACTTGGTAAGAACTTCCGAAGGAAAACCGTGGAATCAACTGGTTAATGAAACCCGAGAACTATCATAAATCATTACTATACCGTAGATATAAATTCAAGGAAAATTACAGTTGGTTGTGTTGGGATTTCACATGTTAGACTAATTGCCACTCTGGGATTTACTCGAACAGAGGCATGAAGATTTGATCTGAAAAAAGAATTGATGTCAAGAATGGAATGGCCTCGGCCTAATTCGCATTTAGGAAGCCCCAAATGCAGGTTGTTTCAATGATGACCCTGCTATCAGCCGAAGCTCGTTAAATCGTTCTATATCGAAATTCCTCTTTTTCATCTGTTGCTTCTGCCTGCTCTTGAAACGAGCTTGGAACAGGCCCTCGAAGGTGGGTTCAGTCGAAGTTATGAGGAAAAATGCATAGCCTGCTGAGAAATAAATGGAGGTCATGTAGAAGCATATGGGTTCCATCACATCCCACGACAGTTCCCAGAAGGTGAGCCGCATTAAAGCTATTGTCTGGACACTCAGAAACCCCAACCCACACCATAGTTCTCTCCGAACTATTTTCTTGGCATCCAAGTCTAGTTCGGCCTTTTGCTTCTCCATGTCTTCCAGCTCTTCACTGCAGCGATCGTCTAATAGAGGCACGACGCTCTAAATGACCCTTGTTACCTGCAAAATAGAAAGGAAACATATCATTAAAACAAGAACAAGAAAGTTCAAACATGATGAAAATGAAGAAATATTCAAACAACAAAAGCCTAGGGGTAGACGGCCAAATGACTGGACTTTGCGTCAGGTTCAATTGTTTTTGAGTCCATGTAATCAGTTTAGAGGTAATGATCAAGTGATTGGTCCTTTGCGCCAGGTTCAATTTTTCTTTTGGGTCTATGAAAATCAGGCTCATAGAAAAGAGTTTCCAATCAGGCTCATAGAAAAAGTTTTCAAGTAACTAACCCTTTGCACCAAGTTCAATTTTTTTTTGGGTCCATGAAAATCAGGCTCATAAAAGAGAATTTTCAAAGAAAAAACCTTTGGGCCAGGTTCAATTGTTTTTGGGGTCCATGCAAATGGGAATCACTCTTTGTGCCAAGTTCAATTCTTTTTGGGTCCATGAAAATGAGAGTTTCCAAAGAAAAAAAGCTCATGATCAAGTGATTGGCCCTTTGTGCCAGGTTCAATTTTCTTTGGGTCTATGAAAATCAGGTTCATGGAAGAGAGTTTCCAAGTGATTAACCCTTTGCGCCAAGTTCAATTTTTTTGAGCCAATGAAAATCAGGCTCATAGAAGAGAATTAAAAAAAAAACCTTTGCACAAGGTTCAATTCACTTTGGGTCCATAAAAATGCACCAGATTCAGTTTTTTTTGGGTCTATGAAATCAGGCTCATAGAAGAGGGTTTTCAAGTGATTAACACTTTAACCCAAGTTCAATTTTCTTTGGGTCCATGAAAGTCAGGCTCATAGAAGAGAATTTCCAAAGAAAAACCTTTGGGCCAAGTTCAATTCTCTTTGGGTCCATGAAAATAAGAATTTCTTAAAAAAAACTTATAAAGAGAGTTTCTAAGTGATTAACCCTTTGTGCCAAGTTCAATTTTCTTTGAATCCATGAAAATCAAGTTCATAGAAAAGAATTTCCAAAGAAAAAACCTTTATGCCAGGTTCAATTCTCTTTAGGTCCATGAAAAAGCCAGATTCAATTTTCTTTGGGTCTATAAAATTCTATGCTCATAGAAGAGAGTTTCAAAGTAATTAACCATTTGCCCAAGTTCAATTTTCTTTGGGTCCATGAAAATCAGGCTCATAAAAGAGAATTTCCAAAGAAAAAACTTTTGAGCCACGTTCAATTCTCTTTGATTCCATGAATATGAGAGTCCATGAAAATGAGAGTTTTCACAGAAGAGAGTTTCGTTCCATTGTCTGTTAGTCCATGAAAATAAAAAAACTTATAGAAGAGAGTTTCGTTCCATTGTCTGTGAATCCATGAAAATCAAGCTCATAGAAGAGAATTTCCAAAGAAAAAACCTACCTTTGCGCCAGGTCTAATTATCTTTGGGTCCATGAAAATGGGAGTTTCCAAAGAAAAGAAAAAAAAGAAAAAAGCCAAAGGTTCAAAGATCATCGTACCTGCTCCGGCTGGAGATATACAAGCTGGCGGACTGTGAGAATCTGCCCAGATTCATCAAGAGATTTGATAACATCCTTGGAGTCCTCATCCCCCGTGGAGTCGATACAAATCTGTACTATTTCTTGGCGGGAAATGCAGGCATGGGAGATCTAGCTCAATCTTTTTATCAGAGAATCCTTCTGCACGATCCTCGGTAGCATTTTCCCTTGCTCCGCAGATTTTTCCCCTTCCCGCTGGCTGACGACCTCCTGGTGAAGGCAGTCTCTCGCAGTGTTATTTAAATTCTTCAATTTCTCCCGCCAATGATCACCATGGATACCCAACTGACGGGCATGATACCGCTCGGGTATAACCACTTCCCGCCTGTGCAGATACCACGGAGCGAACCTCCGGGAGTTAATGGGCTCTGCGAATTAGGTGGGTCCGATGCCCTGAAGGGCACTGTGAGCTTTGTGGAACAATTGTCGGTTTTGGAAGCCATAGCTGCTCAGTCTGCGAGTAGCCATTGATACAACTCATAGGCGCATGAATACAACATAACTAATAATATGATGAACTCGAGGGCACCTCGGATTTTATTTGGGTCGTGCCTAGCATTAAACATTGCTCGGCTGCATTTAGTGATCGAAAATAATTGAGGGTGCGGCAATGGTTGTGAGGCCAATATTTGGTCCAGAGAACTCACCACACAATACTTCCCAAGTTGGTCTATATTTTTCAATGCAGAGAGAAGTAGCATTAAATCCATGTCGAGCTCATCCGAATGCTCGTTGTAAGGTTTACCTCAGTTTTGGTGCAAGTTACCTTTCTGTATATTATGGTAGTTTATATTTTGTTTATCATACAAACAAAAGCAGCACACTATATTTTCCTCAAATGCATAGAAGTGTATGCATATCGAGATGATTGCATGAAATGATATGGTTCCAATCAATGATTAGTTCACAATTGAGGATAAGATAACAATGAAAACCATTATCTCCTGCAACTACTCAATCTTCTTCTCTTGTTTCGGTGGGATCTTGTAGTTATATAATGGGGTCAAAGGTTCTATTATATTTAATGATCTAGAGGGATGTCAGTATTTTAATGTGATGTCAATTCAGTTTATTTTGTTAATTATAATTAAGTTTTATAAGTTATTTATTATTGAATAAATTTAATATGATTTGATGATTAGTGTAGGGATTACTAATGATTAAGGTTAAAATTTGCAAAGTAATTACAAATAAGATGGAATCTTTTTTATAATAATATTAACTATTGTTATTTTATTAAAGTATTATTCATTTTGAAATTGCTTTTTTTTATAACCATATTAATTATTTTATTAAAGTATTACTCATTTGAAATTGCTTATTAAAAAAAATCTACATGAACAAGAGTTTATCCTTTTATAACTTGTTCATCCTCTTATAAAAGGATCATTAAATGGTATTGTTACCTCATATTAGGGAGTTAGGATTTAAAAGTATTGGAGCATTCTTAACATGTTTTTGAATATGTTGTTTGTTATACATTTTTAGCATTAAGGATCTTTAACATCCCCTTTACATGTTCTTTTAAGTAATTATCTAAAGTTAATTCATGTAAAGTCATCCATGTGATCACATTATAAATATAAGTTATATCTTCCAACATTCCCCTTTAATGAATACTTATTGTTTTATTTTTAGTGTTCTTCTACTCTTTGTTTTTTGTTTTCATTTTTGTTTGCCTTCATGTATCTTTATTGTCTTAAGTATTCTTTCATGATATTCAATGTCATCTTCTACTTTGAGTGCATTGTTTCATTTTACTATTTCCCTTTAGCAATAATCATTTATTCAAATTTTCTATAGTTTACCTTCAACTAGTATATCATTATTGATTTTAGTTTACCTTGAACCATTAGAACATTTTGAAGGTCTTGGATTACCCAGAACCAACATAACTTTAATAGGCTGCTTCATTCATTGATCGCAAACCATCTGCATTGCACTTAGTAGTTAGTTTTACAATTATCTACTTTCACTACGTCAATATACATCGTTCAGGTGGAAGAGAGTACCATCTCAGAGAGGAACCATCTACTTGATCTTCAACTCAAGATGACATCCATAATTGGGCCTTCGTCATGCCCATCATCATGTGTTAAAATACCTAGTTAGAAACATTCCATGCTAATGAAGCTTCTTTTGTTAAACATGTCTTCACTTGTGTTTGAATTTGATGATAAGGCCTATGTATAAAATTGAATTCTAAATTCCATCGTGAGGATATTATCTAACCATAGTGAAATTTTGTTTATCTTACTCTTCCGCTTATTAGAAAACTTATTTTTTCCCACAGTGAAGACAAATAAGGAGATCAAAACATCCCATCTCCATAAGGCCATCTTGATTACAGTGTTGGAACTTATAAGAAATTCAACAACATTTTTATCATGATCATTCTTAGGATCATCTTTATCAATTCCTATAACATTTAAATCTCATCCCTTTGAATCATCAATAAAAAAAAATCAACGTTCATAAAGCCATGTCTATTCCTATTGAATGTTAACTTATCCCAAGGTGTGATAATTGCTATTTTTTAAAATTAAATATTTGTGTTACAAAAAAAATCAAAGTTACATGACTTTGCAAGATTTCTCCAATAGGATTTTTTACCTCCTCAAAACAATACTCCTGTAATGACCAGATCTTGATTTTTCCATACAACGCTAGATACAAAAATTCCCACATATAACAATACGTCATAACTGGCACATATGCAACTAACAACTAAGTACAACATAATAGTCAAAGGCCCTTCTAATTGGGTAGAAACAAAAAGAAAAATATGTTACACTCCAAAGCCATCCAGTTTTTCTGAAGATGAGATTGTCATTGGTCCCCTCACACTCGAACCCGATGGATCTGGCAGATCCCAGTTATCAAAATCACAAGCAATATGCTCCTCTACTTAATCCATGTGGGAGTCTATGTAGAAATTCCTGAATAAATCACTTATTCAACCGAGATTATCCTGGTCACATACTATTTGAGCTTCATACATAACACATAATCTCTTCTACGCATTAATCATCACATGCGGAAATAAAAACAACAAGCGGTATTGAAAACATTCACATGCGCACTTAGAAATTCAACACATATAACACAATATGTATACCGGGGAAAGCTTACAGATGAAAACCCCCTACTGTCTGTATATTATAATGAAGAAGAATCATGTAACAATCTCAGTACAATACTCCTCACAAGTACTCAGTACTGTCTCCAAAAGTTACACACAAAATAGCTCAGTTTTGAACAAGTCACGGGTTCAAAACTCCTCCACTGTTTGCCTGCCTCTACTGCGCAATCCAAGTTGGTGTAATAAGAGATCCAAGTTAGAAATCTTGCCCTCCTTGCCTAAACTGCGCAATCCTCATTGGCAATCTCCTTCAATGCTTGTGCAAATCTCATGCACAACTAATGTCACAACTAATAGCAAACTCACCCTTTCTGCTACCTCTTCCAACTGGTCTTCTTGGCCCCATCCATACCTTTGTGATCAATGAAAGTGTGTTCTTTAGTTGAATAATAGGTTAATGTTTAGCGAATTAAATAATATTTAATTCACTTGCTCATCTCTAGTGTGTTAGCCGATTCAAACTAAACACGACTGGTTCAACTAAATTAAACCGAACACAACTCCACCAAGCTGTCTCCTTGACTCCACCAAACTCCGCCATGAGTTCTAACTTGAAGTCAACCATGCCTTGAGCTCACCAAACCCCTAGGAATAGCGTAATTTCATGCATGAGATGCATGGGCAGTGTTCTCCTCTCCAACTGAAGTGTTGCAAGAGGATAAACTGAAGTTTATAGTCCAAATATTATTAAGGGTAAATAATATTTGACTGGCCTATTTTTAGACAGGCAGTCTAAAAATAGACTTCGACCTGTATGTCTAAAAATAGAGGTCCATCTATTTTTTACCAACTCGACCAATCATCCAAGAATAGCATACTGCAACTCTTAGACCATGCTCCATATGTCTAAAAATAAACATAGTTTAAAAATAGACTTTGCGCCAAAAATAGCCTGCGGGCCCACTTAGTGAAGGCGACTTCATTTCACTAAGCTCCATCATCTTGTTGCATTTTCAACACTCCCTCTCAACAAGATATGGATTATCTACAACCCCTATCCTGCCTCTGTGGAATTCGAATTTGCTCCTGGTGAGCGCCTTCATCAAGATGTCGGCATCCTGATCCTTCGTGGGAATATATGAAAGTAACATGATTCTCCGTTGCACACAATCTCTGATATGATGGTACCTGATGTCGATGTGTTTGGATCTATCATGAAATACTGGATTAGCTGAGAGTTTAATGCAACTCTGGTTATCACAATAAATCACGGTAGGCTCCAAGTGCGACCCGAACAATCCGACGAGGATATTCCTCATCCAAATAGCCTCGCATGCAGCCAAGCTTGCTGCCATGTACTCGGCCTCTGCTGAACTGAGTGCCATGGATCTCTGCTTCCTGCTGTACCAGGAAACTATTGTCGACCCGATCTTTGAAGAATCCTCGGATGTACTCTTTCGGTCGTTGGGCTCCCTGCCCAATCGCATCGATCGTGCGGAAAGCGCCCGCTCCATCCTCTGTCTGTACCACGAGGCCATATCCAGATGTGCCACTAAGATAGCACTTAATACATGCTTTTTTGCCTTCGGAGAAGAGCTTGGTAGAGCAACCATAGCTTGCAAAGGTGGTTAACGACATGTAGCATATATCGAGGTCGATGTGTTGACCAGATACATAAGCGACCCCACCAACTGTCGATAAACAGTGGCATCCACTACCTCCGCTGAAGTAGCATCCTCCTTCCTCCAACCTCCAGGAAGAGGAGTATCAACAGGCTTGCAGCCATGCCTGTTGAACTTCTCCAATATTTCTCGGGCATACTTACCCTGAGAAACAAATAGTCCATCACTGCGCTGCCAAATTTCCAATCCCAGGAAATAATGAAGGAGGCCCAAGTCCTTCATCTCAAACTCTCTAGCAAGATCCTCCTTGCATGAAAGTATCAACAGCTCATCACTCGTCAAAATAAAATCATCTACATAAAGTACAATGATCAGCAACTTCCCCTCCACCACAATCGAGTACAGGTTAGGATCCGCCTCACTTTTGGAGAATCCAAGTCCGGTGAAATAACTGTCTATCCGTGTGTACCAAGCACGAGGTGCTTGTTTCAACCCATACAACGCTCTCTTGAGCCTGCACACATGCGACTCGCTGCCGAAGATCTCGAAACCTTCGGGCTGCTCTATGTACACCTCCTCCTCAATGACTCCGTCGAGGAACGCAGTCTTCACATCCATCTGATGGATGTGCCACCCCATCTGCACTGAGAGAGCTAGGATCGTCCGTATGGAAGAGTACCTTGCGACAGGTGCAAAGGTCTTTTCATAATCGATCCCCTCGATCTGTGAGAAGCCACAGGCAACAAATCTTTCCTTGTACTTCTCCACACTCCCGTCAGCCGCCTGCTTCACTTTGTAGATCCATCGTGAACCCACCACTGATTTCCCCTCCGGTCGTGGGACAATCTCCCATACATTGTTTATGACAATCGAATCATACTCTTCCATCATGGCATCTACCCATGCGGGGTCCTCCACAGCTTCCTCGAAAGAGGATGGCTCTGTCACGACACATTTTCTCACAAGAGCCATGTATCCAGTGTACCGGTCTGGTGACTGTCTCTGTCTGCGTTGTGCTGTAGGTGGTCCTACAACCTTCTCTGCATCTCGAGCCAGTCGCTCAGCTTTTGTAGTGCGCTTGTGCCCTCTGATGGTTGGCGCTGCATGAGTGGTCTCTTCCACTTCATGAACTTCCTCTTGTGGCTGATCCACATCCGGAAGCTCCTCCTTAGGAACTAATAGCTCCTCTTCTGCATGCAAGTGTGGCTCCCTCTCAAGCGAACACTGCATGGCTTTCTCCTCTTGAAATTTGATATCCCGTCGCACAACAGTCTTGCGACTGTCTGGAAAATACACACGATAGTTGTGGGGCGTATCAGTGTACCCCACAAATATCCCAACCTCTACGGTCGGATCCAGCTTCTTTCTGGCGTCCTTCGTCACATGCATGTAGACAGGTGAGCCAAAAATCCTCAAATGAGAAATGTCAGGCCTCTTGCCAGAAAACGCCTCCTCCGGTGTGCTCATGCCAAGTATCTTTTGAGGACAATGGTTTTGCCTGTCTGCGCTGCGGTATTGCATGCCTCAACCCACAGGCGAAGGGGTGAGCCAGTCATGCAACATCGCCGTGCGCACCCACAATCGTTACATTCTTCGGCTCAACAACCCCATTCTCTGCTGTGGGTTAGAGGGTGCGATGAGCTCTCTAGCGGTTAAAATGGCCGCAGTATTTGAATTCTTCAGAGATGAATTCACCACCATTGTCGCTCCTAAAGCCTTCACATACTTCCCCGATTCCTTCTCAACCGGTGCCTTGAATTCACGAACTTTGGTCTGTCTCGCTCTTCTTGCATGAAGAAGATCCAGCCTCGACGAGAATAGTCACAAAGATCATAGTACTTGTGCTTTGTTGTCGAAGCTACTGAGAAAGGTCCACACACGTCTGTGTGAATTCTCTCAAGGATCGTCGTGGCGCGACTATCCTTCTCGTGAAAGGTGGCTTTCACAAATTTTCCCAAGGTACACCTCTTGCACTGATCTGACTGCGCAAGAGTGCCCTTAGGAAGCCCAGTAGAAATCTGCTGCAGTATCTTCAAAGCTCCATGGTGAAGGTGGCCCAATCTCTGGTGCCACAGCTCGCCATCATCCCGGCTCACCACTCCTTCTTCCTTGCATGCCATTGCTGCGCTGCCATCTACTTGCAACTGATAAAGGTTCTTGACTCGAACCCCTATCTTCCGGGTCTCTCCAGTTGTCTTACTGCGCAGGAAAGCCTTTCCCTCGCTGAAGACCACATCGTACCCCTTGTCTTCCAACATCGCCACAGAGATCAGATTCTTCATCAATCCTGGAACATGCAATACTTCCTTCAATACGAAGGGTTTACCAGACTCCTTCTCAAAGGAAATGGTACCGATACCAGTCGCACTGTATCTACCATCATCGCCCATCTCGATGTGCACTCCAAGATCTTTCTCATCCAGATCAGTAAACAAATCTCGATCTCCTGTCATGTAAAAGGAACGCCCTGTAAATACCACCCCGATCCCAATGCACTAGACACCATGCATGCAATCAATGAGAAGTCCAGCTCAAATTGCGAGGCAAGAGCCTCACCAGCTGCAGCTCCAGCAGCCTGCTTGTTCTTCTTCTTCTATGGACAATTCGTGGCGTAATGTCCATGATCGTGACAGTGAAAACACTTCACTTTGGACATGTCACGCTTTTTACCATCCACATCGGATTGAGAAGCCTTCTCCTTGCCCTTCCCTTTCCTTGCTTTGGCAGCCAAAGCGCAGTCTTCTTCATCAAATGCCTTTGATGAAGATCCGTCCCTGGTACTCCACCTTATCTCCTCTTGCAAGGGATCAGACCACAGTCTTTCCCATGCTGGAAATTTCTCCCGACCATTGACACTGTCCTGATATGCATGCCAACTTTTCGGAAGCCCGAGGAGAGCCAAGCTCACCAGTTCCTCATCCTCCACACTAACTCCTACACTCCCAAGTTCATCCCTGCAATGGACAAACTTTGTCAAGTATACCGGAATAGTGTCATTCTTCTCCATCTTTATTTTCCTGAGTTTATCCTTGAGCGCCAACTTCCTTTGGTCACTCTTGCTCTGGAAAAATTTTGTCAAAGCTTTCCACATCAAGAATGGAGAAGCTTTACCATGCAGGCTGGATACTATGTGATCCTTCACGCCCTCCAACAGAATCCTTCGACACCTTGTTGTCTTCTTTTGCCAAGCTTCAATCACAGCAGCATCCGTAGAAGTAGGCTTTGGAATTTCTTTCTCTATGAATTCCAACAGCCCATTGTCATCTAACACTGCCTCCATCCTGTCTTTCCATGCAATATAATTCGAGCTTCCTTCCAAGGCATACTCCAATCGCAATCCGACGAAAGACATCTTTGCTTTTGACACCAAGAAAAACAATTCTGCAATTCGAATTCCAACAGCTCCAAACTCCACCGCTTCCGATCTAAAATTCGTGAGAACAAATTATTTCCAAATCAAAGATTGACTGCATGGGAATTTACCAGACCTTTCACCTTCAAAGAAGGATGAATCCGGAGGCTACCTGGCCCGATTGCAGACTCTGCCTGAAGAAATAAAATGCAATCACTTTATGAATAATAGATCTGATGATCAATATCGCTCTGATACCATGTAGAAATTTGAATAATTTGCTAAATTATTCACCGAGATTATCCTGGTCACATACTATTTGAGCTTCATACATAACACATAATCTCTTCTACGCATTAATCATCACATGCGGAAATAAAAAAACAACAAGCGGTATTGAAAACATTCACATGCGCACATAGAAATTCAACACATATAACACAGTATGTATACCGAGGAAAGCTTACAGCTGAAAACCCCCTACTGTCTGTATATTATAATGAAGAAGAATCATGTAACAATCTCAGTACAATACTCCTCACAAGTACTCAGTACTGTCTCCAAAATTTACACACAAACTAGCTCAGTTTTGAACAAGTCACGGGTTCAAAACTCATCCACTATTTGCCTGCCTCTACTGCGCAATCCAAGTTGGTCTAATGAGAGATCCAAGTTCGAATCTCCTTGGCTTCAACTGCGCAATCCTCATGGGCAATCTCCTCCAATGCTTGTGCAAATCTCATGCACAACTAATGTCGCAACTAATAGAAAACTCACCCTTTCATCTACCTCTTCCACTGGTCTTCACTGAACTGTCCATGCACTGCAGTCAACTGATGTGTTCTTTAGTTGAATAATGAGTTAATGTTTAGTGAATTAAATAATATTTAATTCACCTCACTCATCTCTAGTGTATTAGCCAGTTAAACTAAACACAACTAGTTCAACTAAGTTAAACAGAACACAACTCCACCAACTGTCTCATCAACTCCACCAAACTCCGCCACTTGAGTTCTAACTGAAGTCAACCATGCATGAGCTCACCAAACCCCTAGGAATAACGTAATTCCTTCTGTCAGGTGCATGGGCCACATCCGTAGCTCCAACTGAAGTGCTGTAAGAGAATAAACTGAAGTTTAGAGTCCAAATATTATTAAGGGCTAATAATATTTGACTGACCTATTTTTAGACAGGCAGTCTAAAAATAGACTTCGACTTGTATGTCTAAAAATAGAGGTCCATATATTTTTACCAACTCGACCAATCATCCAAGAATAGCATACTGCAACTCCTAGACCATGCTCCATATGTCTAAAAATAGACATAGTCTAAAAATAGACTTTGCGCCAAAAATAGCCTGCGGGCCCACTTAGTGAAGGCGACTTCATTTCACTAAGCTCCATCATCTTGTTGCATTTTCAACAGTCTATCCTTTCCAGGGAGAGGCATCGGTTTCTAAGCATCCTTTTATGTCTTCCACGGTGGTGAAGATGTTATACTTCTCTACTTTCTTATTTTCCAGGACTAGACCCAATAAAGTATTCATTTCCTAGTGCAAAGCCACATAATTCATATATTTGTTCCTCTTTCCCCTAGTGTGCCAAGGGCCAGGAACCCAAGATGACATGTCCTCCAATATTTCTGAATTAGAATAGAATTGTCTCTCAACCCCCACCAGGGTCTATAATTTATGAATTTCCTTCCTTGTATGTGGTAGAACAACATTGAAGTAAGTGGTAGTCAAGGAGTGAGTGAAGAATCTCTCTCCTCTCTTCCCTTCAAACCAGTGCCCCCTTCCACCTGCCTACAACGCATTCATTATCTTGGTGGCATGACTGAGAACCAGAGAGGCCACACCTAGAGCACCCATTGTAAATTTATCTTCTTGCAAAGAAACAAGAGAGTAAACCAAACACACCCACTGCAGAACCTGGTCTCCAACCCACTAAATCATCCCCAAAACTCAAGACACAGACCTCAGGCTCAATAGATTTATAGAAGTTTGTGTGATGAACACTCAAGGTGTTCTAATTACTATTAAAATATTATTTTGTACGATTTTAATTTTTTCCCATATATTTAAGAATATTTTCCTCAAAAAATAAAAAATAAAAATAAACTTTTAAAATAATCCAAAACTTCTCACTTTTCAAGTAAAATGGGGAAAAATATTGATAGTGATCCTTAAATTTCTAGTTTTAAGTTCTATTAAGGTTAAACTTCTAGTTTTAATGTCTATTAAGTTTTTTGGGCAAAGCAAGTGAGAAAAGAAAAAGAGAGAAAAAAAATATTTTTTTTGGATAATGAACAAAGAAATATAAATATAAATAAAGAAAAAAATTATAGATGAAAAAGAAATAGAAAAAATAAGGAGGAAAAACCTCTATGAATAGTAAACCAGAGAAATTAAAAAAAAACAAAAACAAAAAGTAACTAATATACAAAGAGGGAAAAAAATCAAAATAGAAAAAAAAGCAATAACATAATCTTAAAAATATGTTAGCAGTGATGGAGATTCTATCACTAAATTGTTAATTTAGGCACTTTAATGTTTTTACTATTTCCCTAGTTAGTGTAACTCCTTTATTCTTTTTGCGTTCTTCAAAATTCTGACACTACCTTCCATCTCTATCCACTAGCCTCCACTACTTAGAACTCTTACCTCTAAGAACCCTAATGCTACCTACCATCTCTCTCCACTAGTATTCTCTACTCAATGGTCGACCATTCCTTGTCAAGTGTGATCTCCACACTTGTCTCTCTACTCGATTCTCGTTCTATGCTCTACTTGACTTGTAGTTTTATGTTACTTTACTAATACTCTACACTATGCTCTCTCCCCACTCATTTTTCACCTCAATATTGACTTTTTTATGTTACTTTACTAGTACTCTACACTATGCTCTCTCCCCACTCATTTTTCACCTCAATATTGACTTTGAAAATCCATTACCATGATAATATTTTTGTAGAGTTATTTTTAGTCTTCCTTGTGCCAAAAGGATTTTGTGTTTGTTCTATTTTACAGGGAAACCCTTTCTAAGGTGTTCTATTACTAAGTTTGTTCGTAAGGCACAAAATAATTGCTACTTCCTTTCCAACCTCGTGCCTCTCCATGAATTTCGCACGATAATTTTCCACGTTGGTGCTTCGAGATTGGTACAAATGAGTTTCATGTGTTCCACCCATCACTCATTGTTTGATTTTTCATAAGATTGGTCTCAAAGCATGTACGCCCCCATTTTTGTGAACCAAACGAGTTTTCTTTATACTCAGAAAAAAACCTAAACGATGAGAGTATCCACAAATGTGTAATCAACCTCGAGAATATCCATAAATTTGTAGGGTCATTTCCACTTTATCTCTTCTCATACAATAGAGGCCATGTTCATATAACTATGATAATTTGGGCCACTACAAATTATTTCCACAGTTGTGATCAATGTTCAGGCCATGAGGTAAAGGGCGTATATGACAATTTTAATGCACTAGATGCTCATTCGAAGACATTTTGTAGCAGAAGGCATGGTAGCAATTATGAATGTTATAAGGTTTCCCTTTTATATGGTCTACCATCTAGATTTAATTATTCCTTTGAGCAAGGAAGCATTGTTGTTGTCATTTCTCTAAATTTGATATAATCATAAGTGAACAAATATTCCATGGAACTATTGCTTTTCCTTTACACATATTCCTTTCTTCTTAACAATCATCATCATATCTAAAGTGCACAATCCCCCATCCTTCATTAAGGAAAAAAAATCCCTCCATGATTATGCATTCATGTTGATTGCAGAGATATGCACTTCTCTGGGCACATTTTTTGAAAGCTTGTATCAACCTCACTTACTCAGAACTATTGGTAAAGATAAATTTCGTCATCTCCATTACTAGTGTGGTGTTGGCTAGTAAGGAAAAATACCAAAAATGGTCCAAAAATATCATGCACATCCTCATCATTATCGACTTATGGAAAAGAATTTGTGAAGGAGAAGGTGGCAATGCACTTTGATGGGCCTCCAAATTAGACACAAATTAAGGTTCATATAACGTTTCCTAGTCACATAAAGACTATATCATATCTCTCCTTCTACACTTAATACTATTTTTTTAGCTTTAATATGTTCTTAGGAAAGTTTAGAGATAATTGCATATTATGTGCCTAATATTATTTATTTTTACAAAATATTGAGAGGATATGGAGTAAATTCTGAATGAGATAATATAGGGACTTGCTCCCTACTATAGGAGGATCAATATTGGATAATAAATGAACAAGACATTATGAAATTATTGCATAAATTCTGGAGCCCTAATGATTGAGAAAATCTAGGAATGTGTTCCATGTCATTTAATGCATATTCCTAGTGTTGGGAACCATATCCACTATTTGAGGGATTTTGGAGGGGAAAGATTCCTCCTTTCAAGGATAATTCTTCCCCATCAATTTGTATAAGTACCAATTCGAATTTTCCTCTAGAGTAAGGTATTTTTTAGTCTTCTTATGGAGAAAACTTGTTATCTAGAAGCTCCACTTTCCTTTCTAGTTGAGATACACTTGGATTGATTCAAATAATCAAGTTTGATGCCATTTTTAGCTTCTAAAGCTTGGTTTCCTTCATAAGAATCTGATTTCCTTGGGCTTGGCCATCTCAGGAGCCTTAGAGCTCTCTTATACAATTTATTTATTTCCTTTGAAGTTCTTTTTCACCTGCATCTCTTATTTCTTCATTTATTATTCATGGCTCTTTTGTTGTAGGTTACATTAGTTAAATGATTGAAGTGAGTTTTTTTGCAGGTTATTTATAGAGTCACAAGAGTGATGCAACCATAGAACAACTTTGAAAAGTCATATTCATCATTAAGCTGCTCGGATTGGTTTACTATTTCACAAATCTAGAATTTCTCGAAATCCCTTGTAGCAAAATAGTAGTAATTTTATGTTATTTTTTAGAACATGTTAATGAGCTTCATTTGAGTTGATTCCATTAGTATTGGGTCATAATAAAATTCAAGTTAATAATTTTTTTTACCTCATAGCATTTTCACATGATTAGGTTAGGCATTTGGTAGGTTAACTAGCTCACTAGTTCTTGAATTTCCAATTTTTAGAGTAGTAATTATCTGCTATTTTTTAGCACATATTAACATGATGTTTTGGAGTGATTCCACTTGCAATTGAGTCCTAAGACATCCTACTTAATAACAAAAAATTTCCCATCCAATTTTCATTTGGTTTACTTGGTCATTTGGCAATTTATCTCTCTCTTGTAGCAAAACAGAGCCAACATAGTTACCGATCAAATGAGAAAATTATCGATTACCCATTTTTTTAAGGTAGCAAAAAAATCGCCCAATTTTGAAAAGTGGTTATTGAGAATACACCTTATTTTTAGCATATTTTTAGCACTTTATGTATCAAGTATGAACGTTTTTTTTTTTTTAAATGTTAGTGATTTTCATGCTGATTTTGAAAAGCGTTGATGTAGCACCAACCCCTTTTTTTATAGGGCTTATTTTTTCCACTTCAAATTTTCTAATGTATTAAGTGTGAATAATTTTTTTTAAATGTTTGTTATTTTTCAAGTTGTCTTATTCATATTCTTGTTTTTCATCCTATGATGTTTATTTTTTAAAGGGTTTCCAAACATGTGTTTTTTGTTTTTCTTTGCAATGATTTTTTATAGTGAAAATTTTAATGTTTTGCAAAGCTTGAAAAAAACAATAACATCAATATTTTGAGGTTATGATTTTTATATATTTATGTATCGTTAATTAATACTTCAATACACATTAAATAATTGTCACTCAAAAATAACAGTTTTAAACACTCAACAAAAAATACACATTTTACATATAAGTATAATTAAAAAAATATGTATTTCACCATTATCACTAAAAACGACATAAATAAAAAAAATTTATGAAAACTTTGAATAAAAAAATTCAAAAAATAACAAATTCTATGAATTTTTTACGAATTTTGCATTTGAAGATGATACTTTAAGTATCTTTCCAAAAACAATGATTCAAATAAGATTTAAAATTAACCGAAAAAAATATTAAAGAAACAAAACATTCAATTGAAAAAAACCAATAAATTTAAAAATAAAATCCAAAAAAATAGAAATATAAAAAGTCAAAAAAATAAAAAATGCAATTAAATTTAAAATAATAATAATAAAATTTTGAAAATAACAAAAAAAAAACCTAAAGGAAAAAAATCATCAAATCCATTAAAAAATTAACTTAAACAAGAAAATAAAAATAAATAAAATTATAAAAATAATATATATATATATAAACTAAAGAAATAAAAAACATTAAAAAATAAATTAGAGAAATAAAAAACATAAAAAAATAAATTAAATTAAAAAATAAACAAATTAAAAACATATTAAAAAAATTAAAAACTATTAAAAATAATAATTAAATAACAACATAAAAATATAGAAATAATAATTAAAAAAAAACATTAAAAAAAAATTTAAAAAGAGATATTTAAAATAAAAAATTTATAAAAAAAAATCGAAACCGCAGCCATGTGCTTCAATATTTTTATTATTTATATAAATTTTATTTTTTAAAATGTTTTTTTATATGTTTTGTTTAAAATGTTTATTATTATCATTATTATTATTATTATTTATTTATATGTTTTTATTTAATTATCATTTTTAAATATTTGTATTACTTTTTAATTTTTTTAAATAATTAATGTGTTTTTTATTTGATTAATTGTATTTTTTATTTTTTGAACTTCTAGTGATTCTAATTTTTCTTTCTTTTCAGTGGTTTTTAAAATTGTATGTTCTAATTTTTTTAAAGTTATTTTTACTTTAAATCTTTTTTAAATCATTTTTTTTTGGAAAAAAAAAATGAAATGTTATTATCTTTGAATATAAAATGAAATACTCCGGATGTGGATGCTGGTTCGACGTGATGGGACTTTAGTCCCCTGGCGAGTCCTGAGGGCGCTCGCACATAATGGCCATATGACCCCCTGCAGCGCCATAACTCATGCAGTTAATATGCCAACCTGCAATGCATTTATTCATTTCGCCTTGTCGGTTCACCACCTCGCTCCGTCGGTTCAAATTGATATGGCTTTCGTTCTGGAAAATTCGACTAGTCCCTGTGTTTTATGTAGCTCTCCGTCTCCTGTTTGTGGTGCATGTCCAACTGACTGTGCGGAGCCGAGTGCTCGCACCCAAACTGGGCGTCGCTGCACCATCCTCGACTGTCTGGAAACTCTTCCAGGTTTTCATTTCACTCAAAGTAGTTTTTGTAATCTTAACTCTTGTTTGCATTCTCAGTCTGTAGATTTGCTGTGGTCTTCCTCAAATACTGCCTGCTCCTTCTGCCCCAAGCATCCCTCGCAAAGCACTGTGGCGATGCCTCGACTTCGGCATCGGATGAGATGTCGGCGAGGGGCAAGCAGAGGTCGCCCTTCCCGCCCTCGCCCTTCTACCAGTCCAACCTCTGGCTCTTCTGCGGAGGATGACGATTAGGGCCTTCTTTCAGATTCTAGACGGTAGAGGGGCCGCACCTTGCGTCCTGGGGGCTCCCACTCTGCTCAGCCCGAGCAGCGCCCTCCGCCCGTCCCTCCTCCAACTACTTCCCCTGTTACTCATGCTCTTGCCAGCCCGACCCTCCACCAGACCTCACATAGACCGGAATTCCACTTCAACTGCACCCTAGATAAACCCGTCCTCACTGCTTTTGTCACCATTACCGTTTGTGAAGAATCTACTAGCACCAGCCAGGCTTCTGTTCCCTGCTCCGCCACCACCCTACCTAGCCCTCAACCCTCTCAGGCTAAAAATGATGTGTCAGGTCCTAATGCGCCCCTTGGCATTGGGCAATCCAACTTTGGAAAAGACAATGTGCAGGTGGACTTCTTCAGCAAAGACAGCACCCCTAATAAGGACAATGCATAGGACGAGTATGGATGCAGAATTGTGGAAGAACCGGACTCTCCAATTCATGATCAGTGATTTTGATCTCCTTCAGCCTATCATGGTACATATTTCCATCTTCGTTGGAAAATTTTGGTTTTTGTTGTTCTCATCAGCTGTACAAGCTGTATGCTTTACTAGTTTTCTGTCTTTTGTTAAATTAAAATGTATGCACTGTATACCGGTTTCCCTTTCAAGGGCGGTAAACTTTCTCTCTCAAGAATTGGTTTTCCACTCAGGGCAGTTCAGTTGTTTTTGTAAAATCATGGACATCAAGCCCAATTCTCAGGCTTACACAGCTGAGACTGGCACAGTTTTGTACTATTATGTTTCATAAATAGAATTAGTTTTACTGAGAAAAAAAAAAATATAAAATGAAATAAAATTTGTTATTTTTCACATTTTTATTCAATTTTTTCATAAAAATATTTTATTCGACATGTTTTAAGCTCCATGCCCAGCCGGTTTTGAATTTTTTTTTTCTAATTTTGTTTTTATAAATTTAAATTTTTTTAAATGTTATTTATTTATTTTATTTTAAATGTTTTTTTTTGGTTTTTTTTTAATTATTATTTTTAAAATTTTAATGTTTTTTTAAATAATTTATTTATTTATTTTTCATTTATTTTTTAATGTTTTTTTATAAGTTTAATTTTTTTCAATGTTTTTTTTTAAAATTATTTTTCTTAATGTTTTTCTATTTTTTTTTATTGTGTTTTTTTTTTTTTAAGTTTTTTAAAATGTTTTTAATTTTATTTTTACCTCATCAATATTTTATTTTTATGTTTCATTTTTTTCGTCAATTTTTTAAATGATGTGTTTATTTTTGTTTGTTTGGTTTTTTTTTTTTTAATATTTTCCTTTTTATTTATTTTTTTTATGTGTCATTTTTTTTTTAAATTCTTTTGTTTAATTTTTTATCTTTTATAAGTTGATTTTGTTTTTTTTTTACATTTTTTATTTTATTTTTTTCTCTCTTTTATATTTTATTAATTTTTGGGTCATGTTTTTTTTTTTTTTTTTAAATGCTTTAATATATATTTTTATTTACTTGTTATTATTTTTTTTAATTTTTTGTTTTCTTGTTTCAGTTTTTTTTTTTTTTCAATGCTTTCATATTTTTAATATATTTGATTGGATATATATGTCAAAATAAAAAGTATGTAGAAATAATACGTCTAAGAGAACAATTTTTTGTTAATGGTGTACTTCTTTTGCGGTTCTGTAAAGGACAATTGTTATTTTTTGTTTAATATTCAATATGTTTATGAGTTTCGATTTATTAAATTCAAAAGAAATATAATTTTATTATTATTATTATTATATATAAAAATAATATATATATATATATATATATATATATATATATATATATATATATATATAAACATTTTGCAAATTTCAAAATCTTAAAACTATTTAAAAATAGAATATTTACACAAATTTCCAAAAAAACAAATGTTTTAATGCAGAGTATCAAAAACTCCAAAATCACATATAAGTTCATTTGTTTTGTAATGTTGTTCATTCATCGTAACTGAAGTGTTTCCTAACCATTACTTCAATACATTATATAAAAAAAAATTCTATTTAATAAAATGTTATTAATATGATAAACTTAAAATAAAAATAATTTAATATTAAATGGTAATAATTAAAAAAAAATATGAACACCATAACTGAAAATTGTTGGAATTTTAAGGCTTTTCATAGAGGTGATATTTTATATTTAATGCCATCCTTGAAATTTTAAGGCTTTTCAGAGACATGATATTTTATCTTTAATACCATGCCTGAAAATTGTTGGAATTTTAAGGTTTTTAAGAGTCATGATATTTTATCTTTAACGTCATTAAAAGATGTTGACAATTTACCCTTAAAAAAAAAAAAAAAAACCGTTATTCCAGCATCAACACTTTTTTTTTTCAGGGTGTTTTTTGCACACAAAAAAATGGCTTTTACTTCCATTTTAAAAAAATGTTGAAAATTTACCAAAAAAAAAAGTTATTCGAACGTCAACCCTTTTCATTTTCAGGTTGTTTTTTCATGTTTTTTTGGAGTTTTTTTGGTTAGATTTCTCATTTTTAGGTAATATTTCTCGTTTGATAGGTAACTTTTTTAGCCTCCTATAGCACCTCCTGTAGCACTCTTGGAGCACTTGTAAACTTAACAGATCTGTTCCAAAAGCTTGGTTTTTGTCCCTTAGGATTGAATAATGACCTCCGGGATTTGAACCATGATTTAGTAAGACCAGAAACCTCTTAATCCTTTCCTCTTCTCCATCAAAATTCATATCTACAGTCTTGGTTAGTGGACAAATTCATGACTTGAAGAGCATAATGATGATTTTCATGATTACTTTATAAAGCACCTTATGAACTTTGTTGACAAAATATATCTTGAATGCAGTGATTGAAGAATGATTTCATTTTGTTTCATACATCTTAAGCAATGGTTTCCATTTCCAACGTTGTTCTTTCTATTGCATAGACTATGCTTCCTTTTGATGTACCATTCCCACTTTGCAAATAGGTTATGTTTACATTTCTACAAATAGGATTAATGTTTACATTCATGCAAAGTAGAATAACCTTTCCTTTTTGCAAAATTTACTAGGATTTCCTCTCTGCAAAAGTAATTAGGTTTCCTTTCCATTTCTGCAATTAGTTTAGTCTTAGATTTTATGGCATTCACTTCATTGTATTAGATCAACGAAAGAAGGACACATTACATGTTGCACATATATTGTTGAAACATCTTAAGTTTGTATGAACCCCGGGTTGATAATTTAAGTTGATAGCTTGAGGATTTGCAACATTCTTTTTGTAATACTGAGGCTCATCGATTTTTGGCATTGTTGTCAGGGAGGTGTCAAAGTATGCATTGTTTTCTTCCCTAGTTGATCCATTTCTGCAAAAACAAAAATTGCATTAGGCATATTTCATTTCATTTCATAAAATTACATTGCATTAGCATTATTATTCAATTTGTTTTTATAAAAACATAAAAATTACTTCTCCAACACCAACCCCCCCATTTGATCACATGGTGTAATAAGAACCACATCACCATCCACTTTTGCAGATAGAAGAAGAAGAGGTGGTAGAAGAAATGGATGGAGATGATGACAATGAAGAAGATCCTCTTGGATTTATCCTTCAATATACTAATGTCAGTTTGCATATGAAGAACATCCCTCTATATTTCCTTCCCAACTTCCATGGTATGAGGTCAGAGGATCCAAAAACCTTTCTCTTTGAATTTTAAATCCTTTTTAGATCTTATGGTTACTTACTAAACACTGAAAAATTAAGATTGTTTACGAAAACATTCAAGGATAGAGCTCTTAAGTGGTTCATGAGTTTAGGGAATAATTCAATAAGATCATGGAAGGATATGAAAAATATATTTATAAAAAATATAAAGATCATGATCTTAAAGAAGAAATATTTATAATGACTCAAAAAGAAGATAAGAACCTTGAGGATCTGATCGAGAGATTTATGTATAATGTTAAGAGGGAAAAATTACATCATTTAGGATTTGACACACTAAAAACCCTTTTACTTAGAACAATTAGGGATGAGTGGATTGATCTCCTTAATCTTATGAGTAGAGGTGATGTATACCAATTATCATTTGAATAAATTTGTGAAACATGCAAGCGCATATCAAGAGGAAGGGCAAGAGTAAGTAAATCAATATCAAGATCAGTAAGTCAAGATGAACTTGGAAATTTTCTTGATAACTTTAAAACCAAAATTCTTAGAAATCTAAGTGAACAAGTAGAAATGTTAAGAATGAAATATGAGAAAAAAAAAGATGACGTTATTTGTGTTGTCCATGCAAAATCACATTCTATTAAATATTTCCCATCATTACCAAGGTTGAAGGAAGTTTACGAAGAGGACAATGGAGCAAGTTAATCACCAAAGAAGCTATGTTATGTAGCTCAAAGAAGACCATGGAAGCCTAGTCAACTTGATACGATACAAGAACCTAATTCACAATTTCAAGGTTATGCATGTCCCTCGCAAAGTAATTGGAACACACTCCTTCCTTGGAAACATTGGCCATCTCAACCCAAAAACTAATCTTGGAAACAAGGTTGGAAAGGAACTTATGGGAGAAATCCACAACATCCTCAATATTTTCCTTAATATCCTTCATAGCCAACTCCATGTTATCCCTACCATCCACCTCCACCACAACCACAACCCCAACCACATCCATCTCAAAGATCCACTCCCACTTAACTACTTGAACCACAATTTCCAAACCCAAACAATGAAGTAACTCAACCCACTTACAATACCGAGGTACAACACTTCCAAACAACTCCTCTTGATTTAAATGGTATTCATCTTAGCTCAAGAAGAGTATTTAGAAAAATATATTATCTTGATTTCATTTAAGAAACATTAGGGGAATTTTGAGGTCTAAAATGGGTCTCCTAAGGAAATTATAAAATAATAGTGGAAATAATAAAAAAATATTAGATTACATCATCAAATTTTAAAGGGGAAAAAAACTATTTTTCCAATTCATATTTTCAACTTATCTCCCTATGGGTTTACTAAAATTTAGAGAGGGAACACTTCCTGGATGCACAATTTGATTCCTCATCTAAAGAGTACCCATGTTTCATACTTTTGATGGACCTTGCTACACAAAAAATGAAAAATACATGAAAAATGTGATTGCAATCATGTTTCTTCATGAATTTCCCATTTTTCATATAGAAATGTCCATCGAAAGTATGCAACATTGGTACTGCTTGGAAGGGGAATTAAATTTTACATCCAATGAGTACTCATGCTCGAAATTTGAGTAAAATCTTAAGGAGATAAGTTGAAAATACAAGTTTAAAAAGTAGTTTTATAATTTTATTATTTTTTAATATTTTTACTTTTTTACCCCAAAAATGGTGAATCATCCCCCCATGGTTGACATCATCATTTTGAATCATATTAGTTCTTATAAATTTTATTTTGGTTGTACATTTTTCTTAGGAGGCCCATTTTAGACCTCAAAAGTTCTCTAATGAACATCTAGAAGAAGAAGATTTAAATGAGGAGACCAAAGAATCATGGGCTGCACTAGATGGAGAGAAGACATAAAAATCAAAGTTTCAAGAATTTCCATCATCATATTCTTTATGTGTTCAAAAGACAATCAGTAAAAATAAGAAGTTTTGAATTCCATGGTAGAAGAGGAGACAAGAAGAGATCCAAATGTGCAAGTGGACCAGGGGCATCACAACATGGAAATATGGTTCTAGAAAACCATTAATATACATCAACGACCTCTTCTTCAACCATTCTTGATCTCATCTTAGTCAAAGCAATTGGCCTATCACATTCATGTACATTTCAAAGCATATATTTCAAGCCTACACATGAGTTTATTTGTCATATTGATGTGCACATGGCTCCATTGGAAGTATTCATATACTTGAAAGAAATTTTATTTTTTCAAGAAGAATAGGATAGAAAATAATAATAATAAAATGGGAAAAAGAGAAAAAAGAAGAAAAATAAAATCTCAAGTGAAAACCTCCTTTGAGCCGCCTCAGATTGGCTCATTGATTGAAAACCTCCATGAGGCAGTCAATGGGTTGGAAAAAAAAAGAGAAAAAAAAGGAAAATATCTTAGGTGAAAACCTTCTTTGAGGCGCCTAGGAAAACCTACTAGTTGAAAACCTCATTGAGGAAGCTAGTAGGCCTAGATTTATTTATTTTTTAAATGAAAAGAAAAAAAAATTGCTCCATCTATATCTCTCTGATGAATGTAAGTGCTCTCCAACCTTTGGAAACAATAAAAACAATTTAGCAGCAAAAGAAAAATTGATCAAAAACCTAGTCAATGGAAGTCAAACTTGGGCTTTTCCCTCCTTTTCCCAGATGATCCAATAGTACTAAGGCCATGGAAATCCATCACCCTCATCCATTTCCAACATCCACCCATCATTTCCAAGCCTTTCCCATTCATTTCCCTCGTTGTCCTAAAATGCTACAGGAAGGTTTGGTTTTGCTACAAGAGGCAAAAATACATAGGGCATAAATTGTTTTTATCATATGTCGAAAATTGTTCATCCATTAGCTAATTTGTTTCATGGGTAGATGAATATGGATGATGGTAACATGCTCAAGTAATTTCAATGAATTCCAATTCCCACTTTTTGAGAAATTGGCCTCCATCACATACAATAATTTTTTTATATTTCTCGATATTCATGCATTCATTGGCCGAGATTTTTCATGGGGAGATGAATACAGATGATGGAAACATGTTCAATTTACTATTTGAGATATATGGATAAAATAATTCTACTACATGATCATTCCAAAATTGCTACATGAGTGACTATAATTACTACAGGAGCGTGATTGCCATGGAAAAAGGGTTCAAATATTATGTTTTTCATTTAGGAACAAGAGGAGTGGTCCACCATAGCATCATCATTCATTTAAAAATGACTTGACCTCTTCTCCACTCTCATTTTCATCTCTTTCCATGAAAAGAACCCATGTTCACCCCTTCTTCCATCCCTTCCACCACAAAAAGGCATCAGATCCTTGTCAACAGATTACTCATGAATTATTAATATTTTTAAAGGTATAACTTAAAGGAAATAATGATCCTAGGAGGGTTTACATGACTGCTATAGGAAGACACACAGTAGCAGTATGCACATCCCCTATTAGACCACAACTAGAGCATCATATTTAGAATTCAATCACCATGAGTACTTGAGAATTGCAATTTTGATCCTTCAACAACTACAAGACCTCATATTAGTTATTACAGGACCCTTGATCACGTATCAAGCAACAACGCTTGATTCCAAAAGCACTAGAACAAAAGACAAAGGACCTGCATCATCAAGTTTCAGCTAGCAGAGAATATAAACTTTTTATATTATTATCAAGAAATTGTAGAAGGAAAGGGAGGAAAAGAAATGACCTCATAGAAGACACTCAAAGACAACCTCACCCATTTTCATATCGTCCATGCAACCATCAAAGGAACATTAATAACAACTTCAAAATCACCAAAGGAAACTTCAACAGTCATATCAACAGACTCAATATCACCTGCAAAAACACATCAAGGGTAAGGCTGAGATAGGAAATCCCTTAAACCTTTCATACAAAATTATTTTTTCTTGAAAAAATTGAAAATTTATGAAGGAAAAGGTTTTTTATAGCCAAAATTATTAGCAGAGAAGCCTAGGCCTTATCTAATAGTTAGGTTCACTTTTCAAACCAAGACACCTACACTTGTGGGAGAGGAATAAGGCAAAAATGAAGAGTACTTGAGGAAGTAGGTTGTAATCATTTAGTAATGATGGGGGACAAGGAGTGTGAAGGGATAAGTGAGGGCCAACTCAATTAACAAACAACACTCTGAGTTTACTTTACATCCAATGAAGAAAGAGAAAAAATTGAAAAAAATACATAAAAAATTATAAAAAAAGGTGGACCCACCACCTCTTGGCATTCAAAGATTAGTTGCTACAGGGTTAGGGTTGTTTGCTACAGGAAGGAACACAACTGCTATAGGAATAGCATATTTTCTACATGAAAGAACATCATTGCTACAAGAAGAATATATTTTCTACAGGAAGCTAATAGAGTGCTACATGAGGTAAAATTTCACCCATAGGGAGGCCCACCACTAGAGCAGTCAAATCTAAGAGGTTAAAAGCAGAAGCTACCCTTCTCTAGGAGAAAATAGAGGATCTACAACCAAAAACAAGGTTTCTACAAGAAGAAAAATAATTTATACAGATGTAACAGAGACTGCTAAAGGAGAAATATGGGACATTATAAGAAGGGGAAACCACATCAAAAGGGGAATAAAAATACCTCCAAGAACTCCAAGATCTTGATCCATAACCTGACCTTGGATCCTACTACAATTTTTTTGAGGATGGGAGAATTATACTCACCAAATTTGCAATACCATTCTTCTTTGAGCTAGAAATGGAAAGAGGCAGAACTCACATATGGATAAAAATTGCAAAATCCAAGAAGGTGGAGGATGTGGGCCTCATGAAGGAAAAAGTGCAACAAATGGGTAAGTAATTGGCTGAATTTGGGCTAAAAAAATTAGTCATGATGGAGCAGTTGCAAAGGCTTAAAGAGAAACTATAGGAAAAGGAGGCACAACTTTCCACCATGGAAAGTTTTTCCATGAAGGCCATCCAATGTTGGAAACCATCCAATTCATCTTCCATTGAGCTAAGGAAGGGACTTGCATGAAAATGTATCTGAGAAATAAAATAATAACAACATTCCAAGATGAGTAGGTTGCTCAGAGGATGAGCAATAGTTTTAGTAGGCGGATATGATGGGACTCAAAATTTGACACAAATTAAGGCCCGTATAATGTTTCCTAGGAACATAAAGGATATATTAAATCTCCCCTTGTACACTTAAAAAATGATTTTTAGCTTTAATATGTTCTTAGGAAGGCCCAGAGATAATTTCATATTATGTGCTTAATATTGTTTATTTTTGCATAATATTGAGAGAATATGGAGTAAATTCTGAATGAGATATTATAGGGAATTTTTCCCTACTACAGGAGGATCAACATTGGATAATAAATGAACAGTATATTATGAAATGATTTTACAAATTCTGGAGCTCCAGTGATTAATAAAATCTAGTAATGTATTCCATGCCATTTAATGCAGATTCCTAGTGCTGGGAACGAGATCCACTATTTGAGGGATTTTGGAGGGGAAATATTCCTCCTTTCAAGGAGAATGCTTCTCCATCAATTTGTATAAGTATAAATTCAAAATTTCCTCTAGAGGTAGGTATTCCTCAGCCTTCTTATGGAGAAAACTTGTTCTCTAGCAGCTCCACTTTACTTTCTAGCAGGGATGTACTTGGATTGATTCAAATAATAAAGTTTGGTGCCATTTTTAGCTTCTAAAGTTTGGTTTCTTTCATACGATTTTGAGTTTCCTTGGGCTTGGCCATCCCAGGAGCCTTAGAGCCCTATTGTACAATTTCTTTATTTCCTTTCAATGTCTTTTTCACTTGCATATGGTATTTCTACATTTACTCTTCTTGTCTCTTTTGTTGTAGGTTACATTGGTTAAATGGTTTAAGTGAGTTGTTTTGTAGGTTATTTAAAAATTCATAATAATGTTTCAGCCTTATAAAATATTTGAAAATTCATATTCATTATTGAGCTACTTGGATTGGTTTAGTAGTTCACAAATCTAGAATTTCTGGAAACCCCTTTTAGCAAAATAGTAGTAATTTTCTATTATTTTTTAGAACTTGTTAATGAGCTTCATTTGAGTTGATTCCACTTATATTGGTTCATGAAATCATTAAAATTAATAAAAAAATTTACCCCATATAAGTTTCCCTTGATTAGGTTAGTAATTTGGTAGTTAACTAGCTCACTAGTTCTTGAATTTCCAATTTTTAGAACAATAATTTTCTGCTATTTTTAGTACATGTTAACAGGGGTATTTTGGAGTGATTCTAGTTGGAATGGAGTCCTAAGGAATCCTAATTAATAAAAAAAAAATTCCCATCCCATTTTCATTCGATTTAATTGGGCATTTGGCAAGTTATCTCGCTCCTGTAACACATCAAGGCCTCATGTAGCACCTCGTATAACACTCTTGTAGCACATGTTAACTTGATAGATCTTCTCCAAAAGCTTATTTTTTGTCCCTTAGGCTTGAATAATTACCTCTAGGATTTGAAAATGATTGAGTATGACCATAAACCTTTTAATCCTTGCCTTTTATCCATTGCAATTCACCTTTGCGGTTATGGTTAGTGGACAGATTCATGACTTGAACAACATAATGATGATTTCCATGATTAATTTATGAAACATCTTATGAACTTTTTTGAAAAAATCTATCTTCAATGTAGTGATTGAAGAATGATTTCATTTTGTTTCATACATCTTAAGCTATGGTTTCCATTTCCAACATTGCTCTTTCTTTTGCATAGACTAGGCTTCCTTTTGATGTACCATTAACACTCTCCAAATAGGTTAATGTTTACATTTATGTAAATAGGATTAAAATTTACATTCATGCAAAGTAGAATAACCTTCCTTTTTGAAAAATTAACTAGGATTTCCTCTCTGCAAAATTAATTAGGTTTACTTTCCATTTCTGCAATTAATTTAGTCTTGGATTTCATGACATTCACTTCATTGCATCAGATCAATGAAAGAAGAAAACATTGCATGCGGCACATATTGTGATGACACCTCTTAAGTTTGTATGAACCACGGGCTGTTAATTTAAATGGATAGCCTCAAGATTTGTAACATTCTTGTTGCAATACTGAGGCTCATCACACCTGCCAAGCCCAGATCAAATAAAGAGCTAGTCATTTTGGGGAATAAAGACAACAAATAATATTCCTTGATTATTGGTTATGTAAGTTAAGATATGAGTTTTCATATTATTCCAATTACAAATTCTTATGACATGTTGAAGAAGTTGAAAGATTTATATGATGCATCGTTAGGATTGGAAGCAGTTCATTTGATGATTAAGCTCTTCAACCTGAAGTTGAAGGATGATGATCCCTTGGTCCTAGCCTTGGATATTAGAGCCATCATGCATGATGTAGAAGAAATTGTGCTTGACATAGACATGCCTCTTTCAGACGTTGTCAAGGAAATTTATCCTACATACTCTCACTATCTTGAAACACTACAGGATAGTACCCAACTCAAGGACATTACTCTTGACCCCCTTGTGGAGAATTTTGTAGGATGGAATAAGGGTTTTTGGAAAAGGAAGATAGCTTATTAGTTCCTTCTGTAAATGGAAATAAATATATGATATATTTTAATGATGATCACACCAAATTGTCTTGGGTGTACCTATTGAAAAGTAACCGAATCTTTTAAAAATTTCAAAAAAATTGATGCATGGATTGAAAATGATGCATAGTCACATACTGGCTCTCTTCACACTAATAATGGAAAATAATATGATTTTAGTGAATTGAAAACTATCTTCGCCAATATGGGATTCAACATCAAACAATTGTGCCATACAATCCTCAACAAAATGGTGTAGTTGAAAGAATGAATAGGATTATCTTAAATATGGTTTGCTTAATGATGTTTTTCACAAATGTAAACTTTATGTTTTGGGATGATGTAGTTCTATATGTAGTATATATCAAAAATAGTTGTCCATCCTATCCTCTAAAAAAAATACTCCTTATGAAATATGGTATGACCCACATTCCTTCGGTGAGGAATATTAATATCTTTGGTTCCACCTACTATGCCTTGATTCCTAAGGAAAAAATAATCAAGGTTGATGCAAGGAGTCGAAATTGCATATTTTTGGGGTAAATAAGAAGTTTATAATGTCTAGTGATTTGATTTTTCTTACATCTTCCAAGACTGACAATTTCATTGAGCGGTATCTTGGTTGTTTTGATAGATTCAATCATGTAAAAACTTATCATGAATTTTATAATGTGATTCCACATATTGAGGGGGGGATCCCTATCTTTAATCAATACATGAAATGTCCTTTTGAAGAATTATCCCCCCTTCTCAAGTTCCAACCACTTCTTCAAATTAGAAATACCCTTTAAGTGATGTGATTAAGAGGATTGGAAGGCTAAATCTTGATGCAGACCCATCTCAATCAACAAGTTAGCCTGTACCATATCAAAAAGGTCCTTCAAAAAGGTTCATTAAAAGAATTGAAACTATTCATTCTGCTAAGGTTGGAAAGATAGGAACTAGAAGTTCCACTAGACAAAATGGAGGTGATATAGATGATTGTGATTGAGTTGATGATATGGATGTTTCTTATAATTGTGAATTAAAATTTTCATCTATTTTTTATCCAAATTCCTTTAACGAAGCCACTTCTCATGATGAATGGAAATAATACATGAAAAAGGAATATGTTTCTCTCATAAAAAATGGAACATGGAAGTTGGTGGACTATCCATTTGGAACCAAACCAATTTGACGCATGTTGATATTTAAGAACAAGTATAAATCAGATGGCTCACTTGAAAAGCAAAAAACAAGGCTCATGGAAAAAGGATTTTCCCAGAAAGAAGGCATAGATTATAAATAGACCTTTTCCCCCATAACAAAATGGGCCACCATTCAGACTCTCTTTGCCTTGGAAGCTCAGAAAGGATGGAAATTCCATCAATTGGTTGTAAATAATGCTTTCTTGAATGGAGACTTGAAAGACAATGTTTTAATGTCTCAACCAAGAGGTAATGTTAAGAAGGGAAAAGAACATAACGTATAAAAAATCATTAAATCCTTGTATGGCCTAAAAAAGGCATCACGAGCTTGGTATGAAAAATTGACTAAGCATCTATTGAAATTAAATTCCAAACACTTTAATCGTGACGATGCTACTTTATTTTTCAATAAAGTTGTCAAATTGTTGTCTATCTTGTGGTATATGTAGATTATATATTGATAACAAGGAACAATGAAAACTATATTGCATCCATAAAGAAAGAGTTGAAGAAAGGATTTGATATGAAAAATTTAGGACACCTTCTCTACTACTTGGACATTGAAGTGATCCAACGTCCAAGGTATATATTTCTCTCTCAAAATAAGTTCACTGGAGAATTTTGAACAAGTTTTTCATTAATGGATACAATCCTTTGTCCACTGTAATGGAACAAAATATAAAGCTTGCATCTAAAGAGGAAAATGAATTTGAGGATGCAACTAAGTTTAGACATCTTGTGGGAAGTCTTATCTACCTCACCACTACCATACCATATGTTTCATTTGTTGTTGGAATCCTCTCTAGGTTTATGCAAAATCCTTGTGAAGAACAATGCTATGATAAAGAAAAAAGTTTTAAAGTACTTGAAAGGAACTCAAGGCTTTGAAGTCAAATATTCACATGTGGATGAATTCATATTGATTAGATATTATAATTCATACTTTGATGGAGATAAGGAAAATGGAGTATCTACTTTAGGGTATGTTATGAGCCTTGTATCAGGAGTTATCTCCTGGAGGCCACACATATAGTTAGTTCCAGTATATTCCATAAAAAAATTATAATATGTGGTAGTTGCAGAAGAAACCAAGGAAATTGTGTGGCTCAGTAAAATTCGTGAAGGTTTACAAGAGAAACGAGTGAATTCTACTCCTCTTCTAATCGATGATACTTCTGCAATTAAATTAGCTAAAAATATGAAATTCCAATATTGAACTAAACATATCAAAATAAAGTATCATTTGATTTGACATCATATTGAGGCCAAGACTATTAATATGTGACCTTGTTCCAAAAATGAGAAAATTACAAACATATTCACTAAAGAACTTGGAATAGAAAAGTTTGAAATATTTAGAATGATGCTTGGACTCACAAACACCCCTTTAGATGGGTGGGGGGGAATGTTAGACACCTAATCCTCAGGAATTGGGTGAAAAAATTTAAATATGTAAATAGATAAATTTGAATAGTTAGAATAGGAAGAGACCTTGGAATCTCAATCCCAAGGGTCACTCCTTTTCATGTATATGATGATGCTCACATGCAAATAAAAATTTTGGGAGTTAAACATCCCAACTTGACAAGTTGGTTGGTTACTTGTTTAGATAAATCTAACACAAGTGTGTTCTTGTTCACTTTTTACTACTTTTGTATATTTCTTCTCTTCTATGTAATGCATATTAATCTTTAAACTTACTTGATGTTGCACACTACTAGTAACCAATGCATAATTTTCACTAGACTACAACACATCGTTAGCATAAAAAACTAAGATAAAATACAAGAAACAAGAAAACCAAAATTATAATGAAAAAATCCTTATGTAGTAGAAAAAAAATTCACTCTAAATGATATTACTTTATCAATATCTAAACTCTATTTCAATCAACATGTTTTGTAAGTGTGGACCATTAATATAAGAAAACCAAAAGAAAATATAATCAACAAGAAATCCAAATCGTAGTGGAGAAGCTCTTTTTTTTTTTGTAAATTGATTAGTATATTTCTAGTAATAGCAAAGAAAGAAAGCTTATGTTTGACCAAAAAGATTATGTTTCCACCTTTTCCTCATTTCTTTCGAGAACAATATTGTGGGTGGACGTGAATAGAACTATGAAAAAACAAAATGATAGAGGAGCAGAAGACTGATATTTGTACTTGGCTAGTCTTGCTACTATAAACTTAAACCAATCTTCTAATATATACTAAACAAGAAAAATATACTATGTACCGTATACAGATATCTGTAACAAAAGAGAAGCCCAATTTCTGTTAAATAGGCCAATAACCTGATTTTTCATTGGACACTTTAGTCCAGAACTGTGACTGGTGATGTGGCAGTAAAGTTGGCTTGAGGCAAGGCTTGACCTGGAGCATTGATGACCACAAATCCTTCCCGGTGTTGATTCGACTTAGTGTCTAAGTTTGAAACTACATAGAATTCTATGCAAGACAACCTAACAACTATATCATCCAAGTTGTATCTGATGTCCCTGACAATGTGCTTGATGTCTTCATAACCTATAGAGAGTTTATAGTTGTCTACTTGCTTGTCTTTGATGACAATGCTGAGAAGAGTTTCCATTTGACGATGATGAGACATGGAATGAAGGAAATGGATCGTTTGCCTATGAAATTTCCCCGTATCCGGAATCCATTCAAGGCTACTGCCTCCAATATATGAGTGTGAAAAGTAAGCACGATCTCCAAATTCCTTAGCCTTTAATTAAATAATTTCTTTTTGTACCTCCAAGGGCGTCGCTTCGAAGTTGTTGGCAATTGATTCCCATGCAAAAAACCTCCTGTGCTGCGACAAAGAGGACTCTGCGACACCTCCTCTACGATTGGTAGCATGTAACCTTAGCACCATGAGAATGTTGAACCTGCAATACAAATATCTACGACCTGTGGTTGAAAGACTCACTTGAAAGGACCTATAGAGGAGATAAAGCCACGAGTGATGAAGGTGGTGTAAGAAACGTAATGGAAGTGAAATGACTTTAAAGGTTAAGTTGTCGCGAAGGTCAATGACCCTATTAAAACCATATGCAGAAGGTACTTTGGTACCAAACTCTTGAAACCAAAACTAGACAAGGAAAGGAGATCTTTGCAGTGTCCAAGTTGTTTGGAGTTGTCGAGGGAAGGACTGCAACGAGTTCAAAGAAAGGTCTAGACCCAAAATTATGGAGAAAAAGGACAAAAAACATTAACCCATAGGAGAACTAAAAACTGTAATGTGAGATGAGAGAAAACACAAATGTCAACCAACAACTAGTATATGAACCACTGCCAACCCAACTTACACATGCATAAAAAATAACCTAATCAATAATGACCCAAGATTGAATTTGAAAAGATAGTTCAACTTCAAGAAAAAAAATAACTAAACTTTGCCAAAAAAAATTTGGAAAAAATAATTCGACAAAATAATGAAAACCACTCTCAATAATATTATTCTCTCATTATCTAAACTCTATTAAAATCAACTTCTAAAATCACTCTCGTGTGCATTCATAATGATCTACAATAATCTCCTCAAATAATTGATCCAAAATGGCTGGATAACTTAAGACCTCGTAAATAATGAAAAGAACATAACAAACAACTCATGTGAAATAAATAAAAACTCACCTATCAATAAATTTTGATACTAATATTAATAAACAAAAGTATAAAATTAATTATTTTAAATAACAAAAGTATCCATAAATCTTACAAATTCACTATATATAATGATAATTTATACCCTCGATAATGATTTTAAAAGTTACATATCAATCACGATGACACCAAATACATCAACAATTATAGTTGCTAATAAACAACATTACAATACCCTTCGATAAGTCAAGAATCACTCAAATATGGATCTCACACCTGTGACATTATTTGAAAAAATAATTTCAAGTTGGATTCATTGGCATATATGAGCATTCATTTAATATTTAATATTCAATGTAAATTGTACACATCTACATAAGTCAATTATCATGTGTGAAAATGAAATTTGTGAAAGAAATCTATAAAAAATAACTATTGAAATTAATAAAATCCTGGTAACCATCATCAAATTAAATTAATGGGGTAATCGACCCCAACGCAAAACATGGGACACCTATTCTAGGATGAGTCACTCGAATCTGTAGCTTAATCATTTTGCTCATTTAAAATATGAGAAGGTTTAACGAATTAAGAAAGGAGAAAGAGATTAAGATTCCAAGTCAATGTTGGCTGAAATATCGTTAATGTGAGAGTACGTAATTGCCACGTGGTTTTATTAGGAATGAATTATTACACATACACCAAAAATCCAAAATAGCTACGTGGATTCATTAACAACATTATTACACACCAAAAAACGGAGAAAAATGAGCAAGACATTGAATTTGTAATAATGTGTCTTTCGACCGAATAGACAAACACAAAACTTTAATTGTTTCAAAATGACAAAAGAAAAGATGAAGTTTTAGGTTAGGTTCGAGAGCCAAAACATGAGATTTATCTATTTGGCTACATAGATCTTTCGTTTTAGGGATACCAAAAAAAAAAAAGTTTTAAGTAAAGAGGCATATAAGTATGTATGTCTATTTTTTTGAATTAGTAGTAGCTTTGATGAGGATGAACTTGTTATTGCTATTAGGAGAGCAACTAAGATCAAGAGGAGGTCTTATTTGCCGATCAATTTTCGCAAGCTTGCGATCCATAGCTATTAGAAGTTGTTGCATTTTATTCAAATACAAGATGATATCTTATTTGATCTCTTTTTAATCTACCAACACACTCCTTGAAAGAAGCTTGAGGTGATAGTAGATGTCAATTGTGTACATGTATTAATTATGTGTGCCCCTTGTATGACCAATATATGTAACCCAATCAGCCACCTTAGCCAACACCTTAGTGTATGTAAGATTGTGTCGCTCGTTGAAGAGTTCCCTTTCCACCTAAGTAATATCTTCTTGATTTGGTTGAGGGGTCAAATCCCGATAGGGAGTGGCTGAGCTCTCAACTCGAGTTTGAGCTCTAGAGTGGCCACTCTTTTAGTAGTAGGGTGCTCCCTGACTGACTCTGGCTCTTTGTCGACGCATAGCAACCAACCAAAAAGATAAGAGGCCTTTGGCAGGCTTGAATGGTCCAGCAAGAGTGGAGGATACAAAACACAACACCTTATCCTTACAAATACCTCCTAGTGGTGGAGCCGCCCCAAGGCTTGAGACATTTGTAAGAGAATAACGTGGACTAGACCAAGGATTAGGGAAAAAAATATATGACTAGAGAGTCTCAACATACCTAGGCTTGGAAGGTTTTTCTGGTTCAGGATAGGTATGCTCACCTGACTAATGATACTATGTTGTCAACTCGCATTAGTGAGAAGTATGGAGTGCCTCATGCCCAAAGAGAAAAATTATTGGCCAGAGAACTAAAGTGCCAAGAGGGAGAATGCCATCCACGACCTGCGAAGAGGACATGACTTGGCTAGGCCAACTTTTCCCTCCTGAACGTGGAGCTCATAGTCTAACTTGCCAAAATAGAAGGCCATCGAACCAGGAAGGAGAGGAGGAACCCCTTATGAGTTCCAGAGAATAGAGAATAATGGAAAGTTTGAAAATGAGGATTGGAGTCGAATTGGAGAAGAAACCTAATGTTGTTGCATTCCATACCAATATTTTCTAAGAGTATCCTTGTGTCGCATGGAAAGTCTCAACTGGGTGGTCATTCATGGCTAATCATTGAATGTCAAATAGTTGATAAGATTGTGCTCACCATCCAAATTCATAAGAGTTGTACTATCAACAATATGAAACCACTAAAAATCCCCTTTTCCACTGGTATATATGGTGTTGCCGTAACAGGAAGCTTTTTGAGGGGCTACCTTGCTCTTCTAGTAAAATTAGTCTACAAATTTACAGCGCTTGGGAAAAACTTAAAATCACGCAGAAGCCACCTAGTGACTTATCAAAAAGACTGCGCCCATTTGAATTACAATATCCTGCTGGTTTTTTTGATGGTGCATCACAAAATCAAATCTGTGGATGTGGTGCTTCGCTTATGATATCACCCACTTGTCACTACAAAATCTACTAGAGTGGGGGACTAGGCACGAATATGAGGGCGGAGTGTTTGGCTTTGTGGTGACTTCTGTGGTTCGCTTGTCAATTATACATGGAAAAGCTTTGGGTTTTTGGTGATTCAAAAGTCCTTATTGAACACATGCATAAGAAAACTTTTATAAATCCAGGATACCTCTCACACTGGCTTGAGAGAATTTATGCTTTAAAAAGGACTTTCACTTCCATATCTTTTTGTCACATCTACAGGGAAAAAAATAACGAAGCAGATCGCCTATCCAAAAGAGCGCTGAATGGCACTTTCGGAGAAATGCACTACGAGTTATACAACTCAAATGGACCTGGAGCAAAGGGAAAGGTTAACTTTATATGACACCGAAACAGATTTACCTAGAACAGAAAGGAAAAAGGCAGGGTTTTTGTTTATTTTAAAGGGTAGCACAAAGGTGGAGTACTGCTGGTTTTTCTGTTTATCCTTTGTTTTTGATGTTATCACTCGCATAGATTATAAAAATATTTTTGATATGATGGATTAGTTATGATGTAACAAGTGTGGATCAGTTTATTTCAATTGACTTATTTAGGGGCATGCCTCACAATTTTTAGAAACAAAAGAGATATATAATTTTATTTTTTATTTTTGAATTATCTTATGTCTTTGTCCTAATACATAATATAAACCAGAAATATTTTTCATGTTGGAAAAAAAACTTTACAAAGAACAAAGCTAAACAATGAATTCAGTGTAAGCCCATCGAGTGAAAAGTTGTGATGACCATCTACACAGCGTGCATGACTTAAATAAGTACTAAGAGGTATGTTGCCACATCCCGTTCGGTCACCGGTTGGTGGGGGTGGTAGTAACACACTCCCCCATTTTGTCGATTTGGTCACCCCATTCTAAGGTACTTTTACTTGGCATATTAAATTGTAAGTATTTTTAGAAATTAGGATATGTCTGATTTATAATCACTTCACACTTTTCAATGGGTTTGTTTTCATTAATTTTGGATTCACATGTGAGCATTTATCGGTTATATAACTCATTTAACGCATAATGTGATTTCTAAACTTGGTTTTCACCATGCACTTTTGATATTTTTTCATATGAATCTCCATCCAAATGCATAATAGAGCACAAATATATACAAACCTTTATCACTTAACTATATAGTTATATTGAGGAAACATTTAAGTTATCATGGTTGTTATTTCAATATAATTGTTTTACTTTTATTTAATTTTTTTAACTATTTATTAATTTTACTAAATATTTTGTTTTTTTCATTTTTTTTTTAAATATTATAAACATTAATAATAATTAAATATTACGAATCACACTAGTTGGTTCAAAACGTGTCGACAATATTTTATTGCATGTGATTATTACCGAAAGATATTTTACAATTATAAAAACATTATTATTACTTAGATAACTTTAATTATATCTATTTATTAATTCTATTAAATAATTTTTTTAATTTTTTAAATATTCTGATTTTTTTTTTTTTCAAATAGTTCCTAATGGATTGACTTTATTGTTTTCTCTATACTCATATTATGGAAATAAATACATTACTATGAATAAAATACATGTTTTCTTCATAGGAACCCATTCCTTCCTTTGAACAATTAGTGTTTATGATTAAATGGTAAGATTTAACATTTTTAAAGAACGAAATATTGTATTATTAAAGTAGAGAATGATTTGATTTTTATTTTTATTTTATTTTTTATTTTTTAAGTTAAGCTATTCTATTAATTCGAAAAATGAAATGTTACATATGCTATAAGCAAGGTTGGCAAGTTGCACTTAGCCAATCCCAACCTAAGTTACTTGGTTTGGGGGCTGCCTCAGAGGAGGAAACCAACCCGTACAAAACTTAAGACAAAAAATTACAATATGCACAGTAGCGCTAATGTATCTAAGTAGCCCAAAATATGCAGAAGCAAAAAAACACTGATGGTGGCATGCTTGATAAAAAAACATGGAAGAGTTGTGCAGCTGCGTAGACCTCAATCTTCATCTTCATCATTGCTGTTGGGGACCTTCTCGTCAATGGGGAAAGCAGGTGCATGCGCAGCTGCTTCCTCCAAATCTACCACTGAACGCCTGGGTTTGGGGACCGGTGCACAGAGGAGGGGGGCTTCAGATCTACTTCGTCAGGGACATGCGTCCAGTTGCCATCGGAATCCATCATCCAGACATCTGATTCATCATCTTCCTTCTCCTGAACTGACAACGGGTCAGTCTTGCAGAGTTGGGGGTGCATCTGGTGTGCTATGGTGGACTTCTGTGGGCCGTGCCTACCTCTCTGCGCAACTTGCATAGGGGCTGCTTCCACCTACTTGGGGTCAGGGCTCTGTCGCGCAAAAATGTCGGAGGAGGAGCTTTCCATCGACTCCAGTCGATTGTCCTCACCACGGTGATAATGGCCAGGGAGAGCCCATCTCTGTCCACCTCAGATGGTTATCTGGCGTAATATGGGGACCATTGCATAATGAGGTAGGGGGGAGATGTCAAGGGAGGGATACGTAGCAGGGGGAAAAATAGTGCTAGGGATCAGGAGGTTGGAAGGGCTAGGGAAGAGGTGTGTGGATTGGGATGTCACAGCCTAGAGTGGTCTGTGCAGCACAACGTTGAGAATAGGGTTACGCGACCTTCTGAAATCAGGGAAGTGCAAGAGTAGAGTTAAAAAAGCGAAAGGTAGAGGGAAAATATTGTGGGTTGCTCGAGGTTGAGAGCTCATCCTCTTAAAGGGTTTTGGACACATGCGAGGAGGATGGCAATGAATGTGCCTCGCATGCAGTTGCATGCCATGATCAAGCGCTTAAGCAGGCTTGAGGGAAGGGGGATGGCTGATATATGGATCAATCATGATAATCATTTATGGTGATAGATGCGGAAGGGTGCCCTCGAAAAGGTGACACAATTCCCATTGTCTCATCATCATACCTTAATCTTGGTCTCGTGTGGATGGCTAACAGTTTAAGGATCCGCAGCAAGTGAGGCTCTGCGTAGAAGATCTTTTTTCTCCAGGGTGTGTGAGAAATGATTGTCATTCGTGTCAGTTCTGTCACCCGCATCCGAGGGGATAAGATCCTTCTGAATAAGAGTGTGACATTCTTGTCTGAGTTATTCCTCCTTAACCTGAGTTAGGTTGGAATGATACAACTCACAGCTGCTTTCCACCCCTTTGTCAGAAAGGAGATCCACAATGGAGTTTTCCTTCCTGCGCACGTGGCCAAAAGTAATGGCTCTATGGTTGTGTATCAGTTTTTCCAGAACCTTGAGCTTATGGGCAAGCCTCCAGCTTTTGGATTCCTTTGAGGAAGCCGATCCTTGGAGGATTCTTGTGGCTGCCATAGTTATGACTTGCGGGTCTCCCTCCATTTCCAGGGGGAAGTAATGAAACTCAATTTCAATTTGAATACCTTGAATGAGCCCCTCCAACTCCGCAGAATTATTGCTATCCCAACCTATGTTACCGTAGTAAATCTATAGAGGATCACCTTGATATTTCATGATAGTGCCTTCAAATCCTGCATTTCCAGGATTGCCTTTGGACACACCATCGAAGTTGCATTTGAAGAAGCCATTGGGGGGGGGGGGTACCATTTTTCAGGGGCAGGAGTTATGCCTGCGCTACTAGGATTGATATCTAGGGGGGTGTTTAGACTCATTTTCCAATTGTTCCATATGTGGTGCTCTACTGCAGAAGTGGGGAGGTCCTCCTGACTCAAGCATCTAAGGCCAATGTTTCAGAGAGGTTGTTGTGAATCTGGTCCCATAGTTTCTCTGATGTGGATGCTTTCTCTTTGAAGATGTGGCTATTCCTTTCCTTCCAGATGTTCCAAATGAGGATGCCTAGAATGATCTGCTAGAGTCTATTCAGGAGAGTGATGGTATAAGGATTGTCCATCCAGCTGTTGATGGTGTTGAAGATATTTCCCCTTACTTAGTTGGAATGACAACATAAGACTACAATTCTATCCCACAGGAAATTAGTGGTGGGACATTGGTCCAACAGGTGATTGATGGTTTCCAAGTTTTCCTGACATAAAGGGCACCTGGAGGGTCCTACAAACCCCCTCTTCAAAATATTCTCCCATTCGAGGATACGTCGTTTACTAAGAAGCCATAGGAAGGTGGCTACTTTAGGCCAAAAATTGGCCATCCATATCTTTTTCCAGATAAGATTTGTTGGGCCGGGGTTCTGCTGATGAATTATGTTGTAAGCTTCCTTGGTTGAGAAGTTTCCACTAGGAATATGCCCCCAGCGAAGGATGTCAGGTCCTGTCCTTACTCTGATTTTTCTTTTGGTGCTGAGATCCTCCCAGATGTTTGTGTGGCCCTTGTTGTTCCAATCGTCTTTCCATCTGTTCGTGTGTAGTGATTACCTATATCATTTGGAGGTGTTGTCCATCTAGAAGTCCTGTACATTCTGTCTTTGCCTTCCTTGGAGAGCCGCACTCCATATAGGTCTGGGTAAGATGGAGGAAAGGCTTGGCATTTGCTGCCAGGAGTCCTACCAAAATCTTTCTTTTGTACCACTTCACGGCTCCCAGAAGTGTGACTTTGTATCATCCTTTTTTGGCTACTTGCTGCTTTCCAGATTTGGGATCCCCTAGACTCTAAGTTGTACTAGATGAGGTCCTCCTTAGGCCAGGAGTGTGAATAATTGGCCACCCATAGGTTGGCCCATGGAGTGTTGGGGTTGGAGACCTATTTCCACCAGATGCTAGCTCCCATTATGTTATTATTGTGCTCAGGATTGTGCAATCATGATCCCCTTGAATTTTAGGGGTACAAACATCCTTCCAGTTGACTAAGGCCCATTTGTTTTTTTCTTTGGTGCCACCCCATAGGAAAGATCTTTTCGCATTGCACATGGCCTTGAAGACCCATTTGGGGGCTGCCAGGACTGATAATAGGTATATGGGGAGAGAATGCAAGACAGATTTAATGAGGACCAGGCGACTATCAATGTTGAGGGAGCGATGGGTCCAGTTGGATAACCGGGTTTACATTTTGTCCAACAGAGCTCGCTAGGACGAGTGATTGATGTCAGAGTCAGTCAGAGGATCTTTTAGGTATTTGGAAGGAAGGGAGGCAATGGAGAATCCTAGGATGCAGGAAATTTTGCGTTGTGTGAGAGGGGGGGTATGAAAGAAAAAAAACTGCGATTTTTTCAGGGTTGACCTCTGTGTCGAAGGCATCAAAGAAGGAGTCGAGAATGGATTTGAGGGACTGGGCTTCTTGGACCAAGGGGTAACCCATAGTAATATTTTCATCCAAAAATTATTGGTGGGAGGAGGGGGCAAGTTATGGAGGGGTAAACCAAGCAGGGCACCTAATTGGATGGAGCTTTTGAGAAGGCGACCCAATCCTTCAACCATAATGTTGAAGATGAAGGGAGAAAGGGGGTCCCCTTGTCTGATGCCTCTTAAGGGGTTAAAGGTAGCAGAGGGGATACCATTGACCAAAATGGAGAGAAAAGGGGAGGTGATGAGACTCATGATCCAACATACCTAGGTGTGGCTAAAGCCAAAGGCTATGATAACTTTTTTTATGTATTCCCAGCTGAGTCTATCAAAAGCTTTGGATAGGTCTATTTTGAGAAGCATGCCAGTCTTTTTGGAGGTTTTGAGAGAGTGAATGACTTCATGGGTTAGGATGATGCCATCAAGAATTTTCCTACCTTCCACGTAACCTGTTTGCTGCGGGGAGATAATTATGGGAAGGAGCTGCTTCAACCTATTATCAATAACTTTGGAGATAATTTTGTAAATGACATTGCAGAGCTATGGTACTTTACTTACTTGGTGAGGCTACATTGTCTTCTTTTGGAACCAAAGTGATGAAGGTAGCATTTAGTGCCGGTAGAAGCTAGTGGGTAGTGTAAGATTCCTCCACTAAGTCCCAGACTTCATTTTGAATGGTGTCATAGAAAAATGGGAGAAGTTGGCAGTAAATCCATAAGGACCTAGAGATTTCCTTGCCTTTAGTTGGAATATTTCTTGTTCCACCTCAGTCAGAGTGGTAGCTACGAGCAACATCCTGTTGTGTTCATCTGTTATCAGCTTGGGAATGTGTTGAGTGATTTCCCTAATGGCCTCATGCCTTTGGTGATTGGGTTCCTGCAGAATGTTCTTGAAGTGATTGCGCAGCTCCTGAGTGATGGCCTCTTGCATTTCCAGCCTTTCCCCAGTTTGGTTCTTGAGAACAATAATTCTGTTATGCATCATGTGCTGAATGATGGAATGATGAAATAATTTACTGTTTCATTCTCCCTCTTTGAGCCAACAAATTCTTGATTTTTGTCTCCATAGAGATTCTTCTTGGTTCTGTCTTTCTTCCATCAGAGTAGTTAAGGTCTTCTCCTGAATTTTTGTCTCAGCTGAGCATCCTTCCTGGATAATAGTCTGTTGTAACTTCTTCATTTTTTCCTCCAGTTCTTTTTGTTTTGTAAAAATATTGCCAAAGGTTTTTTTGATCCAAACCTTCAATTTTCCTTTGAGCAGTTTTAGTTATGTCTGGAACTAGACTATTTTAGTGCCTTGTGAGGGTGCTAAGGAGGTCCACCATTTGGAAACCATATCCTTGAACCCTGGGTGCCGGAACCAGCAATGTTCAAAGCAGAAAGGTTTAGGAGCATGCTTATCTAGTAGTAACCATTGAATTTTTATTGGCTAGTGGTCAGAGCCTGTCGCAGGGATGATAGTAGCAACTCTGTTACCCCCTAGCTGAATGAAGTCTTCTGCGATAAGGAATCTATATAGTCTTGAGGCTATTTGATGGGCACCTCCTATTTTTTTGTTCCATGTGAATATTCCATTGGAGGTTTGTAGATCGATGAGGTGGTTACCATGAATAATGTTCTTGAATCCATTATTGTCCGAGTCCAGATGCATCCTTCCTCCTTTCTTTTCCTGAAGATTGGTTATCATATTGAAGTCTCCTCCCAAGAGCCAGAGTGGATAGGCTCGTTGTTTATTAAGTTCCACTAGGTTGTCTAGGAGGTCCAATTTTTTTATGGGTGTTTTGTGGAAAGTAGACATTTGTGAGAAAACCATGGATATTCATGCCAATCAGGTGAAAGTTAGCCTGGATGAAGTGTCTGTTGGCGTGAAATTTCTCTATGGAGATGATTTGGGGGTTCCACATGATTTCCAGGCCTCAAAACGCTCCATTGGCATCAACTGCTATTGTATTGCTACCTTTCCAATTTTTTTGAAGATTGTCTCCAGAGTGGAGCTGGAACATTTGGTTTCTTGCATGTAGAATATTGCAGGGTGTTCCTCAGTAACCCTTTTCTTTATTGTCCTGTTCTTCATGGGGCTTTTGAGCCCTCTTATGTTCCAGGAGATGATCTTCATGAGATAGGATTGGTGGTATAGGCGAAGAATCTTGTCAGCTTGGGGAATCACCCTGAATCCACCATTTCTTTCCCTATTTCTATAGTTATTTTCAGATTTTTTTTCTTGCCCCCTTTGCAGGACTCTTTCATGAATTACTTGATGTTAATGAGTGTGCCCCCTTGGATACCTAGAGAGGGGAGCCACTGCGATATGGATAGGATTTCTTCCATCTTTTGGACTTGTTGCTCCGAGATAGATTTGAAGTCTTTCTTATTGTAGGCATCCTCTAAACCTATAAGATCCAAGCCTTCCAGATCAATGTTTTCTGGTTCTTCCTCCATGGCTTTTGGGATCGACTATGTGATCTGTTCTTCGCCTTTTAACGCATTTCTATCCCCTGCGTAGCTTGCAGTTGGAGATTTCAAGAAGGTCTCAAGGTGGATATTTCCTTGTTGAGCCTTTGAGGACTGGGCCTGCTCCATGGAGGTGTGCCCGGTTTCGATGACTAGTTCATTTTTGTTTTCCTTTAGCTGATTTAGGGGCGGGAAGCTGTTGCTAGTTGCAGGTCCTTTTTTATTCTACTGAGGGGTAGCTCTCTTGTTGCGCCTTTTTTTTCTTGCTACCTTCGTGAATCCTTCTGCTTCCTGATCGTTAGATTCCTTTTCATCCATATATTTCTTGTTTAGGGGTCAGTCTATGAAGAGATGTCTGTGTTGGTGACACTTCCTGCATCAGAAAGGAATGTGCTCATAATCTATAGTTTTTGTCCATTCAAAATCTTCATGCAACAGACTTACCTCGCCTGGTAGCAGTTCCACCAATTTCATGTAGACGCATATGCTACGTAGCGGTTGATCTTGGTCTCCTCTGCGATCTTGGAAAACTCTACTAGGGTGTTGCCAATGTCTCTGAGGGTTAGCTCATTCTAGTAATGCTGGGGGAGGGAGTAGAACGGATCCAGACCGGAGCCCAAGTAAGATCATGTTTGTCAGGGTTGAATCGCTCCATCTAGGGTCAGAGGTATAGACTTGCAGTGTTGAAGAAATAAGGGCTTCCGTCCATGATTCTATCTTTGTCTTCAGTGCAAGTGAAGAGCATGTTGAAGAATCCTTTAGCGCACAGCTGTAGGTCAATGCAGCCTTTGGGTTTCTGTTTCGGAGCTATCCATCCTCTCAATGCTTTTTCCATGGGCCAGAAGCCCATGAACTTCCCTATCAGTGCATGATCCTTCATGAACTAGATTCTGGCATTGATGCGATGCGCTGGGAGCTCGAACACTGTCTTCTTGGAGTTCTTTGGTATGCATGTTGCTGAATTTTTTTTCGCTTCTTCTGCTATTGGTATATTTGTCGGCTGCATTTTGGGAGTGGCCCCTGTAGTTTCATGAGATGGGCCAGAGTTTTGTTGATTGGCGGTATCAGCCCCTGTCGCCGCCCCTGTGGGAGGCTGGCCTGTAATGGGGGGAGCAACAGTCCCCCCACTGGAGTCGGTCATTAGTGAGCCTTAAGCTATCTAGGAGAGGGATCACGGCCTTACAGTCTAGGGGTGGAGGTCTTCCTGGGGCAGCCAACGCCGAAACCCGCAAAACCTAGGTCATGGAGGTCGGCCTTGTGCAGAGCTTCGCTAGGGTTTTTTGAAATACCAACAAACCAGTGTAAGTGCTAGTTTTTAAGTTTCGATTTTGATAATACATTGATGTTGTTTCAGAAATTAAATATTATTGGACATTCTTTTTATGAAAATGGTGTAAGTAATATATACATTTTTTTTAAAAGTGTATTATTTTACATTACGTATTTTGATTTGAATGATGATTTATTTCACATCTTTTCAAAATAAGAATATGGATATCAATTATATATATAAATTTTGATAGACATCAAAAATTTACCTCACAATACATCTCATATTGCCAATATTAAAAAAAATCATAAAAACTAGTACAACCATATAAATTAAATGGTTGGTAAATGTCGATAGGCATAAATCCATAATAAACATCAAAACACTTCACGTTGGAGCGGGGTCCCCTAAGTTAGAGCTTTGAAGACCATTTTGATATATTTTTGTAAAATATTTTGTAATTTTAGTTATGCACAACACAAGACTAGGGGCTTTGGGGTGAGTGAAATCCCCTCATGAGTTGTAATAGGTAAAAAGTGTAGAACTAGGGGCCGCAAACCACGGTTTGCAGACCTTGTATTAGCATAGGCTAAAATTATAAATAGGATTCCAGATCAAGTCGAATAAGTCAGGTTTTGGATAAGAATGAATGATTGATGATATATCTGGTTGTGTTGTGATATTTTATGTGGATTTTTCTGGGTAAAAGACTCCTGCTGGTTGTGTGCGCGAAGACCTTAGTCCTGCTATGTGCGGACCCCGTTGGTTGTGTGCGTAGGTGAATTGAAGGGTTTTGTATGGAGGATCTAAACTGTTATGGATAAAGAAATGTTGTTGCTGATATCCGAGATTGAAATGCATCTATTGTTTGTGCTATGATCATTCTTGCATATTATTCTTAATCCTATATTGTTTGTGTTTAGATCAATTGCGCAATTGCTTGTGGTTTTAGATAAATGGTTAGTGAATGGATCTAGTGCTATTGGGTTTTAATAATATTTGTTAAGAGCTATTACGTGGATTATAGACTCTGTTTTAGCTTGCACATAAGATATTCTACATAATTGACCTAAATCTATCTCTAAAGGTTTCCTGGCAAGGGCTTTTGTTTCAGAGGTTTGTTCATGGTTATTTTAGATATGAGGGCACCCACATCATTTAAATCTCTCTCAGTGTGTGGAAATCTGGTTCCAATATCCCCCCATATTTCTTCAGGTGAGACTTTGACTTGCACAAGCAAGTCACTACTGAAAGGGCTAGTAGTAAGAGAGTTTTGTTGGTTAACCTCAACTCCAAACTTGGGTCAGGACCCCTCAAGCCAACAAATGGTTCCACTGTCAGGACTGGGATTTTGAGAGAGGTTGGGTGATGTGGAAAGGTCAGTGGTAGCCATTAGAGTCTGAACTAGAGAACTCGATTGAAAAATAGATTCAGGAATTTTCCCTAAAGGAAAACATAAGTAACAAGTTGTCTATTGAAGAGTGGAAGAACAACTATATCTTCATAGAAGTGCACGAGATCCTCTTCATGACCTTTGCACACGAATTGTAGGAGTGGTTTTCAAGATTAGCTAAATTCCAAACTTGTTGGAAGGACGATAAGGTCACCCAGTGGACCCTTGAATTGATCTAATAGTTGGAAAAGAATGATAATTCCATCAACTATACTGTAGATCACTGGGTCGATAACATCTTGGGTGGGTTTGTGACAGAATTTGTAGTAGATCAGTTTGTGTCGTATTTTGAAGCCGAAAGGAGATTTTTCAAGGTATTGAGAGGTAAATTCTTAAGAAATTTTCCTCTGTTGATTAAGGTGCTATTGTGTGAAAATGGTATTTTTTGCAGCCACACCGAGTGAATGACCCCTGATCAGATTGAAAGCACTACGTGCAGTGGAAAATATTATCGGATCAATCAAAGAGGGGACAAATCTGTATACAGTCCTCTGAGAAACTCACTTGATATAGAAGGAAGCGAGGTTATGCACGTTGAAGGTAGCCCTCCTACTACGCCACCATTGAACTCACGCAGGGGTAAGACATATCCTAGCCCCACTTGCGGAAGATATGGCTGCACATATGAAGCTACCCACCTTTAGGGGTGCGGGGGATGAGGATATGGATTGATTTTGGATTGTAGATAATGTGATGTGGACTGCCCAAAATGTTAATACTGATGTGGTCAAAATAGCGTAGTTGGTTATGGTATTTGAAGCTCATGCTTTAGATTGGTTCATGGGACACATTTATCAAAAAATAGATCCCATTGTTTAGCAGATTAAAGATGCCCTGAAGTAGCAGTTCCAAAAGCCAAAGTCCTATTCTTAATGCATAATAGAACTGAAAGATTTTAAGAAAGGGCTGAAGGAATAATTTTGGGAAGTTGACCAACGGCTGAAGCAAACCATCAGTGATAGGGGATTTTTTTATGATGATAACAATCATAAGGAATGGTTAATTTCTATGCTCTTGCCACATCTACATGGGCCTATGGGTCAGCAAAAGATTGATTCTCAGGGAGACGCCCCCGGAAATTGCTATGCAATTATAAGTTGTGCCTAGAGAAGTTGCTCAAATTGGAGCACTGCAAATTCAAATCCAATTAGAATCTATGCACATAGAAATTCAAAATTTACATAAAGATCGGGTAAAGAAGTTGGCGTAGATGTCTAGTGCATATGCTGCAAGGGTGTTGGCCACACCAAAGACTAGTGCCCTCTGTTTTCGGATTACTTGCAAGCCGAGGGGACCAAATCCACCATGCCCTAGGGATGCTGCTAGGCATAGTACCTCCACACTATGGTGTGATGATAGTAGGATGGTTGGGTGACACGATATATACCTTTGCCCACAGTTAAGAGCCTATGTGCCAGAATTGAAGAAATAATGGTGCATATTTTTCTCTTCAGTTATTTACGATGAGCACCAATGCTGGACGCTTGACCTAATGATAGACAATGTGAACCTTTACAGAGTGCAGGAAAACCCTTCATTGTTGGCATCTCCCTCTGGAAGGGGAGGATTCCTAGAAAGAGGACGGGGAGGTGGGAGAGGTGGAGGTGCAGGTCGAGGAAGAGGAAAATTAATTTGCTATAACTGTGAAGACGTTGGAAACTATGCGCATGATTGCCTGGACCCTGCGCGAAAATCATGCAGGTACTATAGGAAATTTGATCATGTAATTGAAGATTTTCTTGTGTTAATAGCTAAAATGCAGGAAAAGCAACATATGTCTACGCAAAACATACAAATGGTTAAAGCTAAACCGCATGATGATCGTCCAAGTGTAAATGTAATTACACGTAGTGGTGTTAATACTGGAGGAAATGAGGAAAATGTTGCCGCAGAGCCACTGATCAGAAAGGCATCCGACAAGAAGGAAGGACTCAACCTACAGAAAGAAAAAGAGATTTTCATTCAAGCCAGTAATGATTTTGCTACTGCAAGAGCGTCCATGTCAAGGTCTACAATGGAACCAAAGGTTGATGATGAAGTCAAACCATTCCTACAATCTTGCATTAAGATACTGCACAATTAGAAGGAAATAGATAATCTCCAGATCCTGATAGAAAGTTGCGTAGAAAAATAAGTACCTCGAACAGATACCAAGGCCATAAAAAATATTTATAAGCACAAGAAGCGAACTGGTTGGGAGATGCGCATGATTTTGCAGATTGGAGAGTATGAGATGGATCAGGTCATCTTGTATCTGGGGTTTGATGCAAATGTCTTACCTAAGCAGACCTGGTAGAATATGGGAGAACCAAAGTTGGAATGGTCCACCATTTAGTTACGCATGGCTAATCAGTAAAAGATCATTCCACTTGGAAGGGTCCCACAGGTTATGGTAGACATCACTGGAGTAAAGGTATGTGTGGACTTAGAAGTAATATAGATTTTGGATGATGCAGACCCTTACCCTGTGCTATTAGGATTGGATTGGGCCATTGATATGGGAGGCATCATCAACCTGAAGCGTAGAAACATGATATTTGAGAATGATGGTGCGCGGGTGATAGTCCCATTGGACCCAGTAGAAGGGGAATGATATACAGAACCAGTATGTGAAGGGGATGATGTTGACCATATTTACAAGTTGACTACGCGGGACGAAGAATGGATCAACCATACAGCTGATGGGATGCTGAATTCAGAGAAGGATAGTTCATGTTTTTCATATTTGGATGGCGAGCTGGAGAATTGGTAAAACCGTTTGCACGATGCATCTACACTGCGCTGCCTCAAGATCACGAAGAAATTCTAGTGAATATCCTTATAAGTAAGAGAACTACCCTATTTTGATTGTTTCGGTAGTGTCAAATAATTTATGAAAGCATTAGAAAAGGTTGTCCCCAAGGAATGAAGGTTTTGTGCGCTTGATTTGGTTATGCGCCTGACTCCAGTGCGTTGGTGGGAGACGCACAAGGGAGATTTCCAGGACTAGGAGGAATGTAGAAAAATGATGACATTGCACTTTGAACCTATAGCTATCCCACCAACTGAGCTTTTCTATGGTCGGGGAGATCCGTGCAAGCACCTGGCCATGTGGATGGATGTATGGGATGAAAAGACCTGGAACAAGTGGCTTAATAGGTTTATTCATTCGTTGGGGCCGATACCCACCATCTGGTATCTAGAAGCTGAGCTACACCGAGGCATTTGCTAATGGAATACGATGACTGAGGATTTCCTGGAAACCTTTGGCTTGGTTGGGGGCTCAGAGAATTTTGGTGAAGCCCCACAGGACATAGATGCCCTTGTCTTTGACGAATCCCAACCCGAAAGGAATGTGTTGCGTTGGCCTGGGATGTGCAGATGCAAGACATCGTCAGCTTTAAGAAATTTTCAACAGAGGATAATGAAGATGGCCCAAGAAATGTTAACATACCTGAATCTGAAGGGGAGTGTGTGGTTTCAGGGCCCACATTAGGGATGGTGGATGTCACTAAACCTCTGAAATTGAAGGAAGTAAACATTGGGATAGAAGAGAAACCCAAGTTGGCCAAAATTGGGGATTACTGGGATGATGATACAGTAGGAAAGATTTTGGAGCTGCTGACAAAATATCAGGATCTATTTCCTACAAAGTTCTCTGAGCTCAAGGGAATTGTAGTGGACCTGGATGTTATGAAGATCATATTAAATCCAGATACGTGCCCTATCAAGAAATGACCATACCGATTGAATCCCAAATATAAGCATAAATTAAAGGAGTAATTAGAAAATATGGTGGTTGCAGGCATCATTGAGCTTGTAGAACAGTCTGATTGAGTGAGCCTAATGGTGGTTTAGGAGAAGAATACCAAATGAGAGATAAGGATTTGTGTAGATCTGCGCAAGCTGAATGATGCCTGTGTGCATGAACCCTTCCCTACTCTGTTTTATGATGAAATCCTTGATAATGCAGGAGGAAAAGAAGCTTATTCATTTACTGATGGATTTTCGGGGTATCATCAGATCAGAATTATGCTTGAAGACCGCAGCAAGACCCCCTTCGCAACAGAATGGGGGTCTTTCTAGTATACTATCATGCCTTTTGGATTGAAAAATGCACCTGTGATCTTCTCGCGCGTGGCTGTGGCTGTGTTCAAAGAATTCATGCATAAATTCTTGGAGGTATATTGTGATGATTTGATAGTGTTTGTATTGGTAAAGAAACATATGTCAAACCTACGCATGATGCTTGATACTTGTAGAAAGAAATATATTTCTCTCAACTTGAAGAAGTGTATATTCTGCGTGCCTTTTGGAATTTTTTTAAGGCATATAGTATGTCAACAAGGATTTCTAGTAGACCCAACCAAGATCACGATTATCATCAACTTAGAATTTCCTACTAATGACAAACAATTATGCTTTATCCTAGGACACACTGGTTATTACAAGAAGTTCGTAAAAGGGTATGCTCTGATCACTGCGCCGATGGAGAAGTTGCTAAAGAAAGATGTATTATTTTTATGGGACGAATAATGTTAGAAGAACTTTGAGCCGCTAAAGGAGAAAATGGTCACTGCACCTATCTTAATATTCCTAGACTGGTCTAGGGTTTTTCAAGTGCATGTGGATGCATATGGTATAGCACTGGGGTTGTTTTAGTGCAGCCAGGAGAAGGAGACATTGATCACCATGTGGCATTTTCCAGTAGGAATCTCTTCAGTGCATAACGCAACTACTCAAATACAGAAAGGTAAGGATTGGCCATGGTGTATGCTCTGCAAAAATACAAGCACTATCTGCTAGGAGGGAATTTCAAAATGTTCACTGACCATTCTTCTTTAAAATACCTGGTCAATAAGACTATGTTGGGGGGGGGGGGTGGTGGGGGGAGATTTGAAAATGGTTGCTTCTGTTTCAGGAGTATGATTGTGAAGCTTGGAAGACTAAATGTCAGACCTGATCATTTTTCATGAATCGAAAATGGGGAAGAACCAACCAGTCTCGAGGAGGGGTTTCTCGATGCGCAACTATTTTTTATCAAGGTGGTTGATGAGCACTTTGCTGATATTATCCACCTCCTTACTTCTGGAAGCACGTCTGTTGAATATTTAGTACGACAAAATAAAGGGTTGGTTGCACGTGCAGCTGATTTTACCTTGATTGCAGGTCAATTGTATAAACTTGGAGCAGATGAAGTGTTGAGAAGATATGTGTTGGAACATGAAAGGGAGGATATCTTGGTTGAGGCTCATGGAGGGATGGCAGGAGGCCACTATGCTAGGAAAGCCACTGCGCAAAAGGTGTTGTGTGCTAGGTTATGGTGGCCCATACTACACAGTGATGCACATGCATACTTCTGAGCCTATGATGCATGTCAGAGGATAGGGAAGCCCTCATGCAGAGATGAAATGCCCCTGTAACCACGGATGGCCTTGCAGGAATTTGATAAATGGGCTACAGATTTTTTTGGACCAATCAACCCTCTAGGTAAGAAGACTAGAGCATGCTATATCATTACTACAACTGATTATGTAACTAGATGGGTAGAGGCAAAGGAAGTTAAATACTGCACTACAGACACTATTGCACACTTCATGTTTGAACACATTTTGACCAAATTTGGATGCTTAAAGATTTTGATGATCGATAGAGGTACGCACTTCGTTAACGAAACAATTGAAGCTTTGACAGAGGAATTTCAGATCCATCACCGGAAGAGTACCCCTTATCACTCGTAAGCAAATGGCGCAGTAGAAGCTTTCAAAAAAATCTTGGAGAATGCGCTCACAAATATCTGTAATGCCAAGAGGAATGATTGGGAAGTGCACATCCCTTCTATGTTATGGGATTACAGGACCACATGAAATAAATTGATGGGGAAAACATCTTTCAGGATGGTCTATGGGCAGAAAGAAATCGTGCTAATGGAACATATAGTCCCAAGCCTGTGCATCGCATCTTTCACTAATATGGCCAAGCCTGACATTATGGAGGAACAGTTGGAGCAACTCGTTACCTTAGAAGAAGATCAATTCATTGCTAACTTTCATGAGAAAGTGTAGAAGGCGCGCAAAAAATCCTGGCATCATAGGCACATCAGGAAGAAGGTGTTCAAGGAGGAAGACTTGGTCTTGCTATATGATAGTCAATATGTGCACCACCTAGGGAAGTTCAGAAAGCATTGGTTGGGGCCATATATTATGAAGGAAATCATTGATCCTTGGGTATTTCAATGGAAGCCGTTTGAAGCCATATAGAGACAATCCGGTGACGAACTAATGACTATATAGATGGAGCATCAAAATAAAAGAGTATGCATGCAACACAGAGGGAAGGCACAGATAGGTACGACAAAAGAGCAGGGGTAGTGTGCAAGTGTAGAAACTAGTCGTTGGAATAGTGAAACTAGGTGAAAAAGTAATTTTACCATTGGTTGGAGTGGGTTTTCCACATTTAATGAGGCAATCTTGGAGGATTTTTTACCGTTTTAACGGAGGTAAGTGGTAATTAATGAAAATCTGACCGTTTTTACCTTGGATGGATTATAAAAGGAAGGGCGTGGGTCACAATTGGTTCCTTTTCTTTCTGAGTATTTTGTGCCTTGAGATTATTCGTGATTTATGCCATAACACTGTCTATGAGCCCCATATGTCTGGCCGAGAAACTCCATCTGATATAATTAATCCAGAGTTTCTCTTCTAACTGAGAATGACAACAACGAACCTTAGAGAGGAGCACTTTGTGCCCCTCACTGCATTAACTGAGTTGGGATTGTATGACGTTCGGGAGGTGATCCCTGAGGTGGAAGAAGTCGTGTCCATGCCGGATAAGGAAAAAGGGAAGACGTCAAAGTGGGATTCCTCTAAGCTGCGCACCTCTCCTCAGAATGTGATGTCCCCACGTCAAGCCACTAAGAATCGGTCCCCCATCAATGATCCATCAAGGCGACCAATGAGTTCCATAGAGGAGTTCATGTTTTTTGAACCCATCTCTTAGCAGCCGCCATATGTTAAGTTGCACAAGCCCTCTACATGCGCCAAAGAATGTAGATACAGTAAGGGAATACCTCCAGATGCCCTTTATTAACACCTAATTTGAACCTTAGGCTGAAGGAAGGCAAATCAGGGTAACCTTAAACCACGCTCAGCCTTGTAGCTAGCCCTACAAGGTCAGGAGAGGGCTCTCTCCATGAAAAATATTCAATGAAATATGACTGTAAACTGATTTTAGGCTAGGTATAATAATTTGGAATGTTTTTATAAGTTTCAAGGTTGTATGGAACAGATGGGACAGTTTGAATCTAGGGAATTAAATAAGAGATATAGGGTATTTCGTGGGGCAAGGTAGGCAGGAATTTTAATAATTAAGTTTAAATAATGATGGAATGGTAAGATTGGTGAGGAGCTGAAAAGGGCACAGGAGAAGGATCCTTTTCAAACAGCAGAAAACATAGAACATTGAATGATTTCCCAAGGCAGAGCATTACACAATGGATTATACCTATCTATATTGAAAGCATTCAACCATAAATTTGAATGAATGAATGGAAAACATAACAATTAACAGATGAACACAAAGGAAAGAACAGTGCTAAAATCCATACCACAGGGATCCCACAAATCAGAGCTGCATTTATTTATTAATTCCCTGCCAAACTGTTACAAATGGAGCGTAGAGAGTCCTCAGTGATTTCCAACTTATTCCACACTTTATTCCCCCTTTACAAATGATTAGAAATTACATTAAATAGACAAAAATTGAGGGCAGTAGGTCCACAAGAGAAGGAGTTGTTTCACTAGTCTCAGGAACCGAAATCTGAACATAGGAAAAGACTAGCGATCTGCCCCTGAAAAGAAAGAGCATCAATACATTTGACCATCTAGAGGATTTTTTGTTACACCCAATGAATGAAAATAGAAAATATGAAGAACAAATCCCTTTCTCATCACTGCTGTAGATGTCTCTGGTTCATAATTAGTTCATGGCCTTTGACCATTATCTCTGTCTTTATCCTTTGAAGAAGAACCAACTGTCGAAGAAAATGCCTTTGAAACGATGAAAAACCATATTTGCTATTTAAATGAGGAAAAGTCCCTTTTTGAGTGAAAAAGACAAAAGGAAAGGATGGAGGGCCCATATTGCGATCACAAATCGCAATTGGAAGGAGGGGGAAGGTGTATCACATAATGGAGTGATTGAAAACTTGCGATGTGATGGAAGCGGGTGCAATGGAGTAATATAATAGAGAGGCTGCGATAAGTGATGAGTGATGGTGTAAATGAAAAATCCCTTTAAAACAAATTAAAAGGAATTTTGTGCTTTTACATAGGAAGAAAACAATTTTTCATTGAAAAGAGCAGAGGGCTTTAAGGTGGGACCCAAGGGAGGAATCGCAAATTGCAATTGCAATCGAGAGAGGGGAGGGAGTGTATCACATAATGGAGGGAATGCGATTGGGAATTTTGCGATGTGATAGTGTATAGAGGGAGTCTTATGGAAAAATCGCAATCGCAATCGGGAATCATAGCGGGAGAGGAGTGGACACATCGGAACAAGGCAATGAAACTTACGATGCGATTGGAAGAAGTGTAATATGGGTAAAAGGATAAGCCGGAGGAGTAATGGAGGAAATCCCTTTCAAAACAAATTAAAATAAGCTTTGCACTTTTACAAAGGAAAACCCATTTTTCATCGAAAAGGTGGAAAGGTTTTGGTGGGACCGGGGGAGTAAATCGCAATCGCAATTGGGAATCAGAAGGGGAGTGGGGCGGAAGCAAAGGACTGTGGGAAATGCCGATTGCGATTGGCGATTAATCGTGTCGGAGGAAATGAGGAGGCGGTTTGAGGGATGGGCGAAGACTTGGAATCGTGTAATGTGATTCAGACTTTGCGAAGAAACAACTTATGAAATTATAATAATCGAATACAAAGGAAAAAACCATTTTTGTTTGGAAAGGGTGGAAGGGTTTATGGTGGAACCCATGCCAATCGCAATCGTAAATAAGTGGAGGAGTGGGGTGATGAGTTGTGGGACCGCTGCGAAATTGCGATGAAATTGAATGATTGTGATTAGATGAGGGCTGTCAGATCTTTGTAGATATCAACGGTCCAGATTTGATCGGATCGGAGGGACTCAATCGCATCGAAGATGGTCAGTTAGAGTTGGGTCAATCGAGAGCCGATGAGCTGTGTGATTGCGATGCGATCGGATCGAAAGCAGGATTTTGGCGATGCGATTGATCGCATCGGGATTTGTAGGATGCGGAAATTACAATACTTTGTGATAAAGGGAAAAATACATAAGTAAAGCAGAAATTGTAAAGTTCTAAAGGCCATCAGAATAAAAAGAAAAGGGGTAGAGTCTTGTTTTAGGGCCTTTATCTATTTAAGCATATCTTCCAGTCCAGAAGTCAGTTTGGGGAGTATAATATACTGTTGGAAAGCTCTTTTCGGGCTCTTTCTGATGGACATACTTAGAACATGATTTTACACTAAAAATGCTATGGAAAACACCTTTGAAACACAAACCTGACAAGGATAACCACCAGTGGGATAATTTTATATCATGACCTAATGGAATGATTGAAAATTCCTTCAGAATGGGACACCTAATATACACACGCAAGTGTGTTTTGATACCTGGTGGAAGTATGAAAATATTGACACTAACATTGGCTCCAATGGGGATGGTAGCTCCTTGGAGGTGCCAAGAACATCGTAGACCTAATAGCCTTATCCATTGGGCATGGAGTCAATAGCTAAAAACTAAACTGAATACTGAAAGAAACTTTACTCAACAAACTAACTCAAAAGTGACTCAAAGATAACCTAGAAAAAACTTAACATTTAAAGCTTGATGGCAGTACATGACCAAGACTTGAGGTTTTCAAGTCCTGATGACAACCACCTATGTTTCTTGAAAACCAAAGTACCATCAGGCTATATCAAAATTCCAATGTAACCAATCAAGCAAATGCCTCCTTGATTGATTCTCTTGATCAGATCCTCTGGACAACAACAGATACTTGCAACTAGGCATCCAAAAGCATAGTTTACCATGATCTCCTTCATCACTGAATACTGCAATAATTACCTTCACTCCTGACTGCAATAGATTTTCCACTGGATCCTGAAAAACATGAAGATTTACTTCCTGCTGAAGAGACAAGGTGTCCTTTTCTCTTGATTCTGATCTCTCTTCATAATGTACCTCAGTAAGAGTGTGTTCCTGGTCTTCAAAAAATTCTGAACAAGTAGGTGAGCAGATATCCTCTTGAAAAAACATTTCAAAACATGAAACATAGGAAGAAGAATCAGAATGATAGTTCTAAATGTTCTGGTCTTCTGTAGTTTGAATATATTGTTGATCATCTTCATATGATATAACAACCAGATTATCATGTTTCTTATTACATTCATCAATCATAAGAGAAGAAACTTCAGATGGTTCTTGAAATCCAAAACAAACATTTCTATCATCTACCAAAGATTCATCCAAAGAAATTTTTTCACTTACTTGAACAAATATTTCATCTTGTTTTTAATAGAGGGAATGGATTACCTCCTCGTGAAGACTTTTTTCTGATAGGATGGGAACACTTAGGTCTATAACTCTGTTTTCTTCATTTGAGGTGACCTCAACAATATAACTCTCATTTATGGGATCTGGAACAAGATATTCTTCCTCATCACATTTTAACTCTAGATCTAGCTTGACTTTATCACTATATGAGATTGGAACATCATTTTCCTGCATCTCATCATTTATTTCAATCAGATCTGAAATAAAACCTTGTCTTCCATCATTTTCAATTGTACAAAGATCTTCAACATCCTGATCTTGATAAGTATCCTCTAAGATTTTTGTATGCTGCTGAAATGGATTTTCATACAGGGCTTCTATGATTTCTTCGTCCATGAATTCATCATCTCCATAAAAATTCTTAGGATTTTCAATGAAACTATTAACATGTTTACAACAATTCTGCACTAATATTAAAGATGGACAAGATTCTTTGTACCTTTCAAAGAATATTGTATGAAAATATTTTAAACAATAAATACAAGCAGGTGGCAAACTTTCATACAAAGATCAAGCTTCATCTTCCAGAGTAGCCATGAACATCTTCATCAAGCAATCTTTAGGAAAATCAATATTTAATTTATGCACATGTATGTGAAATTTCACCAGATGAAGAGCATCATCATTACCTTTCACATTTTTTAACATAGGCAAATTCCTTTGCCAATCTACCTTAGGCATTTTATTTGGGAAACCTAGAATGTGATCTCGGCTCATGGGAGCATACCTTCTTGCAACACTTGCCATCCTAAAAAAAAAATATTAAAGCTACTGATCTTCCTGCAGTGGAGTCACCATGAAGTGTTGATTTCTAGATCTTTCAGTGAATGAAGATGCCAGGTGAATGATTCAGCCTTCATATGTATCCAACTGTTCTTCACCATCAAAAATCAGATCTAAACTTTGTCGTTCTTTACCGGGAATACATGATATTTGTTTCCCCAGTATGGTCACTAGAAATTCTAGCACCTAATTTGAACCTTAGGCTGAAGGAAGGAAAATTAGGGTCACCTTAAACCACACTCAACCTTGTAGCTAGCCCTACAAGGTCAAGAGAGGGCTCTCTCCATGAAAATATTCAATGAAATATGACTGCAAACTGATTTTAGACTAGGTATAATAATTTGAAATGTTTTTATAAGTTTCAGGGTTGTATGGAACAGATGGGGAAGTTTGAATCTGGGGAATGAAAACAAAGATATAGGGTATTTCGTGGGGCAAGGTAGGCAAGAATTTTAATAGTTAAGTTTAAATAATGATGGAATGGTAAAAATGGTGAGGAGCTGAAAAGGGCATAGGATATGGATCCTTTTCAAACAACAGAAAACATAGAACATTGAATGATTTCCTAAGGCAGAGCATTACACAATGGATTCTACCTATCTATCTTGAAAGAATTCAACCAGAAACGTGAATGAATGAATGGCAAACATAACAATTAACAGATGAACACAAAGGAAAGAACATTGCTAAAATCCATACCATAGGGATCCCACAAATCAGAGATGCATTTATTTATTAATTCCCTACCAAACTGTTACAAATGGAGCGCAAAGCATCCTCAGTGATTTCCAACTAATTCCACACTTTATTCCCCCTTTACAAATGATTATAAATTACATTAAATAGACAAAAATTGAGGGGAGTAGGTCCACAAGAGAAGGAGCTGTTTCACCAGTCTTAGGAATCGAAATCTGAACATAGGAAAAGACTAATAATCTGCCCCTGAAAAGAAGGAGAATCAATACATTTGACCATCTAGAGGATTTTCTATTACACCCAATGAATGAAAATAGGAAATCTGAAGAACATATCCCTTTCTCATCGATGCTGTAGATGTCTCTGGTTCATAATTAGTTCATGGCCTTTGACCATTATCTCTGTCTTTATCCTTTGAAGAAGAACCAACTGTCGAAGAAAATGCCTTTGAAACGATGAAAAACCATATTTACTATTTAAATGAGGAAAAGTCCCTTTTTGAGTGAAAAAGAGCAAAGGAAAGGATGGTGGGCCCATATTGTGATCGCAAATCACAATTGCAAATTGCAATCAGAAGGAGGGGGAAGGTGTAACACATAATGGAGCGATTGAAAACTTGCGATGCAATCGAAGCGGGTGCAATGGAGTAATATAATAGAAAGGCTGCGATAAGTGATGCACTTTGGTGTAAACGAAAAATCCCTTTAAAAAAAATTAAAAGGAATTTTGCACTTTTACATAGGAAAAAAACCGATTTTTCATTGAAAAGAGTGGAGGGCTTTAAGGTGGGACCCAAGGGAGGAATCGCAAATCGCAATTGCAATCAGGAGAGGGGAGGGAGTGTATCACATAATGGAGGGAATGCAATTGGGAATTTTGCGATGCGATAGTGTATAGAGGGAGTCTTATGGAAAAATCACAATCACAATCGGCAATCGCAGCGGGAGAGGAGTGGACACATCGGAACGAGGCAATGAAACTTGCGATGCAATTGGAAGAAGTATAATAGGGGTAAAACGATAAGCCGAAGGAGTAATGGAGGAAATCCCTTTCAAAACAAATTAAAATAAGCTTTGTGCTTCTATAAAGGAAAACCCATTTTTCATCGAAAAGGCGGAAAGTTTTTGGTGGGACCGGGGGAGTAAATCGCAATCACAATCGTGAATTGGAAGGGGAGTGGGGTGGAAGCAAAGGACTGTGGGAAATGCCAATTGCGATTGGCGATTAATTGTGTCAGAGGAGATGAGGAGGCGGTTTGAGGGATGGGCAAAGACTTGGAATCATGCGATGCGATTCGGACTTTGCGAAGAAACAACTTATCAAATTATAATAATCGAATACAAAGGAAAAAACTATTTTTGTTTTGAAAGGGCAGAAGGGTTTATGGTGGGACCCAGGCCAATCGCAATCGTAAATCGACGGAGGAGTGGGGTGATGAGTTGTGGGACCATTGCAAAATTGGGATGTGATTGGATGAGGGCTGTTAGATCGTTGTAGAGATCAACGGTCTAGATGTGATTGGATCAGAGGAACTCAATTGCATTGGAGATGGTCAGTCGGAGGTGGGTCAATTGGGAGCCGATGCGCTGGGTGATTGCGATGCGATCGGATCGAAAGCATGATTTTGGTGATGCGATCGATTGCATCGAGATTTGTAGGATGTAGAAATTATAATACTTTGTGATACAGGGAAAAATACATAAGTAAAGCCGAAATTGTAAATTTCTAAAGGCCATCGAAATAAAAAGAAAAGGGGTAGAGTTGTGTTTTAGGGCCTTTATCCATTTAAGCATATCTTCCAGTCTAGAAGTCAGTTTGGGGAGTTTAATATACCGTTGGAAAGCTGTTTCTGGGATATTTCTGATGGAAATACTTAGAACATGATTTTACACTGAAAATATTGTGGAAAACACCTTTGAAACACAAACCTGACAAGGACAACCACCAGTGGGATAATTTTCTATCATGACCTAATGGAATGATTGAAAATTCCTTCAGAATGGGACACCTAAGATGCACATGCAAGTGTGTTTTGATCCCTGGTGGAAGTATGCAAATATTGACACTAACATTGGCTCCAATGGGGATGGTAGCTCCTTGGAGGTGCCAAGAACACCGTAGACCTAATAGCCTTATCCATTGAGCATGAAGTCAATAGCTAAAAACTAAAATGAATACTGAAAGAAAATTTCGTTGACAAACTAACTCAAAAGTGACTCAAAGCTAACCTAGACAAAACTTAACATTTAAAGCTTGATGGAAGTGCATGACCAAGACTTGAGGTTTTCAAGTCCTGATGACAACCACTTATGTTTCTTGAAAACCAAAGTACCATCAGGCTATATCAAAATTCCAATGTAACCAATCAAGCAAATGCCTCCTTGATTGATTCTCCTAATCAGATCCTGTGGAAAACAACAGATACTTGGAACTGGGCATCCAAAAGCATAGTTGACCATGATATCCTTCATCATTGAATACTGCACTAATTACCTTCACTGCTGACTGCAATAGATTTGCCACTGGATCCTGAAAAACATGAAGATTTACTTCCTGCTGAAGAGACAAGGTGTCCTTTTCTCTTGATTCTGATCTCTCTTCATAATGTACCTCAGTAAGAGTGTGTTCCTGGTCTTCAAAAAATTCTGAACAAGTAGGTGAGCAGATCTCCTCTTGAAAAAACATTTCCAAACATGAGACATTGGAAGAAGAATCAGAATGACAGTTCTGAATGTCCCGGTCTTCTGTAGTTTGAATATATTGTTGATCATCTTGATATGATATAACAACCAGATTATCATGTTTCTTATTACATTCATCAATCATAAGAGAAGAAACTTCAGATGGCTCTTGAAATCCAAAACTGACATTTCTATCATCTACCAAAGATTCATTTTTTTCTGATAGGATAGGAACACTTAGGTCTATAACTCTGTTTTCTTCATTTGAGGTGACCTAAAAAATATAACTCTCCTTTATGGGATCTGGAACAACATATTCTTCCTCATCACATTTTAACTCTAGATTTGGCTTGACTTTATCACTATCTGAGATTGGAACATCATTTTCCTGCATCTCATCCTTTATTTCAATCAGATCTGAAATAAAACCTTGTCTTCCATCATTTTCAACTGTACAAAGATCTTCAACCTGCTGATCTTGATAAGTATCCTCTAAGATTTCTGTATGCTACTGAAATGGATTTTCATACAGTGCTTCCATGATTTCTTCGTCCATGAATTCATCATCTCCATAAAAATTCTCAAGATTTTCAATGAAACTATTAACATGTTTACAACAATTCTACACTAACATTAAAGATGGACAAGATTCTTTGTACCATTCAAAGAATATTGTATGAATATATTTTAAACAATAAATACAAGCAGGTGGAAAACTTTCATACCAAGATCGAGCTTCATCTTCCAGAGTAGCCATGAACATCTTCATCAAGCAATCTTCAGGAAAATCAATCTTTAATTTATGCACATGTATGTGAAATTTCACTAGATGAAGAGCAACATCATTACCTTTCATATTTTTGAACATAGGCAAATTCCTTTGCCAATCTACCTCAGGTATTTTATTTGACAAATCTAGAATGTGATCTCGGCTCATGGGAGCATATCTTCTTGAAACACTTGCCATATTAAAACAAAAATATTAAAGCTACTGATCTTCCTACAGTGGAGTCACCATGAAGTGTTGATTTCTGGATCTTTCAGTGAATGAAGTCGCTAGGTGAATGATTCAGCCTTCATATGTATCCAACTATTGTTCACCATCAACAATCAGATCTAAACTTTGTCGTTCTTTACCGGGGAAGACATGATCTTTGTTTCCCCAATATCGTCACCAGAAATGTTAGCACCTAATTTGAGCCTTAGGCTGAAGGAAGGAAAATCAGGGTAACCTTAAACCACGCTCAGCCTTGTAGCTAGCCCTACAAGGTCAGAAGAGGGCTCTCTCCGTGAAAAATATTCAATGAAATATGACTGCAAAATGATTTTAGGCTAGGTATAATAATTTGGAATGTTTTTATAAGTTTCAGGGTTGTATGGAACAGATGGGGCAGTTTGAATCTGGGGAATTAAATCAGAGATACAGGGTATTTCGTGGGGCAAGGTAGGTAGGAATTTTAACAATTAAGTTTAAATAATGATGGAATGGTAAGACTGGTGAGGAGCTGAAAAGGGCACAGGAGATGGATCCTTTTCAAATAGCAGAAAACATAGAACATTGAATGATTTCCCAAGGTAGAGCATTACACAATGGATTCTACCTATCTATCTTGAAAGCATTCAACCAGAAATGTGAATGAATGAATGGAAAACATAACAATTAACAGATGAACACAAAGGAAAGAACAATGCTAAAATCCATACCACAAGGATCCCACAAATCAGAGCTGCATTTCTTTATTAATTCCCTGCCAAACTGTTACAAATGGAGCGCAGATCATCCTCAGTGATTTCCAACTTATTCCACACTTTATTCCCCCTTTATAAATTATTAGAAATTACATTAAATAGACAAAAATTGAGGGAAGTAGGTCCACAAGAGAAGGAGTTGTTTCACCAGTCTCAGGAACCGAAATATGAACATAGGAAAAGACTAACAATCTGCCCCTGAAAAGAAGGAGCATAATACATTTGACCATCTGGAGGATTTGATGTTACACCCAATGAATGAAAATAGGAAATCTGAAGAACATATCCCTTTCTCATCGCTGCTGTAGATGTCTCTGGTTCATAATTAGTTCATGGCCTTTGACCATTATCTCTGTCTTTATCCTTTGAAGAAGAACCAACTGTCGAAGAAAATGCCTTTGAAACGATGAAAAACCATATTTGCTATTTAAATGAGAAAAAAGTCCCTTTTTGAGTGAAAAAGAGCAAAGGAAAGGATGGTGGGCCCATATTGCGATCGCAAACCACAATCCGAAGGAGGGGGAATGTGTATCACATAATGGAGCGATTGAAAACTTGTGATGCGATGGAAGCGGGTGTGATGGAGTAATATAATAGAGAGGCTGCGATAAGCGATGCCCGATGGTGTAAATGAAAAATCCCTTTAAAAAAAATTAAAAGGAATTTTGCGCTTTTACATAGGAAAAAAATTATTTTTCATTGAAAAGAGCGGAGGGCATTAAGGTGGGACCCAAGGGAGGAATCGAAAATCGCAATCGCAATCGAGAGAGGGGAGGGAGTGTATCACATAATGGAGGGAATGCGATTGGGAATTTTGCGATGCGATAGTGTATAGAGGGATTCTTATGGAAAAATCACAATCGCAATTGGGAATCGCAGTGGGAGAGGAGTGGACACATTGGAACGAGGAAATGAAAATTACGATGTGATTGGAAGAAGTGTAATAGGGGTGAAAGGATAAGCCGAAGGAGTAATGGAGGAAATCCCTTTCAAAACAAATTAAAATAAGCTTTGCGCTTTTACAAAGGAAAACCCATTTTTCATCGAAAAGGCGGAAAGTTTTTGGTGGGACCGAGGGAGTAAATCGCAATCGCAATCAAGAATCGGAAGGGGAGTGGGGCGGAAGCAAAGAACTGTGGGAAATGCCGATTGTGATTGGCGATTAATCGCGTCGGAGGAAATAAGGAGGTGGTTTGAGGGATGGGCGAAGACTTGGAATCGTGCGATGTGATTCAGACTTTGCGAAGAAACAAATTATGAAATTATAACAATCGAATACAAAGGAAAAAACCATTTTTTTTTGGAAAGGGCGGAAGGGTTTATGGTGGGACCCAAGCCAATCGCAATCGTAGATCAGCGGAGGAGTGGCGTGATGAGTTGTGGGACCACTGTGAAATTGCGATGCGATTGAATGATTGCGATTGGATCAGGGCCGTCAGATCGTTGTAGAGATCAATGGTATAGATGTGATCGGATCGGAGGGACTCAATCGCATCGGAGATGGTCAGTCGGAGGTGGGTCAATCGAGAGCCGATGAGCTGTGTGATTGTGATGTGATTAGATCAGAAGCAGGATTTTGGCAATGTGATCAATCGCATCGGGATTTGTAGGATGCGGCAATTACAATACTTTGTGATAAAGGGAAAAATATATAAGTAAAGCAGAAATTGTAAAGTTCTAAAGGCCATCAGAATAAAAAGAAAAGGGGTAGAGTTGTGTTTTAGGGCCTTTATCCATTTAAGCATATCTTCTGGTCTAGAAGTTAGTTTGGGGAGTATAATATACCGTTGGAATGCTCTTTCCGGGCTCTTTCTAATGGACATACTTAGAACATGATTTTACCCTAAAAATGTTGTGGAAAACACCTTTGAAACACAAACCTGACAAGGACAACCACCAGTGGGATAATTTTATATCATGACCTAATGGAATGATTGAAAATTACTTCAGAATGGGACACCTAATATGCACATGCAAGTGTGTTTTGATCCCTGGTGGAAGTATGCAAATACTAGCACTAACACCATTGATCCCGCAGGATGTTCCCCTTGCTGGTGATATGTTCAGAAAAATCCCCAATATTAAGTTCGGTGACCATGATCTGGAAAATGTAGAAACATTCCCTGAGCTAGCACCAGAGAATTATTTGGAATGAGTTCTCTATGAAGAGGTGCTGAAGGTTGAGCTAATTCCTTGGGCACGAAGGCTAAACAACACCAAAATCCTAAATCTGCCAAAGATTTCGCATTTTGGAAGGTACCCAATCACCAACATCTGTGTGCGCCAATTGCTAGCCTTAGTCCAGGAGGGTTGCCTGTGGATTCAAGGGAGATTTCTAATAGATGCCATGTTGATCCATTGGATCACCAGCCTGCCCAAGAAGGGGCCTCATATGATGACATGATTCGGAAAAATTAATGAGCTTAAGGTGGCGACAAACGTAAAGATGAAATACAAGGTGGGGAGGGACAAAAGGGGATTCCTGGTTCAGACCATCGCTGACTTGGGAGTATGACTGGCCACTCTAGTAATCAATTGCAAGCTAATGTGAAAATGCTACCCAAAGATAGTCCTGGCGCACATCATTGCTTTGGCAGGGAAATGCGAGAAGGGGGTCAGTTATACCTATTCCTAGTATATTTGTGAGGATTTTTTGGAAAATGTGGGCGAGGCATAGGAGCTAGGTAAATAGTTCTGCTACTCTTGGATGTTGTTTCTAATTGCGTTGGTAGCATGGGAGACTTCGGAAGATGCAGTCCTCCCTAAGATAGAGTCAGGCGTATGCAAAGGGGCACGCTACGCTAATCTGTGGGATTCCCCTGATCCCCTGTGTGTCAAGGAAAATAAGATATTTTGTGTACTTTTTGAGGGTGCACTAGTTACTACCATCCATTCCCGACCTAGACTCTCACCAATGGTGTATGAGAAGTACAAGAGTGTCACTGAATTCAAGGTAACCATACACAATGTGAAGATCAGGGCGCACAAGGACCCTACATGGTATACCTTGCCGTTCATGGTAACAGAAGTAGAATTTGACCAGGACATGGTGACTTGGACGAACGCATGGAAAGTCGGGCTCAACTCCACCCAACCCATTACACCATATACGTCAGGAAAAGAGACAGCCTCGAAGGACATAGATAAAGAAACTGAGTTACACACTGAGAAAGAGGTGGGAACAAGTGCTAAGAATACCAACAGGAATGACAATGAAGTAGAAGCAGAGAAGGAGCCTAAAACAGAAAAAGAGAAAGAGCATGATCAGGGAGGTGAGAATGATGTGGACCTCGGAGGTTTATATGGGTTGAATGGGGATGGTGCTAAATCTCCGTGCAGCACCAAGAGAGGCACAAAAGCTTTAAAAGGCCCACACAAAAAGCGAAAGAGGTCCAAGGCCGGAGGAGATGAAGAGGTCACTCTAATAGAAGAGGACCTTGACAAGATCATGGATTCAATCACTTTTGTGTCTGAGGATAGATGGACTGCCATGGAGGAGCAGTACAAGGCTGCCTTGGAGGCCTTAAAATCGAGATTACAGGTGTTACAGTTGAGGATAGACACTTTACAAGTGAGTGTGGATCAAGAGAGGCCGATACAAGCGAGCTTGTCAACAACCACAATCATAACAACGTATGAAAGCATAATCTGCCCCTTCCTGGGTGCAGCCGTGACACTAGAATAGCCAGAGTTGTGCGCGTAGGTGCAAACCTTCCCTGAGGCCAGAATTGACCTCGCGAAGCTTCCCAGTGGAAAGCTACACACTCTTCACATATTTATTTCCGCCAAGATGCAGAGTAGGGAGGCGCACACACAATAGTATCTAAGTGAATCCGAGCAGAATACAGCCATGAAAAAAATAGAATCGATGCAGGCACAAATAGTGCAGCAGGTGGTCGTGGCTCAGCGTGAAGAATTGGAGAACCTTATCGACATATTATGCGATGAGATTTTAGAAGTAGTCATCCCGGCATCTGTCATGCCACAAGTAAATATCGAAAGCCTGGTTGCTGTGCTCAAGGATTCCAGATTTGAAATACAGACGGTGAAGGCATAATTTGAACAACAAATTGCTGCCTTGCAGGCTAAGTTGCAGCCTGATACTCCCCCCAGAGGTGCGCGCACAACGGGCCTTTCTAGTCAAGAATGCATCTGCAAGTATTTCAGCCAATATTGACAAGGGCTCATATTTTTCTAAGACCGCCATGGGACTGTGGAATTTTATGCAGGAATATCCACTTGTTAAAAATATTACTTAGGAGTTGCACGCCAAAGGACAGGATTTCAATGATCTGCAGGAGACCTTGCCCACGTTCATTTCTGGCCAGCGCATGACCTGCCTTCAGACCAATATGGCACTATGTGATGAGATCAAGGAGCTCCGCTGGAAGAAGAAGATTTTCATTGATCACATGAAGTCGTGGGAAGAAGAGGCAATGAAGTTGTCTCAGGACCTAGATGCTACAGTACGAAACCTCAATAAGACCTTGTAGAGTGTCACCTTGGCCGCAGAAGGGTCAACTTTGGAGAAGCTAGCAGAGACTGTGCAGAGTGCAGCAAACCAGAGTGCAGGCTTCTTGGCGCCCTTTGCTACTGCCATTGAAGAGCTCCAGAACAAGATGAAGAACATAGTGCTAGTGTGACTTAGGATGAGTCACAATATTGTGCTAGAGCCTGTTGGAGTGGGTTCCCCTAAGTCCGAGATTTGAAGACCATTTTGATATATTTTTGTAAAATATTTTGTAAGTTTAGTCATGCGCAACACAATTCTAGGGGCTTTGGGGTGGTTCAAAGCCCCTCATGAGCTGTAATGGGTAAAAAGGGTAGAACTAGGGGTAGCGCAAGCTAAAAGTATAAATAGGAGTCTAGATTGAGTCGAATAAGTCATTTTTTGGATAAGAATGAATGATTGATGATAGATATGGTTGTGTTGTGATATTTGGTGCAGATTTGTATGGGTAAAAGGCTCCTGTTGGCTGTGTGCGCAGAGACCTTAGTCCTGCTGTGTGCGAACCCTGCTGGCTGTGTGCACAGGTGAATTGAAGGGTTTTGTATGGAGGATGTGAACTGTTATGAATAAATAACTATTGTTGCTGATATCCAAGTTTGAAATGCATCTAGTGTTTATGTTATGATATTTTCTGCATATTATTTCTGATTCCTGTATTGTCTTTGTTTAGATCAATTGCGCAACTGCTTCTGGTTTTAGATGAATGGTTAGTGAATGGATCTAGTGCTATTGTGTTTTAATACTATTTTTTAAGAGCTATTTCATGGATTATAGACTCCATTTTAGCTTGCGCGCAAGATAATATGCATAATTGACCTAAATTTGTCGCTAAGGGTTTCTTGGTTAGTGATTTATTGCGCAGGTCTGTTCATGGTTGTTTTAGATCTGAGGGTACCCACATCATTTAAATCTCTCTCAGGGTGTGGAAACCTGGTTCCAGCACCCCCCCATACTGCTTCGGGTGAGACTTTGACTTACACAAGCAGGTCACTACCGAAAGGGCCAGTAGTAAGAGGGTTTTGTTGGTTAACCTCAACTCCGAACCTGAGTCAAGACCCGTCAAGCCAACACTTCCTTCATGATATATCTCACAAAATTTATTATTATTATTATTAAAAGAAACAATCATGATTTTCTAGTAAGGGTTGTGTGGTTTCAAAGTCAGAACCTTTACTTCTTTAGTAAATGCTGCGTCAACAATGTTAAAAAACAACCAAAATAAAGTTCCTTTCCTTTTAGCCTGACTACCGAACACTCTAGATATCTGATAGAGTTTATATATTCACCCAAAATCTCCTACTATAACAATATATGTGGAATACATTTTTTAATTAATAGAAATTTTAACTAGCCTGCCCAATAACACTGGTATCAGGACTGAAGTCTTCTTTATTCTTTGTCATCTGCCCTTACTGAGGTGTAACAATGCTTGGACCTTCCTCCGCCACCTCATCTACATTGTGATGCTTGTCTCCTCTCATATTCAAAATTGGTGTTGTGTTTCCTACCTCAAGCATATCTCGTTTTCTTCCATCTACCCAAATCCTAGATAAGTTTTGTAGCTTTAGCCAGATGACGCTCCATGGAGTCAAAATTTAGCAGTAACCATTCAAGCTTATTTTACAGAAGACCAATTGTGTTATTCACGAGGTCTAATTAACCTTGTATACCAACTGATCACATTTATTCCTTCTTGTTGAGCCTAGTTACTATATATTTTGAATTCGTAATGAGATAGTCTATGTGGATTGCAAATTCATCCTTTTTGGAGTGAAATGCATGAGCCATGCTGAAAATAAAACCACAATATTCCCCGCCTACCTACCTTTTGTAAAATCCTGTAACATCTCTGAGTGATACAACACAATATGGATTATTTTTATAGTCAAAGCTTGCTACCTCCATTTCGATAATGCACTCTTCAATTTCAGTGACATTTATTATGTTTCTGAGTTACAAGGCCATTATTCTATACGAAATATTTAATTCTCTACACATATCCTCTATATTCGTAACATAATTGTAACTGTGATATGCTTGAATCGCCTCAAGATTGGATTTGATCACCATTCCCATCCTTTTATATTTATTAGAGACATGGTGATGGGCCTCCAAATTAGATACAAATTACGGTCCATCTGACCGTACTTCAACATATTTAACCTCTCTCTTTGAATTTGATGACATATTTTTTAGCTATAATGTGTTCTTTAGGAAGGTTTAGAGATAATCACATATTATGTGCCTAATATTATTTATTGTTTCTGAATATTGAGAGAATATTGAGAAAAATTTGAATGAGATAATATAGGGACTTTATCCCTACTATAGGATGGACCAAGATTGTATAAAAATAAATTGGATATTATGAAACTGTTGAATAGATTCTGGAGATATTGTGATTGAGAAAATCTAGCAATTTGTTCATTTTCATTGAATAAATATTCATATTGTTGGCAACCAGATCCACTTTTTGAGGGATTTTGGAAGAGAAAGTTGCCTCCTTTTAAGGATGATGTTTCCCCATCAATTTGTATAATTAGAAATTCGAAATAGCCTCTAGGGGCATGTAGTTTTTAGTCTTGTTCTGAAGAAAACTTGTTATTTAGCATCTCTACTTTCATTTCCAATGCGGATGTACTTGAATTGAGTATAATAATGAAGTTTGGTGCCATTTTTCATATTCTAAATCTTGGTTTCCTTCGTAGGACTCTGATTATCCTTGGGCTTGGCGATCCTAGGATCCTCAAAGCCCTGCTATGTAATTTATTTATCTTATTTTCACTTCATATTCACTTGCATCTTGTATTCCTACTTTTCCTATTTATGCATTTAGTATTCATGCTTCATTTTTTGTAGTTCATGTTGGTTAAATAATTGAAGTAAGATTTTTTGCAGGTAATTCATACATGTAAAAGCATGATGCATCCCTAGAATAAATTTGAAAATTCATATTCATCACTGATCTACTAGGATTGGTTTACTAGTGCACAATTATGGAATTTCGAGAAATATGCTATAGCAAAATAGTGAAACATTTATGTTGAATTTTAGCACATGTTAATGAGATTCTTTCGAGTTGATTCAATTGGGATTGGAGCCTAAACACATCCAAATTAATAAAAAAACTCACCCCATGGAATTTTCAATTGATCAGGTTAGGCATTTGGTAGGCCAACTAAGTCACTGATTCTTGAATTTTTGGTTTAAAATTAGCAATTTACTGCTAATTTTTAGCATGTGTTAATAAAGTTATCTTTGAGTGATTTCGCTTGGATTGGAGTCTTAGTACATATTAATTAATAAAATAAATTACACTGTCTCATTTTCATTCGATTTTATTGGTCATTCAGTGAGATAACTCAGAGGATGGACTAGCTGGAGGACTATGTCTTTTAATATTTTCAAGTATAAAAGTCGTAATATTTATTCTCTGCAGGTGAGAATATGGGTGTGCATTTCTGAGAATTTTCATTTGAATTTTTCATCCTAACATCATCACCTTCCCTCATTCCGCAAAAACTCATCCAAAAAATTGTTCACCGAGAGTACATTTCTGGGTTGTTGAAGGCCACCATGTGCATTGGTCCTAGTGCAAGATGGGCCCCTGAAGGGTACTAATCCTGGAAAGGGACTCATACAACCTTCATCTACCCCCCATTAACATCTCATACCTTCATATCACCTTTATCACCCTCATAATTCCATTGGATCCAATCTTGTAGTAAAATCGGACAATCTTGTAACATCTTGTAGTAATCATGTAGCAATCATGTAACATCATGTAATATTGTGTAAAATCTATTTAAACTTGACTAGAATTTCCCTTGAAGATTTATTTTTACCTCTTAACCTTGAATAATGTCCCTTAGGCTCTTAAACCATGATTGAGGAAGTCGAAAGACCATTTAGTACTTTCCTTTTTACCATTGCAAAACATTTCAACAATTAGGGTTAGTAGATATGTTCATTAATTGAATGACATAGTGATGATTTTCATGATTACTTTATGAAGCACTTAATGAAAATTGTTACTAGCACGCGGTTTATTTGAATGCAGTGATGTAGAGTTGCTTCATGCTCTTTATTTTATGTAATTAGAACATGTTTACTTTCCTTGCCTTTTGTGTCTTGCAATATGTTAAGGTTTCCATTTCAAGCATTTCCATTTATACAATTAGTTTAGGCTGGATTTCATGATATTCACTTCATTGTATCAAATCATCGAAATAAGGGCACATTTCATTCTACACATATAGTTTCGATACCTCTTATGCTTTTATGCACACCAGGTTGATAATTAAAGTTGGTAGCCTTGGGAGCTGCAACATTCATGTTGCAATACTAGGGCAGATCAATTTTTAGCATCGTTTTCGGGGAGGTGTCAAAGTATGCATTGTTTTATTCCCTATTTGATTAATTTATTTTACTTTCTACCCAAAAAAATGCATTGCATTAACATTATTTTTCAATTTTTTTATAAAAAATGAAAAATACTTCACTACCCCCCCCCCCCAATATTTGACCACGTGGTGAAATAAGAACCACATCCCCATCCAATTTTGTAGGTGTTATACATTAGTAAATTTTGTCATAGGAAAATTATGGCTAAAACAGATCTTGGGCCTTCAAGAGATTATTTTCATAGAAAATTATTGATTCTTGAAGTCTGTTGTTCCTTAATAGTGCTGTTACCTAAGTATTGTTCCCTAAAAATGTTGTTCCCTAAGTGTTGTTTCCTTCAGGAAATCCACCAAGAAAACCTGCCGTTCCCAAAGAAAATTGTTTCCTAAAAAGCCCATTTCCATTATTTCATTCCCCCATTTCATCTGCACAAACTGCCCCCATATCACTTACTGATCTTCTAAAAAACCCCCTTTCCTCCTTCATATACCCTTGGTTTCCTTAAAAATTTCCCTTTAAAACTATTTAACTGTTCTTATTTGGTTTTAAACAGCCTTTCTGCCTTACCCAAAACACTAAAAACCCATAAAAACACACACAAAACCCTCTTATTCCACCTTTTTATTAACAAATAGGCTATAGTTCTTTTCGACTTACCCCAGATCTGCCTCCGTCATATGACTGAGCCCATTTGAACGGGTGCCAAGCACTCATCGTAACTCTTATATCGCATCAGAGTTATCACATTCATTACCTCGTTTCCCCTTCCCTCGCCGATGCGATAAGCACCTTTCCTTGGCCCCTGGTCACATATCCCTCCATATGACCTTACCCCTATGCTAAATCATAGCCCCTCCATCGCATTGGTATTTATTTTGTTTCCTCCCCCATTCCTTTGTTCCCTTGCCAATGCGATAGGCCCATTTTCTCCTCCACCCTAGTCACCTTTCCCCTCCATGTGACCATACCCCAGCACCTATGCTAAGCCCTCATTGCATCGGTGTTTTCATTTAAAACCTGCCTTTCTTTATATTTTTCCCACTCTGATAAGCGATACATCGATAAGATCTAAGCCGTAGATCCATATTATTTGACGGTGGTTATTAGCCCTCACCCCTTACCTTTGGGTTTATCCATCCATCCTATGATCAAATCTCCACCATCGATATATATAATCCAATGGCTCTCGTTCATCCCAACAACCCAACTATTCGGGACCCACTGTCCATTACACATAGCCCTCATCCAATCATGTGTTGCCACCTGGCTTCCACTTAAAACCTCACCCATGCACCTTTCCATTTTGGGCTGCTCCCCCACCATTGGATTTACTTCTCCAAATCCAACGGTTTGCATTGCATTTCTCGTTCATTTCCAAAAAAAAATTAATCGAACGATAACCGTGTGAAAAAATTGGTTTGAGGAGGACACGTGGCACATTTTAATTGGATTGCATTCGTTTTATTGAAAACCACTTACCGCCTAATCCCTACGCGAAAACCACCGATGGTTTTATGAAACTGCTTTCCCTGATCTTCATGCCAACCCTGAATTTAAACCCTGGGTATCTCCGCCATGGTTAAAACCCTTCCTCGCTGCACTTACCTTGTCTCCTCACTGCTCTTTTTCCCTCTGCCCAACCTCTGTCACATTTAAACCAAGAAACATAGGATTTCATTAATCAGTTTGTCATCATGTGTAGGTGTAATGGTGGATTTATCCACAAGGCTATCACGGCTGAGGAATTCAGTGTTTAAAGAGGCTGAGGGGTCAAATTTCAGAGTTTAATTAAATTTTTCTTAGACAACGATTATGATTAAGACCCCCAGTGCATTGAAGCAATCAGTGCACTAAAAAAGAGATAAAAAGGACAAAGACAAAGGTTTTAAGCTTAAATATGAAGAATAAACACCTAAACTCATAGTCTTGAAGGAAAACACAGTTTTAAGGCAAATCAACAGAAGAAAGCCTCTAAAGCCACATCCATAGAAGCATTTATTCCTCCTAAGGACTAAAAGGACACCTGCGGCCTATGTTACTTCACACAGACACTTTGACAACCATCCTACTAACAAACCCTCTGTAAAACTGTCAAAGCAGTTATTAGGCAGGCGTGGGCTACATGACCTGAAATTTGACAGTTTACTTGTCCCAGATAGTCAAACAGAGTACTTATGCTACTTTGGGATTCAAAGGACACAGTAAGGAATTAAATACCCGCCTACTAGATATGCATAAAAACAGGAAAAACTATCAAATGGTACAAGCAATTAATGCTATGTTTATTAAGTAGAATGGACATTCAAACACTTCTCCCATTTTGTCTTAAATTCATATTTATTACCATCTCAGTAGCACTCTTCCTCTTTTACCTATAAGTATTCAAATAAAATTCATTGTAATGGTTGGAACCTTATTAATTGTTGGACTGTTATTGAGTTAGAGTTACTAAGTAGTTGTAATATAGTAGGTTGGGAAGAGAAGAATTGGATGGTAAGAGCCATTGGACTCGAAGTATGTAACTGGTTTTGCACATCAATAGACAAGCAGATTCACTGGATCCTAATCTAAATCATTGGTGATGTTATTCTCACTGTAATTTTTATTTTCTTTATGTTTCCACTGTGTTCATATTCTTTGGTAAAGAACATAAAATATAGAGTAGGATATACTGCAAAGTACCCTAACTCTCACTGAAAATATTTATCTTTATGTTTTCTACTAAATGTGTATTTGGGAATGATTCCAATAGAGTATAACCAGTCAAGGTATGTTGGTGAGCCCATGTCTGGCTGAGTAGAACTTGAGTTATTGTTCTCGAATGATATTTTCACTGCATGCTAAGTAGAGTCTTAATCAAGGAAGTTTATGGTTAGCCTTGTCCCTTGTTTAGTCTTAAACAATTGTTTTGAAGATTTCCCATAAAATTATTCCAAAAGCAAGTTTGGTTTAAAGTCCTTATCTGATCTTAGGTGGATTTTTATGTTTATCTTACATGTTTTTCCCTTGAGTTTATGTCAAAAGCAAGCTAGGTTAAAAGTCCTTACCTAATCTTAGATTTCCCTTTGTTTTATTATATGTTTTTTTTTCCTAAGAGTATGTCAAAGCAGGATAAGTTAGAAGTCCTTACCTTATCTTAGGCTGCCCTTTGTTTTCTTACATGTTGCTTCTTTCATTTCACTCCTTAATGTTCCACACCAAAAACTCAAATTAAAAGATCTTCTGATATAGATGACTCGCCCTTTGAAAAATCTTGGATAGTTGATGTGTGAGTAAACCCTTTTTATGACTCCATAGCCCAATGGTTTAGCACTCTTTTGACCTATCTTCCCATGTTGAAACATCCTTCCACTTACTTCCTTCTTCACTTCACATGACCTTCTCAGTTAATGAGTCCCAATCAAAACAAAACCAACAACATCTTGAACTTCATAACTAGCCTAATATCATAACTAATCATAAAGAAATATCTTCGAAAAAAATACTTACATAGAGAGATCCCTCTCTGAATCCAGGAGGGCTAGATCCTAGGATTCCAAAGTGGTTCTGATGTTGCCTTGTCATTTGGTATGCCAGTCTGCCAAATCACTAGGACCCCAACATAATGGCGACCATATTGGGGATATTCTAAGTAAACTGCTATCTTAGACATCCTTAAGAACTTAGAAAACCCACAACAGCCTTAGACTGGTAGTTAATTACTGTGGTGGACAGTAACTCATCTTGAACATTTGAAATCATCCACATGGAAACTCCACGACTCCTAAAATATCAAAAGACTCCACTGGTGATCAGTAGGCCTGCTGTTTACTCCTGGTTTCACAATGACTCCACTGGGGGTAGCCCACACTACCATAAAAAAAAATTTCACACCCATGATTAGGAAACTTTGAGGATTAAGTTGTTGTGTTAGAAGACTAGTTTGCCTCTTAAAGATTGTTATGTCTAGCTAAATTTCTTCTTTTTGTGTCCGAAACTTAGCATACTAGCTTCAAGAAGAACCCATACCAGAGATTACCCTGACCTAATCCTCCTGAAATAGTTGATAATCCAGAAAGAATTCTTTGGAAGTCTCCTATATCTAGGGATCTAACTGTTATCAGCCCCATTCATAGAGCTAACTCAGTGCCTGAAAACCTTACAGCTCTATTAGATACTTGAGTTGACTTATATTTACCAAGTAATTTACCAAGAACGAAGTCACTTAGTGGTATAGATCAGATAGACTTTGAGCCTCCAATTTCATCACCACATAGTGGTCAACATATTAGTAGCAGAGAAACCCCTCCATCCACAACTCCTGATCTCCATTTCATTCATAACTTGGGTCTCTCTCACCATAAATCTACTCAACAGTCTCTTGCTAGTCCAAGCACTTATGCCATCCATATACATGTTGTTCAAGCCACTCCTTTACTCCCACAAAAAACTATCATGGCAGCATGGTATGCTCCCCTAGTGTTACCACAGCCTCTGGTTCCTTTACCCAATGAATATCAGTCTAAAATTCCCCATTTCATTGGAAGCGAATCCACTACTGCTCAACAGCATGTAGACAAGATGAATGATGCCTTCAATTATATGGAAATAGAGGATGAGACCATTAAGATGAGAATCTTTGCCCAAATTTTAGGAGGAGAAGCCAAGAAATGGTTTAAAGGCTTAACTCATAGTATTCATGATCTCCCTTCTTTACATCAAACATTCACAAAAAAATGGGAGATTAGGAAGAATCCACTCCAAATACTTTTAGATTACAACAACCTAAAGAGAAAACCTGGGGAGAGTGTTCAGAATTATTTCACCAGATTCAATAGTGTGTATAATGCAGTGCCCCCAGACTTGAAACCTCCACAAGGATCAGCTTTGGCCAAATTTCCTGAAGGATTTGATCCTGAACTGGCCTATCAGCTTAGAGAAAGGGATCACTTAACCTTAGAAGACATGCAGAAGGGAGCTCTTAGTGTGGAAGCTAACCTGATTGAAAAGAGAGCCAGGATGAGGACTGAAAAGAGAGTGACATATAGAGAGGACACTACACCTTCTACATCTGACTCAAAATTAGACCATCTAGCCAAGAACATGGATAGGCTAGAAAATATGATGGAGAGGCTAGCTGTCCAAGCAAGTGCCCAAAACAAGAACTAGACTCAAAATCAGAACCAGAACTTTAGGAGAAACTCCCCTCAGATGAAACAAAGAGATTCCTATCAACAAATCAGACCTTCATTTCAAGAAAATTATGTTGATGAAGAGGAGGGAATGATAGAAGAGTTAGAGGGAACTATTATAAAAATGCTAGGAGTTAATAATGAAGACCCTGCCTTTTTCACAGAGGATGACCAAGCCGCATATACATATGATGATAATGAAGGTTCAAAATATGAAGATTATAGGCAAGGCTTTGAGAATGCTATCATGGAGGTCCACAAGTAATATGACCTCAGAAGAAAAAAAAAACAAGAAACTCCCCAAACAAAAACCTTTGAGACTGTTGTTAAGAACAGATCTGAAAAAGTGGTTAAAGGGGCTGCTGAAAACAACAAAATAGCAGCTGAAAGTCCTAGTAAAAACAACGCCAAAGTCACTCAGAACAATGATAAACCGAGTGTTGGCCCTAGCAGCACTAGTACTTCAGCTAGTACCCCTGAAAGAACTGTTGTAACTAATGTATATAGTGAAAACCAGCATGCTGATTTTGCTGGTAAATTAGTGACTAAAAAGATAGATTTGAACCTTTCAAAGAGTTAGTTTCCTTTCATTTTAGAAAGTGAAATTGCTAAAATCAAAATCTCTATCCCCGTCACTGAGTTAGTCACTCAAGATGGATATAAATGTCAAGTTTTGAAAGATTTAAACATAGAAGAAAATAATGATTCTGTCAACCTCAATTATGATCAGCCAACCCTTTTATTTGGTCCTAAAATTGAAGGGAAATTCTAGGAGGGAGTGGTCCCTCCTTTCTATGTCAGTTTGAATATCCATGACAAGATTTTACACAATGCTATGCATGATTCAGAGGCTTCTCATAAGCTCATTCCCAAAGTAATCATGGAGAGATTAGGCCTCGAGATAACCATACCATACAAATATTTGTACTCTTTTGACTCTAGCAGAGTAAAATTCTTAGGCTTGATCAAAGATCTTTGTGTGAACTTGACCCAGATCCCAGCCAAATGCTTAGTGATGGACGTGGTAGTGGTTGACATGCCCCCCAAATATGGCATGCTTTTTTCAAGATCATGGGGTGCTAAGCTGCAAGGTACCATGCAAATGGACATGACATATGCCACCATCCCGGTCTTCAGTCAACTTAGGAGACTGTATAGGGAATCACACATGAAATTTATGGTGAGCAGTCAGGAAAAATCGGAAAACTCCCCTCTTTATTCTATCCATACTGACCTAGACTCGTTCATTCTTTACAATGATGAAAGATTTAGTGAACTAAAGTTGGATAGTGAGCAAGCACCCAACATAACAAAAAACAGGGAGGGTGAAGCTCTTAAACCATTTTCCCACTCTGAAATTTACAACAAAGAAAATAGAGAGTCTGAAACATCCACTATCCATCATCTAAGTACAAATCAAGGGAGTTAAGAAGAAAGGCCTGAAATCCATGAAAACCTTAAGGAAAAAGTCCAACCCAAACATGCTGCAGAACCCATAGAAGTGCATTATGAAAGTCAGAACACACAGGACAAAGAGGACAACAATGAAAATAACACCAAGTCTGAAACTAGCCCTTTTTGGAGTATGAGTTTTGATGGGTCTTGTAATAGAACTGGTGCAGGAGCAGGTGTACGGCTTCACAACACTAAGAAAAATTATGCTAAAAGCCATGCCTACAAGCTAAAATTCCAATTCACAAAAAACATAGTAGAGAATGAGGCACTCCTCTTAGGACTACAGTTATTGAAGAAATTAGGAGCCAAGAGGATAGTTGTTCATGGAGATTCTGAACTAATCATTAGGCAGATAAATGGAGAATACACTGCCAAACATCCGAGACTAAGAGCCTATAGAAATGATGCCAAGAACCTTTTTCAAACCTTTGAGGCATATGAACTTGTTTTTGTCCCTAGAAGCCAAAACATCCTTGCCAATGGATTGGCTTGCACTGCCAGTTCATGTCAAAGACCTATGACAACAAGAAATTCAATGTCAAAATGAAATATAGGCCGACTGTCTCAAACAATGAAAAATATTGGCAGGTCTTTGAGGGGGATAAATAGATAGAGGAATTTCTGCAGTTCAGGAATGAATTCAAACTACCCAACGCAGACTCAAATCATGATAAAAACTGTCTAAATGAGGAACAACGTGACCAAAAAGAACCTCCTCCCATTGCAGAAATAAATCTGCTAACCAGTGAGTCTGAAAATCAAACGAAGGGATACATAAACTTAGAAAATGAAGACATAGAGATATTATAGTCCAAAGACAAAGGCTTACCCAAAGGACTAGCGCCTCTGGAAGACTTTTTTGATTTTAACGACGTTGCGAAGAAGCCAACAATATAACCCACCGATTATGATATTGAGGAATGCAATATAGGCAGTAAAGACAAACCTAAAATGATCAAACTGTTTAAAACATTGCCAACTCACATTAAACTGAGACATATTGAGCTGTTTAAAGAATTTTCTGATGTTTTTTCTTGGAGCTATGAGGATGTAAAGGCATATGACACAGAGACCATTCAACACAAGATACCTCTTAAATAAAACCAGAAACCATTCAGGCAAAAATTACGTAGAATAAACCCTGTGCAGTTACCTCTGGTCGAGAAGAAAATTAGGAAAATGTATGATGCTAGAATCGTTGTCCCTGTGAGATACTCAGAATGGGTGTCTAATCTTGTGGCTATAAGGAAGAAAACAGGAGATATCAGGCTCTGTATTGACTTTAGAAACTTAAACAGAGCCTCATTAAAGGACAACTATCTCCTACCAAAGATGGAGCATATCTTACAAAGGGCAGTTGGTTCCAAGAGGATTTCCTTGATAGATGGCTTTTCAGGATATAACCAGATTTTGGTACTCCTTGAAGACCAGTTGAAAACAACCTTCACTACTCCTTGGGTCACTTTCATGTATGTGAAGATGCTGTTTGGATTAATGAATGCAGGGGCCACCTTTCAAAGAGCCATGGATATTGCTTTCTCAGAAGAAATAGGACACTTCATTATGATTTATTTAGATGACATCACGGTCTATTCGAAAACAGATGAAGAACACCTAGCACACCTCATGAAAGTCTTTGAGAAATGTAGGAAGTTTGGGCTATCTTTAAATCCCAAGAAAACATTGTTTGGTCTCCAAGAAGGTAAACTTCTTGGTCATATCATATCTGAGAAAGGGATTAAAATAGACCCAAAAAGGGTTGAAGGTATATTGCAGATCAGTCACCCTAGAAACATGAAAGAACTGCAATATTTCATTGGAAAGACTAATTTCTTGAGAAGGTTCATACCCAACCTAGCAGAACTCCTTAGGAACATGAAAAACATGCTAAAGAAAGATATAGGAGTCAAATGGACATTGAAAGCAAGGAAATCCTTTGAACTGGTTAAATATGCACTTACCCAAGCATCGGTCCTTACCAGTCCTGATTTCACTAAGGATTTCCTCATATTTTCCTTTGCATTAGAACATACTGTGGCTGTTGTCCTATTACAGAAAAATCCAGAGGGACAAGAGTAGCCAATTTCATTTTTCAGCAAGGCATTAAGAGATGCACCACTGAAATATAATATCATGGAAAAAAAGGCCTATGATTTGGTCAAAGCCTTAAAGTATTTCAAAGTTTATATTCTACACTCTCACATTATTGCATCTGTGCCTAATACAATGGTAAAGGACATTCTGTCACAAGACCCTAATGGAAAAAGAGGAAAGTGGATTGTTGTGATACTGGAATATGATTTGGAAATTAAATCCACTAAACTCATCAAGGATCAAGGCCTAGCACAGTTAATGGCTAAATCTAACTTGCAAGCACTGGACATAAACATGATAGATGCTCTAGATGAACAGGAAGAATTACCAGCTCCACTTGTTGAAGATCATTTCCTCAACTCATCCTGGTATGCTGATATTTTGTATGTGCTTACTAATCTCAATGCCCCTCCTGGTTTGTCTAAAACAAAAGAAATATTCTTAAAGCTAAAGGCTATCAATTACTGCATTTTAGATAATTGTTTATATTGGAAAAATGCTAGTGGTTTATTGCTTAAATGTTTTCCTGAGGTTGATGCAGAGAATATCAAGCATGAGTTTCATGAAGGAGAATGTGGAGGTCACCTCAATTGGAAAACCACTGTTAATAAAATCCTTAGAGCTGGTTATTACTGGCCCACCCTCTTCCAAGATATCCAAAAAATGATAGTTTCCTACCATAAATGCCAAATCTTTGAAGGCAAGAGGAAACTTCTTCCCTTACCTTTGCGACCAATCAATGTTGAAGCTCCTTTTCAGTAGTGGGGCCTAGACTTCATTGGGGAAATCCATCCTGCCTCATTTTCCCAACATAGATGGATACTCATAACCACTGACTGTTTCACCAAATGGATAGAAGCCATCCCTTCTAGGAATGCCACAGACTCAATCATCATAAAATTTCTTGAAGACCATATCCTGTCTAGATTTGGCTATCCTAGGAAAATTATCACTGACAATGTTGCTTCATTTGGTTCTAAAAAGATGATTGATTTCTGTCACAGATATCAGATTGTTCTTGGTCATTCCACAGCTTATTACCCTCAAGGTAATGGACTAGCAGAATCTTCAAATAAGAGCCTGGTTAACATAATTAAGAATATGCTGGAAGAAAATCAGAGGTCATGGCACAACAAACTGGTACATGCCTTATGGGCAGATAGATTGACAACAAATAAATCAATTGGAATGTCTCCCTATCAACTGGTTTATGGAGCAGATGCAGTTTTTCCTACCATCCTAGGAGTACCAGTGATGAAATTAGTCCAAGAAATATAATCAGAAGAAGATAGCATGATGAGAAGGATAAATCAGACCATACACCTTCAACAAACCAAGGAAGAAGTTTATAACAGGGCACAAAAAGTATAAGAGAATATCAAAAAGTTGTTTGATAAGAGGACAAATGCCAGTGATTTCAAGATTGGTGACAAAGTACTCAAATGGGATTCCAAGAGAGAAGATAAGGGCAAACATGGCAAGTTTGAGAATTTATGGAAAGGCCCTTACATTATTCAATCTGTTATTGGTCATAATGCATTTTTTCTACAGGAGATAGATGGTACAGACCTGTTTGGGGGTCCTGTCAATGGCAAGATGCTCAAACGTTATTTCTGCTAAAACTTCTGTTTAAAGTTTTCATTTTCCATTATAAATATCATTGATTTGTTTTGTTTTTAAAAAAAGAAAAAGAAAAAAAAGAAAAAAAAAGGGGGCAGATTAGAAAGAAGAAATGTACAGCCCCATACCAAAAAAAAGAAGGAAAGTCTGAAAGTGAGCAAGCCTGAATGCTACTACTTGAAAGAGCATGGCTATCTAGTCATACATCCTAATCATGGCTAGATAGATTTCAATTTACTGTTGATAGGTTAGTGAATCATATTTTCCAAACAGTTTAATCTTGGCTTATTAGTAGATTAAATTAGGATAGAGAAAGAATTGGTTCTAATATGCTCAAAATCTGAACCAAAGAATCAAAGAGAAAGAATGGCTCTAATCAGATCAAAACCTGAGCTGAAGAAAAGAAAAGACGAGTCCTCCCATGCTGAAAAATTGGACCAGATGAAGAAGAGGAAACAACTCAAAAGATCAAAATCAGAGCTGAAAGGAGGAAGAAGGGATTCTCATTATTTTCAGATCATAAGCCTTCCAGATTCTGTTTTACTTTTTTGCAAATAAAGGCCTATGAACAGTTTGTTTTGGTGTCATAGCCATCATAAAAAATTGGAAAGCTTAATCCTGGTTTGACTATGTTTTCAATTTCTCTTTAGAATATAGAGAATGCAGATCTGTCAGACAGTCTAATCCTGACGGATGGTAGATTAGGTAGAGAAACTATGAGTTCAAATGTTTAATCTGAACTCATGGAGAAATAAGGGTAGATTTAGATTAGTTTTTCATGCTTTCCAAAGAATAAAATGTTGATGTTTAAGGTTTGCAAGTCTAAGTGCACCTGATGAAGAAAATGTTAGGAAAGTAGGTTGGGTAGGTATTTGTTTGGGGAATGGATAATTCTGTTTGATATATTTCTAATCATATTTTAACGCAGCATGATCAAAGAAGAAGTAGGTTGTAAATGGATAAAGTATAGGTCTGCATCCCAAAGATAAAATTCTGAAGTTCTTGACACCTCCAAGGAGCTGCCATCCCCAAGTGGAGCCACTGTTAGCCATCAATAAATTTTGTCATAGGCAAATGATGGCTAAAACAGATCTTGGGCCTTGAAGAGATTATTTTCATAGAAAATTACTCATTCTTGAAGTCTGTTGTTCCCTAACAGTGTTGTTCCCTAACAGTACTGTTCCCTAAGTGTTGTTCCCTTCAAAAAATTCACCAAGAAAACCTGCTGTTCCCAAAGAAAACTGTTTCCTAAAAAGCCCATTTCCATTATTTCATTCCCCCATTTTATCTGCACAAACTGCCCCCATATCACTTACTTATCTTCTAAAAAATCGCCTTTCCTCCTTCATATACCCTTGGTTTCCTTAAAAAGTTCCCTTTAAAACTATTTAACTATTTTTATTTGGTTTTAAATAGCCTTTCCGCCTTACTCGAAACACTAAAAACCCATAAAAACACACACAAAACCCTCTTATTCTGCCTTTTTATTAACAAACAGGCTGTAGCCCTTTTCGGCTTACCCCAGCTCTGCCTTTGTCATATGACTGAGCCCCATGACCAGGCGCCAAGCACTCATTGCAACTCTTATATCGCATCGGCGTTATCGCGTTCATTACCTCGTTTCCCCTTCCCCTATCGATGCGATAAGCACCTTTCCTCGACCCTTGGTCACATATCTCGCCATATGACCTTACCCCTGTGCTAAACCATAGCCCCTCCATTGCATCAGTCTTTATTTCGTTTACTCCCCCATTCCTTTATTCCCCCGCCAATGCGATAGGCCCCTTTTATCCTCCGCCCTGGTCACCTTTCCCCTCCACGTGACCATACCCCAACACCTATGCTAAGCCCTCATTGCATCGGTGTTTTCATTTAAAACCTGCCTTTCTTTATATGTTTCCGCTTCGATAAGAGATACCCCGATAAGATCTAAGCTGTAGATCCATATGATCTGACGGTGGTTATTAGCCCCCACCCCTTACCTTTAGGTTTATCCATCCATCCTATGATCAAATCTCCACCATCGATATATATAATCCAATGGCTCTCATTCATCCTGACAACCCAACTCTTTTGGACCCACCTTCCATTACGCAAATCCCTCATCTAATCATGTGTTGCCACCTGGCTTCCACTTAAAACCTCGCCCATGCACCTTTCCATTTTGTGCTCCTCCCCCACCGTTGGATTTACTTCTCCAAATCCAACGGTTTGCATTGCATTTCGCGTTCATTTCCCCAAAAAATCAATTGAACGATAACCACGCAAAAAAAGTGGTTTGGGGAGGACGCGTGGTGCATGTTAATTGTATCGCGTTCGTTTTATTGAAAACCACTTACTGCCTAATCCCTACGCGAAAACCGCCGACAGTTTTCTGAAACCGCTTTCCCTGATCTTCATGCCACAACTGAATTTAAACCCTAGGTATCTCCGCCATGGTTAAAACCCTTCCCCACTAGGCTTACCTTGTCTCCTCACTGCTCTTTTTCCCTCCGCCCAGCCTCTGTCGCAGTTAAAACAAGAAACGTAAGATTTCATTAATCAGTTTGTCATCATGTGCAGGTGTAATGGTGGATTTATCCACAAGGCTATCACGAATGAGGAATTCAATGTTTAAAGGGGCCGAGGGGTCAAATTTCAGAGTTTGATCAAGGTTTTCTTGGAAAACGATTACGATTAAGACCCCCAGCGCACTGAAGCAATCAGTGCGCTAAAAAAGAGATAAAAAGGAAAAAGACAAAGGTTTTAAGCGTAAAGATGAAGAATAAACAATAAACTCACAGTCTCTAAGGACAACATAGTTTGACGAAAAATCAGTAGAAGAAAGCCTCTAAAGCCACATCCATAGAAGCATTTATTCCTCCTAAGGACTAAAAGGACACCTGTGGCCTATGTTACTTCACACAGACACTTTGAAAACCATCCTATTGACAAACCCTCTATAAAACTGTCAAAGAAGTTATTAAGTAGGCGTGGGCTATAGGACCTGAAATTTGACAGTTTACTTGTCCCAGATAGTGAAACAGAGTACTCATGCTACTTTGGGATTCAAAGGACACACTAAGGAATTAAATACCTTCCTACCAGATATGCATAAAAATAGGAAAAACTATCAAATGGTACAAGCAGTCAATGCTATCTTTATTAAGCAGAATGGGCATTCGAACACTTCTCCCATTCTGTCTTAAATTCATATTTATTACCATCTCAGCAACACTCTTCCTCTTTTACCTATAAGTATTCAAAGAAAATTCATTGTAATGGTTGGAACCTTGTTAATTACTAGATTGTTATTGAGTTAGAGTTACTGAGTAGTTGTAATATAGTATGCTGGGAAGAGAAGAATTGGATGGTAAAGAGCCATTGGACTCGAAGTATGTAACTGGTTTTGCACATCAATAGACAAGCAGATTCACTAGATCATGATATAAATCATTGGTGATGTTATTCTCACTGTAATTGTTATTTTATTTATGTTTCCACTGCGTTCATATTCTCTGATAAAGAACAACAAATATAGAGTAGGATATATTGCAAAGTACCCTAACTCTCACTGAAAATCTTTATCTTTATGTTTTCTGCTAAATGTGTATTTGGGAATGATTCCAATAGAGTATAACCAGTCAAGGAATGTTGGTGAGCCCATGTCTGGCTGAGTAGAACTTGAGTTATTGTTCTCGAATGATATTTTCACTGCATGCTAAGTAGAGTCTTAATCAAGGAAGTTTATAGTTAGCCCTGTCCCTTGTTTAGTCTTAAACAATTGCTTTGAATATTTCCCATAAAAGTATGCTAAAAGCAGGTTTGGTTTAAAGTCCTTATCTGATCTTAGGTGGCTTTTTATGTTTATCTTACATGTTTTTCCCTTGAGTGTATGTCAAAAGCAGGCTAGGTTAAAAGTCCTTACCTGATATTAGATTTCCCTTTGTTTTATTATATGTTTTTTGTTCCTAAGAGTATGTCAAAGAAAGATAGGTTAGAAGTCCTTACCTGATCTTAGGCTGCCCTTTGTTTTCTTACGTGTTGCTTCTTTCATTTCACTCCTTAATGTTCCATACCACAAACTCAACTTCAAATATCTTCTGATATAGATGACTTGCCCTTTGAAAAATCTTGGATAGTTGATGTGTGAGTAAACCCTTTTTATGACTCCATAGCCCAATGGTTTAGCACTCTTTTGACATATCTTCCCATGTTGAAACATCCTTCCACTTACTTCCTTCTTCACTTCACATGGCCTTCTCAGTTAATGAGTCCCAACCAAAACAAAACAGACAACCTCTTGAACTTCATAACTAGCCTAATATCATAACTAAGCATAAATAAATATCTTCGAAAACAATACTTACATAGAGAGATCCCTCTCTGAATCCAGTAGGGCTAGATCCTATGATTCCAAAGTGGTTCTGATGTTGCCTTGTCATTTGGTATGCAATTCTACCAAATCACTAGGACCCCAACATCAGGTATAAGAGGTGGAAGAGAAGGTAGAATAAATTGATGGAGATGATGAAAATGAGGAATATCACCTTGTATTTACCATTCAAGAGACTGATATTACTGTTCTTATGAAGGATATCCCACCATATTTCCTTCCCAACTTCCATGGTATGAGGTCAGAATATTCGTAAACCTTTCTGTTTGAATTTGAAATACTTTGTAGACCTTATGGTTACTTATTAAATGCTCAAAAATTGAGATTTTTTATGTAAATATTGAAGGATAGATCTTTTAAATGGTTCATGAGATTAGGGACTAATTCAATAAGATCATGGAATGATATGAAAAATATATTTCTAGAAAAAGATAAAGATTGTGACCTTGAAGAAAAAATATTTAGAATGACTCAAACAAAAGATGAAAGCCTCAAGGATATAATAGAGAGATTCATGTATAACGTTATGAGGGAAAAATTACATCATTTAAGATTTGAAAAACTAAAAACCATCTTACTTAGAACAAGTAGGGATGAGTGGATTTATCTCCTTGATCTCATGAGTATACAAATTATCATTTGAAGAAATTTGTGAAATATGAAAGTGCATATCAAGAGGAAGGGAAAGATTAAGTAAATCAACATCCATATCAGTAGAGTCAAGTTGAACTTGGAAATGTTCTTGATAACTTTAAAACATAAATTCTTAGCAATCTAAGTGAACAAGTAGAAATGTTAAAATTAAAAATGAGCAAAAACAAGATGTTTACATTTGTGTTATCCATGCATAATCACATGCTACTAAATATTTCCCATCATTACCAAGGTTTAAGGAATTTTACTAGGAGGAGAGTAAACCATAACCATGGCCTCAACCACATCCATCTCAATGATCCACTCCCACTCTACTACCCACACAACCATTTCCATACCCAAAAATGAAAGTAACTCACCCCTTTTATAATGTTGAGGTAGAAAACTTCGAAACAAATCCTATTGATCTAAATGATATTCATCTTAGATCACGAAGAGTATTGCAAAAAAGATATTATCTTGATTTAATTGAAGAAAAACATCAAGAAGAATAACATCAAGAGGATACCAAGGAATCATGGACTGAATTTGATGGAGAGCAACATTTGGAGCCTGAGAATGAAGAATTTATACTATTTTTATCATCAAATTATTTATGTGTTCAAAATATTAATCAACAAAAAGTAGAAGACTTGAATTTCAAGGAAGAAGAAGACATATAGGGTGATCTAGATGAGCAAGAGAACCAAGGAAATCACAGCCATATTTTGGATATTCATAAGAATTATGGTACAATGCTTAAAAATTTTTAGCAAATTATAGTGCATATTTTTAAAGAAATCCGTTGCCATCACCTACAAATTTTTCTCATTTTTCTAGAGATCCGTGCATCCATTTGCAAACATTTTTTATGGGGAGATGCATAAGGACGATGGTAACATGCTAAAAAAATTTCAAGTGAATCCAATCTACCGTTTGGTATATATTGGTTAAGAAATTCTACTATAGGATAAGCACAGGTTGCTACAGCATTGTTCCTACATTGCTACAGGAAGCCACCAATCAATAGAAAATGTCATTTTTTGTCTTAACATCACGATACCTATCATCATTTCACTTATTTTTTTATCTGTCATTTCCTTCACTCACCAATACCAAATAATAAGGTTCTTCCCCCATAATTTTAATAAAAAAATATACAAAAAGGTTCCAGACAATGTTTTAGTAGTTTTTACCCCATATCTTCAAAACTCCATTATCTTGATACTTTTGGAAATAAGTTGTTTGCACATACATGGTACCTTGTGTTAGTCATCAGTATTTTTCACTTGTTGATGATGACTAGTTTTTAAAGCCAAGGTTTCTAGAAGCTGATCTCCAAATTTGTCAAATCTGTCATCTAGAAAACACCCCTAAACAATTTTTGTCCTCCTACCTTTTCCAGTCAGCCTATGATGAGAAAAAACGTAGTTGTCAAGTCCTATCTAGTTTCAGTCATTAAATCTTGTCCATGAGTTTTCATAACTAAAGGTTATATACTATCATTTACCCTCATTCCCAAGTCATTCATTATCTAACTATTGATAAGAATGCCAACAACTCTACCTTTGGTCATATGTCATCTTAAGATATAGTCATACCAAAGAGAATACTCAAAATCTATTAAAGATCTCCCCTAAGTTAGGTAGTGGCGCTTTAGGAATTCCCTCCTTGGTAAAATAATCCTGAGCCAAAATCTTTTGTTCAATACCAGCCAACCTTGAATTAGCACTTAATCTACAAAAAAACAAAGCTTGATACACCCATAGGTTGCGCCACTAAAAGGTCTTGATGTCTCAGCAGTACATGTTTCAAAATCCAAACTGATATTATGTTGATCTACAGTGTTTTAGTGTCTATTTCAAAAGAAAAAATGCACAAGTATTCCAGAAGACATCATAAAACTTAACATAAGAAGACAACTTCTTCTCATGTTGTCTTGAGCCTGGGATAAGAATACTATTCAGAGACCAAATTCAATAAGCCTCTGCAAACACAGTCAAGAAAGGTTAGTAAGTAATGACTAGCAAAAAATTACTCTACAAATACAAGTCATGTGGCTCCAGGTTTAAAAGATGCACAAGGATATTCCAACCAATGTGATGCACATCTCGTAACATGCCTCTTATAAGATATCATTAAATTTTCACTTTATTACTTATCAGGATATACCAAGCAGAGTTATGTGTTACAAGGAAAGATGACACAGTTTGAAAAGGGGATGAAATGTCATGACTATGTTAACCTCCTCCAAACATGAGCAGATGGTTGGGTCACTTGTTGCAAACCTCCTCCAAGCGAGAGCAGATGGTTGGGTCACTTGCTGCAAACCTCCTCCAAGTATAAAGAGAAGATGGTTTGGAAATATTATGTTAACCTCCTTGATTTAAAAGCAGATGGTTAGGAACATGATAAAGGCCTCCTTCATTTAAAAAGTAGAGGGTCAGGAATAGAGGTATAGCCTCATTCAAAGAGCACAAGACTAACAAGAGCCAGTCGTGGCCTAAAACATGTTTACACCACTCTCCTCCAAAGGATGAAACAACCGATACAATAAATAGTGTTTCAAATAGTGTTTGAAAGAGTTCATCGTTTAAAGGACAAACTTAATTGAAATTCAAAGGGGAAGCAAGCTTGAAGGTTTATGAGTTGAAGTCCGGGTGTTAAACATAGGGAAAAGAAGGATATTATGGTGTTCAAGAAGCTTTGTTTTTTCTCGTCCATAAAGGTCTTCTTCAAAGGGAAATTCGAGGCTAGAATGTCCACAACTTGGAACAATCTCATCGAAATAACAAGAAGGGAGACTAGCCTTGTTTCTTAAAATAACTTTGCAAATGAATACACAGACAAGATGGATAAGGAAGGCTATGACACAATGATTCAAGTTCAAGACACCTTTCAAAGAAATAAGACATACCATAAATATGCATGGCTCTTTATGACACGAAAACAAACTTTGTTTTTTATATGATTGCATTAAGGGTTTTTAAAGACCACCTCCTTGATGAAAAAATGTAGGTGAAGCTGTGAAAGTACAACTAAAGGTTTACTCACAAATAAAAGGGAAATGTCAATATAAGGTGCCTAAGAAGCTCAACAAATACTTAATATATTCCCGAGCATGTTCCTTTTGAAGGACAAAAATACAAACAATGACAAAGCTGGCCTTAAAATGAAGAGACAAAGTTGAAAAGGGTCTTGTTTTTTAATATACTTTTACTTCAACAAAATTCATGTCTATAAGTGTCTTCAAAAAGAAGCTGGCCACAACATTGTCGTTATGAGTCATGATCTAATATGGGTCTTTATGATATTTTAAAAAAGTCATATATTACCGAGAACAGTGATTATTTTTTTTACATGACATAAACCTTTTCAAAAAACATCTAAACCCTCCAAAGCTGACTGCCGAAGCATTAAAGTGTTTTTTAAATAAAAATGAGGGAGGAGACCGTTTAAAAGGCTCCATGAGCAATTTAAAACCACGAAACAAGTTTTCCTTAGCCTGCTCACTGGAGAAAAAAGTGATTTGGAGCATTTCTTTAAGTTTTTTGGGCTCAGAACACTACGCGGCACACCTGTAGATGTGCGCGGCGTGCCTGTGAGCGCTCGAGCAAAGGATTTGAACTACAAAGGCGGCACGCCTGTGTATTCGGTCACCAGGCGCCTGAAAAAGACCCGATAGCCTCCATCTACACAGTGTTTTATCCTGCAAACATGCCACTCACCCACAAGGTTTCCAAAAACGCCTTTAAAAGCTGAATCAAGGATCAACAAGGCCCATAAAAATTCTTCAAGGTACTTCTTCACTTCTTGGTAAATTTTGAATTTAAAAGGGGGTGTTTTTGCTATGTTTTCCCTAAAAAGAAACAATGATTTTGAAAGCAATTCATCATCTAAAAGCACAGAGATAGACAGTGGTAAAGAGATAGAGTTTTTGTCAAAATTGAAGGAGGTCTTATTGTGTTGTGAAGAGGTGTCCTAACAGTGTTAACAAAGCACAAACCTTGTCTCCTAAAAAACAAAGAAAGACACAGTGATTAGGAGTTTGGGAATTTGGTCAAAATCAAAGAAGTTTTTGTTGCTATGAGTGTTAAGGATTCAAAACAGTGAAAGAAGGGATGTTTTTTATCCCAATCTAAAAACTCTTTGTTGTGCTATAAAAATAGCTAAGACTGCCCACAGTTAGTATAAAGGAGCAGAGTTAGTTTAAGAGGTCTTCAAATCAATGTAAAAGAAGTATCTTAATAGTATTTTGCAAAGGCTTTTGTTTGTTAAAACTCAGAGGGAAACAATGGTTAGAAGATGAAGGCTTGGTCAATTTAAATAGGTCCTTTCTATGTTGTTATATGGTAAACTTTGTGCAGCCCCCAGACTCCAAAAAGTAGAGTCTGTTTTGAAAGTTCTTCAAGTTAGTTGAAAGAAATCTTGCTTACTTTTTAAAAGGGGCAGTGAATAACAAAGGGGCAGTGCTTGAAGGGAGGATCTTTTGTGCCAAAACAAAAGAAATCCTTCTTCAGAAAATAACCTCAAACACATCTTTTCAAGATCTTTTCCCTAACACAATGATAAATTGTTTTTGGTTATAATTTGAAAAATAATTGTTTGCTAACATCAAAGAAGCACAGTAACTGGTAAGGAGGAAAAGGTGTGGTGTTGGGAGACTATTTCAGAGACCATTTGAAACAGCTTGCCTTGGTCAGCTAGCAAAGAGTATCCAAAGAAAAATTCTCCCAGGCAAGATAGCAAAAGTGGCCTCACAAAAAGGTGAAATCTTTTCAACCGAGGAAGTAAATGCCCATCCTTCAAGACTTTTAACTTCTATGAAGTTGGATGTTTGGAGTTTTGTCAAAGGGTTCAGAGGTGAAAATTTATCTTCCCTTGACACATCTATTGGCTTTAAGATTACAAGGGAAACATGTTAAGCTAGCAAAGCGTGATTTCAAGTTTTCTCCTAGATCCATTTCTAGAGCTACCAAAATCCCATATGTCGAAGAAAAATGGTTTTAAGCAGTAGCTACCTAGACTCGCATCAATACAAACCCTTTTTTAAGCCGCAGCACGGATGCATGCCTATCCATCTTTCCTTTTTCATATTTGTTGACCAACTATTCTCCTCATGAAGATAATCATGAAATATTTCACATGCTAGGGAAGGTTTTCCCCGGGTCTATGCTTACCATGTCCGGCTACTCATGCACTTCACGAGGACCCAATTGCTAAACCTCCCCTTTTTCCTCCATAGAAGTATTGAAAAGATGGTTTCCACTCGTTCAAAAGAGACTCTTCCTCTCAAAGAACAATTTGTCTTTTCCATCATTCCCTTATCAAGATTATCATTCTTCATCAACCTTAGAAGAAGGAATCTCGGGGACACTTTCATTTCACATCCCGATTTCGCTATCGTTTCTTCATCCCATGCATATCCTTTTCCACCTTCCACTCATCCGCTTTCTCCTTCTTCTAGTAAACTCCACTCCTAAGAAGCTAAAATCTCCCATGATTGGTCAAGAGGAAGAGCAACCCTAAATAAGGAAGAACAACACAAGGAGGAAGAAGAGCATAATGAGGAAGAACAACACAAGGAGGAAGAACAACATAATGATGAAGTAGAACATAGTGAGGAAAAGGTAGCATAGTGACAAAGAAAAACAATGAAGAGGATCCAAGTCAAAAGGAGAAAAGTGAAGAAAAAAACACAAGTGATGAAAGGCGCACAGTTGATAAAGAAGAGCACCATGAAGAAAAGCAAAAACAATGAAGAGGGAAATGATGAAGAAAGGGAATAATTTGATGAGGATACAGAAGCCACAAGAAAAGAAATGATGAGGATGAAGCACAGAATGAAGATTGCACAGAGCCTAAAAGTCATGAAGAAAGTAGGGACAAGATTGAAAAGGGTAGCCTTCAAAACATGATGCAAGGTGACAAATAAAGCATTCATGAAGAAAGTTCAAAATAGTGGCAAGGATGATGAGGGGAGTAGCAAGGGCAAAGAGCAAATAGAGCATGTGCTAGCTACATCTCCTAGGCAAGGGGCCATGCTTTCTTCTTCAAAGGTGACAAAGCCCCAAGCATCAAGAAAGAGAGGCCCCCAACCGTAACTCCAAATGTCACTAGAGCTCTCGTAAGCAAAGGGAAATTGCCCAAGCAATCCATCGTTGAATTACCATAGAGGAGGAAGACCAAGAAGGCCGCCCAAAGCAAGGGAAAGGAGAAGGAAGAAAGTAGCCATGAGAAAGAGAGGGACTTTGACATAATTCAAACATAAACAATGATGATAGTGACAATGAGGCCAAAATCCTAGAGTCTCTTTTGATAAATAGAGAAGGACAAATTCATGATCTAAGGAGCGTATCTAGAGAGGTCTAAAAACCTCATTCACTTTCGCAAACACAAAACAAGAAGATGAGTGTCCACATGGTGGTATGATACACGGCTATCAAGTATCAAAAAGAGGCCTCCAAGGCGCAAATTGCTGGGAAGTAAACTCATAGTCAAGTTCACACAGTGAAGAAGAAGATCGCCCAAAGAGAAAGAGGCCAAGGACCATGGGACTCAAGAGCCTTAGAGAAACAAAAAGAGGAAGAGGTTTCCGTTTCCAATCGTTTCCTCTTACTACCTTATTCACCCAAGAGATAGAAAATAGAGAAGCATGGCTTGAAAGGGTGAATGAAAACTTGGAGAATAAGTTGGAAAAGGCCAATATAGATTTGGACCTTCAAAGAAGAATGATCGGGCACTATATGAAGCTTAACTCGCCGCCCCCACCGGAAATTGAAGGCCACATAAGAAAAGCTTAAGGAGGCTCAAAAGAGTCGCTCAACACCAAAAATGAAGAAAGACACATCAAGGCTTCAAATTTTGGCCTCCGCTTCTCAAACATGCTTCTCAAAACCCATGAGGGTCATGCTCACCAAAATTGGGCAAAATTCAATAAGTTTTGGTTTTTTGACATTTTGGGGCTTTTTGCCAAAAATCATGGGCATTGCCATTTTTGTTTCAAGCACATCAAAGGATGAAAATGGTATCATTGGATGCCATAATTTCAAGGGCATCTACTTCCGCCGATTTTCAGATCAATCACATAATTTGATCCCAAAATGGTGAAAAACAATCACTTTTCAACACTCGCCCGCATATCAAACAAAGTCTATTTTCCGGGTTTTTTCACACAAATGTAAGTTTTTCATTTGTGGTTCTAGTGATCATTTGGGAAAAAAAATCATTTTCGTAAAATATCGACATCTATATATTTCCAACGAGTTGTCACGGCTCGTTTTGACACGGAAGGCCTCAAAAAGTTGCCCACAAGACATGAGACTTCTTCGCCGATATTTTTCTTAAGTATTTTTGTGAAAATGCACTTTTTTTGAAGTGGCTTTTCCTAATGTGCATTTAGCCTTTTTTGGCCATGGTTAGTTAGGAAAAGTCAATTTAGTTCTCTTTTTAGGATATTTTTATAGATATTTTGTGCCTTGGGCTTTGCAGTGCCTCAAGGACAAAATCATATTTTCGATGGGCCAATGAGCTTGCTAGTTGCACTAGGAGGTTTTTCCTCATCTTTTGGCCCGTATATTCTAAGAGACTTCATTAAGAAACAAGGTTGAACTTGATGATATAGCGTTAAATATATGGTTATGTTTGGAAGAAATAGTTGTCTCATGCATTAGATAGTTTCTTGAAATGTTTTGATGATGGAAAGGAGGACTAATTGTTGGATTCCTTGACTTGGTAAAATGGTATAGTGTCCCTCTCTATTATGCTTCTTAGTTTTCATACATATTTCATGTTATTTCTTGCTATAAGAAAATAGAGAATAGATTTGAGACATGCCCTTGGAGGCACCTCAGATTTCCTGTTTCATTATAGCTTCTATGTTTTCCTCCTTCTTAGTCATATCAAAGAAATCTTGATCACTCTTTGATCATTGAAGAAATTTTTTGCTTGTTTCATTTATGGTTTTATGCATGCTAAGTATGATTCACGGTATGCCCTGCTTACTCATGGCTAGTCATAGCTCCACCTCCTCGAAACCTTCTTCGATTTGTTTTCTGATTGTCCTAGTTGAACCAAGGAGGTCTTGTACTAATCTTTCCCTTTGCCTAGAACTCTAAAATCTCACTTCAAAGTGCTCAATAGCTTGAAATACTATGTCTGTAGCATTTCGGTTATGGGATTTCCGGAGTTATTTTTTGTCTTTTAATTGTCTTTCCCCAAAGTCTCGATAGCAATTTCCTAAAAGGTAGAGTCATATATCTATATGTATTGCTTGAATGTTTATTTCTATGCATTTATCAACTTTGTAGTTACATTCATCATGATTAATGGTTAGCCCTACCATTTTTATGTCACTTACCGAACTATTTTTGTTTGAAAGCCTTTTGTTCTTCACAAATTTAGTGTCCATCTCACCTCATTTTACCTTAAGATCCATTTTACCTTGATCAAATTGGCCCTTCAACATTCCTTGTATCACCATCTGAGGCTTTCTCGACCCTTTTTACCCCATAGCCCAATTGATATGGCAATATTTTTATCTATCTTAGTCTTTGATCAGTTCCTCCCTCAAAAACCTAAAAGAAAAACCAAAAAACTACTTCACAACTAGCCTAAAATTAGAAACATAAGAAGAAAAACACATAGATATCCCTTACACAAATAGAGAGAGCCCTCTCTGAGTCCAAGAAGGCTATGTCCTTGGGATTCAAAGATTGGTTTGATGTTACCGTATCACTTGGCTTGCCAATCAGCCAAATCACGGGACCCTAACATAATGGCGATCACGGTGGGACCCTGAGTGATAAACAAACTTAGATTCCCTAAAAACTTCGTAAACCTTTAGAATACTATTTTATGGACTTATCCCACCGCTCAATAACATAATGGCGACTACTGGGACAACCGAGTACATAACAGCTTAGCAAACTCTTGTGATTCATTAGTCTTTCGCATTTTAAACAGAGAGCAATGATAGAATCATTTAGAGTAAACTCTTTTTGTTTCACCACCCTAGCAAAAGTGTGATGAACTCCATTTAGAACACTCTAATAAACCATAAGTCGCACATAAAAAAACTCGAAAACCCCAAAAAAAATTCCCGCATTGGCTTTTCCTAGTTATCTATTGTGGACCATAAGTACATCTCTATAAAAAACAACTAAATTCCACCGGCGACTCCACTAGCCTCCAAAATAGGCTTAAAACTCCATAAAACCAAAAATTTCATAAACCGTACCTTTCTGTTGACTCATCCTTTCCAAAACTTAAAATTCATAGTGCAAACTCTGTAATCAGTGACAAACTAAGTATAACTTAGTGATTTAGAAAGTTTCACCTAATTATAAGAGATAAACAGAATAAACTTGCAATTAGAACCTTTAGCTTGTCCAAACAGTCTAGCAAACTGTTGAAACTAAATGATAAGTCCTCCTTGCAAGTCTTCACCTCAAAGTTTGCTAGAATTTTTTTTCCCGAAAGCATCTTTGATAGTATTGGTGGTGGACCATAGATCTCAAAGAAATCCACCTGGCGACTCCACTAGCTTTCATTTTTGTTTTGACAATTCTTCACATTAGCGAAACTCCTAGAGAGGCCATCCATCCAACACAATCACAAATACCATCCTCTCTAAACTCTAAATTTGAAATCTAGCTCTTCATCACACTAGGGGTACCGCATCTCATCCGTACCCAAATCCCCCTATCATAGTTGATAACCCGTATAGCATCTTGCAAACTTCCGAAACCTGCAACTTAGCTACCAAGAGGGTCCATCCGTGCAGCGCACGCCGCACTCGAACATCTCACATCCTTGCAGGATTCCCCTTTTGAATTAAAATCAGCAAAAACCCTTTTTAGAAGCAAGTCACAAAGTAAAATAAACTTTGACGATCTTGAGCCCTTAGATTTGCAAGAGAGTCCTAGTAGAGAAGCCTCACCCACTACACCTCCCGACTTTTAGCTTCTATGCCACTTTGGCTCCTACCATCCCAGATTTTCTCAAAATAAGTTCACAAGTCCGAGTACATCCGCCACACCCTTCCAAACCACCACTGTTCAAATCACCTCAGCTCATCCTACAAACCCTCATATTGTAAATCAACCACTAGCTCCCACCATGGTAGCTTGGTATGCACCCTTGGTGTTGCCACAGCCTTTGGCACCTTTACAACATGAATAAAAATCCAAAATCCTGCACTTCACCGGAGTTGAGGCTACTATCACCGAACAACATGTAGATAGAATTAGTGATGCCTTTGAATACATGGAAATAGAAGACGAGACCATAAGAATGAGGATGTTTGCCCAAAGCTTGGGCGGAGAACCCAAAAAATGGTTTAAGAGCTTAACTCCAAATAGTATACAAGATCTCCCTGAACTATACCAAACTTTTATAAATAGGTGGGAAATCAGGAAGAACCCCATTCAAATCCTTTCTGAGTATAACAACATAAAAAGGGATAATGGGGAAAGTGTCTGGGAATACTGTACTAGGTTAAACAGTGTTTATAATGCTCTCCCGCCTCACTTCAAACCTCCACTTGGCTTAGCCCTAGCAAAGTTCCCGAAGGCTTCGACCCAGACATGACTTATCAACTAAGAGACAAGGACCCCGCAACCCTAGAGGAAATGCAAAAAGTGGTCATGAATGCATAAGCCAACTTATTTGAAAAGAGAGTTAGGTTGAGATCAGAGAAGAAAGTCACATACCATGATGAAGTTTCCCCTCTAGTATCTTCCTCAGATCCTAGAATAGATGACCTGGTTAGATCCATGACGAAAATGTGGGAAAAGATAAGTGAAAAGACACCTCTTAGGGACAACTAGCCAAATCCTCAAAACAGGAATTGGAACCAAAACTTTAGGAGAGACCAGTCCCAAAATAAATCGAGGGAAAATGACCAATAAATCAGGCCACCCTTCAATGAAAACTATGTTGAAGAAGAAGAGAGGGATACAAAACCCATTGATGAAAGTCATTTAAACCTAATAGGTTCTGATAACGAAGGTGAGGTATACGTCACAGAAGAAGAACAAGCTTTCTTCTCCCCAAATCAAAATGAAACCAACTATGAGGACCCCGAAGATCCTGCTATAGGTTTTTAGAATGCCATAATAGAAGCCCATAGGCAGTATGATCTTAGAAGTAGAAAAAACCAAGACAACTCCAAGAAAGGTAGCTCAAACACTGCTGTTACTAAAACCCATGATACCATCCTTAAAAGAGCAGTGAATAGCAACAAAATCATGGTCAAGAAAACTGACCAAAACAAAGATAAAGCAATTCAGACAAGCCTTGGCCTAGATCTTCCTAGTACCTCTACCCAAATTCCTGAGATGGATGTGTTGAACAAAATCCCGAACGACAGTTAGCAAATTAAGAACATAGAGAAAGTCATGGCTGAAAAAACTGAAGAAAACCTATCTAAACTACAAGCACCCTTTAGTTTTGAAGGAGAAATTTCCAAAATAAAGATCACCATGCCTCTCACTGAACTTATCTCCCAAATCTCTTACAAATCCCAAGTGCTAAAGGTCCTAAATATAGGAAATGATGCAAACACCCTAAATCTAGCTTATGACACCCCTGAAGTGTTGTTTGGTCCAAAAATAGAAGGGAAATTCCAAGAAGGAACCACTCTTCCCTTTTACATTAGTCCGAATATACATGACCAAATCCTACAGAATGCCATGCTAGACTCCGGGGCCTCACATAATCTCATGCCAAAGGTTGTGATGGAAAGATTAGGTCTAGAAATAACCAAACCTTATAAATACTTATATTCATTTGATTCAAGTAGAGTCAAGTGTCTAGGCTTAATCAAAGATCTTTGTTTCATTTTGGCCCAAATACCTGCAAAACACCTGATCATGGACATACAAAGTGCATCCCTCCCAAGTATGAAATTCTTTATCCGCATCTTTGGATAAGCTTCAGGGAAATGTTCAACTTGATATGTCATACGCCACTATTCCCGTGTTTAGCCAAACTAAAATACTCTACTCCTGAATCACACATGAAATATATGGCCGGCCAGCCCAAGAACGGCCAGATAACATCTCGATGTACTCCTTGCATTCTTATATGAATTCCTTCATTTTACACACCGACGAAGACATTGAGGAACAGTTAGGAGAATTTTAAACAAACTTAGACACACCACATCAGCTACCCCAGGTTCTCTATGATGAGCTGGACACTCAAAATTATCATGACCATGAGCAATTATGTCTTGAGGAAAGAGAGTGCATTTCTCCTGAAGCATAAATAGAGAAAGAAGAACAAAACATTATATACCATCAAGAAAATTGCTCAAACCATGGACAAACATCAACAGTAACATTAGGAGACTTTTTCAGAAAAGAAGCACTAGAATACTTGCATATTACAAACCTTTTTGGAAATCAGGGGCAGGGAAGCTTAATGTTCTTACCATACCTTAAAGATTTACCATCTCATAACTCTACCACCTCAAATAAAACCTTGACTGTAGCCACAATAGCTAAAAATCCGTAAAAAAATGTCTGATAAACTTCTTATGAAAGGATATGATATTGCAGTCCAAATATACCTGAGTTGTTTGAACTAGCTACCATTCTACCACTCCACCAAAGGCTTAGAACTGCTAGAATTTGCAAGATTGTTCAAGATACTACTTCATGTAGGGAAAACAGTGAGAAGCACTATGACACTGCCATCACTCTAAGAAACAGCTTCGACAAAATAAAATACGAAAATATTGACCAAAAAGTAACAATCAAAGACAAGACAACTGGACATAGGATCTGTGTTGATTTTAGAAACACAAATACACACCCTTGGGACAGAAATTATATCCTTCCTAATCAAGACCACGCTATACAAATGATAGGTGCTTCTAATCATATGTCTTTACAAAATGATGTTTCAGGGTATCGCCAAATAATTCCTTTTCAAAGCGAACAACTCAAAGAATTTTTCAAGTATGCTGGAAGTAGTTCCATCTTCAAACCCTTTAATTGAAAAACCACTCGTACACCAAGAACATGCTCCTAAAAGCCATGTTTCCAAGCTTTCTAAATTTCTGCATTCTAATGTACCTTGATGATGTCATAATATACTTCAAAAATGACAAAGAATATCTCGCATTATTTGAAAAAAGATGTACAAGTAAAAGGAGAAGTGGAGATCAAAGGCATAGTTATAAGCACAATGAAGATACGTGTTGTTTAGAGATTCATGCATGAATCCTTATGTTATGCTCGAGGAGAGAAAATTTTCCAAACTTTTATTTTCAAGAGCTGAGTGGACCAAGAGTAGTAGGAGATCCTTATGAAGATAAGATGCTCAAGTTTCACCACTTTCAGGATTTCTAGTTCCAAATTTTTCAATCATTGTATACATCATTGTTTGAAGAAATTAAAAAAAAAATAGAAAACTAAAAAACAATAGAAAAGTAGAAAAAGAGGGTAGTTTGAAAAATAAAAAGAAAGCCCCATGTTCAAAAAATAGTCATTTTGAAAGCGCGCAAGTCTAAATGCCACTACTATTGCTCAAAATGTCTTGTTCAATTATCTAGCCTAATCATAACTGAACATGTTTTAAATTTATTTTCTGATAATTCAGTGAGAGAAGAGATAGTCAATATTGTGTAAGCTTTACTTGTCAAAGAAAATAGATTAGGAAAAGATACTGGTTCCACATGCTCAAAATGTTTAACCAAAGAGGAAAAATGGATGAAAACAACCGTGTATCTTAGCCCCGATTTTTCTAAATTTCATCTTTATGAAAAATAATATTTGTGTGCAGCTTGTCTTTCATGCCACAATTACATGACAAATCAGACTGTCTAATCTTGATTTGGTTATTTTTCAATTTCATGTTTTAGATTAGAGTATAAAATCCTGTCAAACAACTTAACTCTGACAAGCCGATCTAGCATAGGTAGAGAAACAAAGGAGTTCATCATTTTAATCTGAACTCTTGGCAGATATAAGTGTAGAATTAGATAGTGTCATTTTCAAAAATATTATGTCAAAGGGTTGCTATTCCAAATGCACCTGAAAGAAGAAAAAATGTTAGGAAATGTAGCTGGGTAGGTAGAAATGACTTTGATGCTAATCATGCTGTCAATTTTCAAAAACAACATCAGAGAAGAAAGAAATTTGCGCCAATGGATAAAGGTACTGGTCTTCAAAGGCCAGAGATCTAAAATTTTGGACACCTCCTGAAAAAGAGCTGCCCTCCCCAAATGGAGCCACCGTTAGTCATCAGTTTTTTTCACCTGTTGATGATGACTAGTTTTCAAAGCCAAGGTTTCTAGAATCTGATCTCCAAATTTGTCAAATCTGTCATCTAGAAAACACCTCTAAACAATTTTTGTCCTCCTACCTTTTCCAGTCAGCCTATGATGAGAAAAAATGTAGTTGCCAAGTCCTATCTAGTTTCATTCATTTAATCCTGTCCATGATTTGTCATAACTAAAGGTTATCTACTGTCATTTACCCTCATTCCCAAGTCATTCATTATCCAACTATTGATAAGAATTCTAGCCACTCTACCTCTGGTCATATGTCATCTTAAGATCTAGTCATACCAAAGAGAATACTCAAAATCTGTCAAAGATCTCCCCTATGTTAGGTAGTGGCGCTTTAGGAAGTCCCTCCTTGGAAAAAGCATCCTGAGCCAAAATCTTTTGTTCAATACCAGCCAACCTTGAATTAGCGCTTAATATATAAAAAAACAAAGCTTGATACACCCATAGGTCGCGCCACTAAAATGTCTTGATGTCTTAGCAGTACATGTTTCAGAAGCCAAACTGATATTATGTTGATCTATAGTGTTTCAGTGTCTCTTTCAAAAGCAGAAATGAAAAAGTATTCCAGAAGACATCATCAAGCTGAACATAAGAAGACAATTGCTTCTCATTTTGTCTTGAGCCTGGGATAAGAATACTAGTCAGAGAGAAAATTCAATAAGCCTCTGCAAACACAGTCAAGAAAGGTTAATAAGTAATGACTAGCCAAAGAATACTTGCCAAATACAAGTCAGTGTCTTCGTCGAAAGATTCATAAGGATATTCCAACCACAGGATGCATATCTTAGAACATGCCTCTTATAACATATTGTCAAGTTTTCACTTTATTTCTTATTGTGATATACCAAGCAGAGTTATGTGTTACAAGGAAAGATGACACATTTTGAAAAGGGGATGAAATTTCATGACTATGTTAACTTCCTCCAAACATGTGCAGATGGTTGGGTCACTTGTTGCAAACCTCCTCCAAGTATAAAGAGAATATGGTTTGGAAATATTATGTTAACCTCCTTGATTTAAAAGCATATGGTTAGGAACATGATAAAGGCCTCCTTCATTTAAAAAACAGAGGGTCAGGAATAGAGGTATAGCCTCATTCAAAGAGCACAAGACTAACAAAGGTTTCAAATGGCCTAAAAGCTTGTTTACACCACTTCCTCCAAAGGATGAAACAACCGATACAATGGATACTTACATAGTTTGAAAGAGTTCACTGTTTAAAGGATAGAATTGAAATTAAGTGGGAAGAAGTTGAAGGTTTATGAGTTGAAGCCTGGTGTTAAACATAGGACAAGCAGTGATATTATGGTGTTCAAGAAGTTTTGTTTTTTTTTGTCCATAAAGGTCTTCTTCAAAGGGCAATCTGAGGCTAGAATGTCCACAACTTGGAACAATCTCATCGAAATAACAAGAAGGGATAATAGCCTTGTTTCTTAAAAATACCTTTGCAAATGAATACACAGAGACAGTATGGATAAGAAAGGCTATGACACAATGATTCAAGTTCAAGACACCTTTCAAAGAAATAAGACATACCACAGTCATAGACAAGGTATTTTTATGACACGAAAAACAAACTCTGTTGTTTATATGATTGCATTAAGGGTTTTTAAAGACCACCTCCTTGATGAATAGATGTAGGTCAAGCTTTGGTGAGTAAAACTAAAGGTTTACTCACAATCAAAAGGGAAATGTCAATATAAGGTGCCTAATAGTTCAGCAGTGTTGAATATGGTTCTTGAGCATGTTCCTTTTGAAGGACAAAATAGACAAACAATGACAGAGCTATTTCCTAAATGAAGAGATAGTGAAAAGGGTCTTGTTTTTTAAGGAGGCCTCTTTACTTCAACAAAAGTCATGTCTATAAGTGTCTTCAAAAAGAAGTTGGCCACAACATTTTCGTTATGAGTCATGATCTAATATGGGTCTTTATGATATTTTTAAAAAGTCATATATTACCGAGAACAGTGATTTATGTTTTTACATGACATAAACCGTTTCAAAAAACATCTAAACCCTCCAAAGCTGACTGCCAAAGCATTAAAGTTTTTTTCAAGTAAAAAGGAGGGAGGAGGCCATTTAAAAGGCTCCATGAGAAATTTCAAACCATGAAATGTTTTTCCTTAAATTTCAAGCCATCTGAGAAAAAAAGCGATTTCGAGCATTTCTTTAAGTTTTTTGGGCTCAGAACACTGCACAACGCGCCTGTAGATGTGTGCGGCATGCTTGTAGATGCGTGCAGTGCGCCTGTGAGCGCCTGGGCAAAGGATTTGAACTACAGCATGGCGCACCTGTAGCGGCGTGTGGCGCACCTGTGTCTTCGGTCACTGGGCACTCGAAATAGACCCGATGCCCCTCCATCTGCGCTGCGATTTCTCCTGCAAACGTGCCACTCACCCAAAAGGTTTCCAAAAATGCCTTTGAAAGCTGAATCAAGGATCAGCAAGGCCCATAAACATTCTTCAAGGTAATTCTTCACTTCTTGGTAAATTTTGAAGTTAAAAGGTGGCGTTTTTGCTGTGTTTTCCCTAAAAAGAAACAATGATTTTGAAAGCACTTCATCATCTAAAAACACAGAGATAGACAGTGGTAAAGAGAGAGTTTTTGTCAAAATTTAAGGAGGTCTTCTTGTGTTGTGAAGAGGTCTCAAATTTTCCTTAAAGAGGGTCTCGAATAGTGTTAACAAAGCACAAACCTATCTCCTAAAACAAAGAAATACACAAGGATTAGGAGTTTGGGCATTTGGTCAAAATCAAAGAAGTTTTTGTTGCTGTGAGTGTCAAGGATTAAAAACAATGAAAGAAGGGAGGTTTTTTATCCCAATTTGAAAACTCTTTGTTGTGCTATAAAAATAGCTAAGACTTCCCACAGTTACTATAAAGGAGCAGAGTTAGTTTAAGAGGTCTTCAAAATAATGTAAAATAAGTGTTAAGAGGTCTTAAAAATAATGTAAAATAAGTATCTTAACAGTGTTTTGCAAAGGATTTTGTTTGTTAAAACTCAGAGGAAAACAGTGGTTAGAAGATGAAGGCTTGGTCAATTTAAAGAGGTCCTTTCTGTGTTGTTAGATAGTAAAGTTTGTGCAGCCCCCAGAGTCCAAAAAGTAGAGTCTGTTTTGAAAGGTCTTCAAGTCAGTTGAATAGAAAAGGGGTAGTGAATAGCAAAGGGGCAGTGCTTGAAGGGAGGATATTTTGTGCCAAAACAAAAGAAATCCTTCTTCAACAAAGAACCTCAAACACATATTTTCAAGATCTTTTCCCAAACAAAGTGATAAAGTGTTTTTGGTTATCATTTGACAAATACTTGTTTGCTAACATAAAAAAAGCACAGTAACTGGCAAGGAGGAAAAGGTGTGGTGTTGGGAGACTATTTCAGAGACCATTTGAAACAGCTTGCTTGGTCAGCCAGCAAAGAGTATCCAAAGAAATATGCCTCCCAGGCAAGATAGCAGAAGTGGCCCTCAAAAAAGGTATGAACCTTTTTCAATTGAGGAAGTAAATGCCCATCCTTCAGTACTTTTTAACTTTCATGAAGTTGGATGTTTGGAGTTTTGTCAAAGGGTTCAGGAGGTGAAAAATTATCTTCCGTTGACACATCTATTGGCTTTAACATTGTAAGGGAACATGTTCAACTAGCAGGCTTAGATTTCAAGTTTTCTCCTAGATCCATTTCCAGAGCTACCAAATCCCATATGTCGGAGAAAAATGGTTTAAGAAGAGCTACCTAGACTCAGATCAATACAAACCCTTTTTGAAGCCAGAAAGCACGGATGCATGCCCATCCATCTTTCCTTTTTCATATATGTTGACCAGCTATGCTCCCCTCATGAAGATAATCATGAAATATTTCACATGCGAGGGAAGGTTTTCCCGGGTCCATGCTTACCATATCCGGATACTCATGCACTTCACGAGGACCCAATTGCTAAAACTCCCCTTTTTCCTCCATAGAAGTATTAAAAGATGGTTTCCACTGTTCAAAAGAGACCTTCCTCTCAAAGAACCAGCTTGTCTTTTCCATCATTCCCTTATCAAGATTGCCATTCTTCATCAACTTGAGAAGAAGGGAATCTCTTGGGACACTTTCATTTCACATAGCGATTTCGCCACTATTTCTTCATCCCATGCATCTCCTTCACCTTCCACTCATCCTCTTTCTCCTTCTTCTAGTAAACCCACTCCTAAGAAGCTAAAATCTCCCATGATTGATGAAGAAGAAGAGCATAATGAGGAAGAACAACACATTGAGGAAGAAGAGCATAATGAGGAAGAACAACACATTGAGGAAGAAGATAAGATGATAAAGGAACAATTATAGGGAGGGAATAACAACATAATGATGAAGAAGAACACAACCTGAGGAAAGCCAACATAGTGACAAAGAACAAAACAAGAAGAGGATCCAAGTCAAAAAGGAGAAAAGTGAAGAAAACCACAAGGATGAAAGGCAACATGCTGATGAATAAGAGCACCATGAAGAAAAGAAAAAATAAGAAGAGGGAAATGATGAAGAAATGGAATACCTGATGAGGATATTGCAGCCTTCACAACAAGAAACATGATGAGGATGAAGCACAAGACATTGAAGATGCAAAGCCCTAAAAGTCTCAAGAAAGGTGAAAAGAGTGAAAAGGGCAGCCTTCAAAAAGACATGCAAGGTGACAAATTCAAGCATTCATGAAGAAGGTCAAAATAGTGGCAAGGATGATGAGGGGAGTAGCAAGGGAAAAGAGCAAATAGGAGCATGCGCTAGCTACCTCTCCTAGGCAAGGCCATGCTTTCTTCTCCATAAATGCGAAAAATCCCCCGAACATCAAGAAAGAGAGTGCCTCAACCGTAACTCCAAATGTCACTGTAGCCCTCCAAAGCAAAGGGAAATTTCCCAAGCAATCCATTGCTGGACTACCAAAGAGGAGGAAGACCAAGAAGGCCGCCCAAAGCAAGGGAAAGGAGAAGGAAGAAAGTAGCCATGAGAAAGAGAGGACTTTGACATAATTCAGATAAATAGTGATGACAACGACAATGAGGCCGTAATCCTAGAGTCTCTCTTGGATAAATAGAGAAGAACAAATTCATGATCTAAGAGCAGATCTAGAGAGGTCTAAAAATCTCATTCACTTTCGCAAACACAAAATGCTGCATGATGTCCACACATGGGTATATGAAGGGACATCAGCTATCAAGTATCAAAAGGAGGCCCAAGGTGCAAATTAAGTTGGGAAGAACTCATGGGTGAGTTCGATGAGAGCAAAGATGAAGATTAGCCCAGGAGAAAGAGGCCAAGAACCATGGGGCTCAACAGAGCCCTTGAGAAACAAAAAGAGGAATAAGTTGCCCTTCTCCAATCTTTT
>CM076571.1:911425400-911529046 GCA_034641835.2 Pinus albicaulis | reverse complement strand
GCAGATTATCACAACTTGTAGGATGCAAGATTGCATGTGAATGTTGTTCAGTTGAAAGAATTTATTTTTATTGCACAATTTCCCCGTGGAGGTGTAAAAGATGGGTATGTTACTCACTTATGCTGTAGCAATATCATTCAATTTAGCTCCTATATTCACCCACATGTTTTGGGATTATGTACTTGTTTGTACTTGAAAGGAAGAGTTGAAAGTGTACATATGCATGAGTTTGTATGTGTAAATGGAAAACTTGTAAATAGGTTCATTATACATAGATAAATGCATGAGTGTTGTCAATATGTATCATGCTGTATATCGACTCGTGTTGATTGTGTCACACACTTTTCATATCATCTTGTGTCAATTGTATTGCACATTTCATGTCGAATTTTTGTTGATGCCACATGTTGCACAACTTATTTTTTATTCGAGGGCGTTTGTCGATTGTGAGTCGATAAATGGATACACCAATGTGCAAGAGGATCTCCATGTATGTGATGTTATAGGAAGGTGACAATCAGGGCTTTGAAGAAGCAAAAAGAGGTGGTCTTCATTTCAGTTCTTGCATAAGATTTTATTTTCAAGATTGATCGTGTGTTCTTGTGACAAGATGTTGCAGGAAATTTTGGTCCCTTCAGTGAAGAAGTGGAAAATATGCAAAGTGATTTTGATGATGCGAGAGGAGCCACGTGTCAATATAGCGCTTAAGCGCATATCGTAGATTTCTGTGGTTATGGATAAGAATTTTTCACGATAAAATATTTAGTATGTGACATGATGAGATCACATATCATATGTGATAAAAATAATGCATTTTTTGCGGTCTGCAAAGTCAGTAAAGTCGCGGTATTGCGAAATGTTCACATTCACGATCCGCGAAAAGGTATTTCTTCCGAATTGCGATGTGGCGATGCGATCACAACTTCGCGTCGAAAATTGTATTGTTTAAATGTTAAGGGTATTGTTATATTCTGCGACGTGCGATCTCTGATGTACCTTGTATTATGGTTGTGAATTTTTTTGATATTGCAAAGTCTCGTAAAAGGGATCTGATGTTGATTGCGAAGATATGTATGTTTAATGAAACTCTGATATTGTATTTCACTGTTTTTTCTAACGTATAAGCCACTTAATGGTTGGGGGTGTGCATGTGGCCACCGCCCTAACCATAAATTTTAATGAATGAATTTATTTGTGGAGTGGATAAGGGGGCACCAAATTTGGCGTTCAACCCTAATTTAACTCCAATTAACTGGAGTTCTCCACATTTAGTGGAGTTTTCCTAGGAGATATTGGGAAAAAGTGTAGAAGGCTCAATTTTCGACCATTCTAAGAAAATTAAGAGTCATTATTTATTAATTCGAGCATTATAGAGCCATTGGTGAGGTTTATAGAGCTAGCTGAGGAATTTTGAGCATGTTTTTTCTTCAGAGAAGTTCCAAGGGTCACTAGGGCCACCAGGAGCCAGCAGGAGAATGAGGCCTAGCCAGGGCAACCATAGGCCATTCTCAGGAAATCAATAGTCATTTATGACTATATTGAATATTATGAATCCGATGATGGTGTTTTTAGAAGCATTTGGATACTTCTAGATCAAAATATGCCACAGGGAAGTTTCAGGGAGTGTAGTGCCACAAGGTGTTTGAGGCATAGAACGGGGAGCCTGAGTTCATTCTGAGGGAATGAACAACCTATTTTGGATGATTGATATGTTTTGGAGACATTAGAATAGTTTTCAGGAGCATAAGAGGACTTCTAGGATATTTTGTGCCACAAAGAATCTCAAGGAAGCTCAAGGACACCGACTGAAGAGGTCAAGCCCAAGGGAGCCTAGGTCCATTTCCAGAGATTGAGCAGTCAATCCAGGGGTATTTTGGTATTCTAAACCCATTGGAGTTGAGCATCATCTTGTAAAATAAGTTTACCACATCAATCGCAAAGAGCCAAGTCCATTGATGGAGGTACAAGGAGACGTAGCCCAAGTGTTGAGGGTGAACTCCTTTATTATGTTTTTTGTTATGTGTTGTTGGTTAATTTTCTGCAATTTATGGTTGTTTTACATGATTTTAATCAACTTAAACAAATGTTTAATTTCTCACACATAAAGCCTTAAACAAGTTAAAACACATACACCTGAATCAAGAATTCAATTCTACACATGCATGTATAAGCAAGATCCTTAATTTGTTTTGAATGAGTGGGAGGTGCTTGCATAGAAAAAAAAGTCAGCCACTCATATAATATCATGTTTGGTATCAGAGCACTAGGTTGCTTTCTTGACAGAGCGCAAGGTTGCTTTCTTTCTTGTTTGACTTGAAGGGTGTTTAACAATGCAAAGAATTTAACTATTTGCAAATTGACTGATGCTTACAAGTTTGAGTTTGCTAGAGGTGAAGGGGAGCTATTGCTAGCTAATTCTAGAAGAGGAAAAGAAGGAAGAAGGATTAAAGCATCCTCTTTACCCAAAGGACCTCAGGGCAACCCTTGAAGCACAAGAAGGATTTTTTGCAAAAGAGGATGCTTAAAGAAGAGATACAAGCTGCAGAGAAGCGCTTGAATCTACAACCAAATTTTTTTTGAAGCTTTGTCAATTATTTTTGAAGCTTTTTGAATTGTTGTGAAGCTCTTTCATTCATTACAATTGTGATGGAAAATTAATCAATTGGTGATTCTAAACCATCCTCCTTTGCAAGACTCTTTGATAAAGAGATGTTGCAGGACTTTCACATCATGAAAGATATGGTGCAATAGTTTTATGAAGATGTAAGGGAGAGCACTAAACTTCAAGAAAATTTGGTTGATATGAAGAAAGAAAAGCAAGAACTTCTTCAAAAGATGCATGAAATGGAGATTTAACTCCATGATGCCAAAGAAGCCTTAGCCAAGCATGTGCTTGAAGAAGAGGTAAATAATTCAAATTTGTCTTCAATTTCCTCTCAAGATAAATGTGTAGGTTCTTTTTAAAAACACACTAGAGGAATAGGGTCCAAATTGATGATGAAAATGGGCTATGAAAGTCAAGGATTATGCAAACATGCACAAGGCATGTTTGAGGAAAGGCCTAAGTATTTGGGTCTCGAGTATGGAAAATTTTATGGAGAAAGTTCTAAAGCCATGAAGGCACTTGAAACAATTCCAAGAAGGAATTTTGTTGCAGGTTCAAACCATCAAACATGTAAAGTTTGCAATCAAGATGAAGGCAATTGTTTGAAACCCATGTTGCAGCAATATGCTTTTAGACATGCATCTTATGGCGAACAAGAGAGTTGTGACAGCTCTAAGGACATGAAAAATGTTGTTGGTATTCAAAACAGAGCTGGAACCTCTTCAAGTTCATCTTCTCAAGAAGGTGAAAAAGATGAACATTCAAAGCAACTTTCAAGGTATAATTATTCCAATAATCATGTTTTTTATGATTATGTTAAGCATGAAAAATATGCATGCCAGAATGGGAGAAAAATTTGTTGTTCATATTGTGGTTTGAATAACCATCAAGTTTCGAGATGCTGGAAGAGAATGATACCATACAAGAAACAGTTCAAGAAAAGGTGACTTGAACAGAAGATGCAAAATATTTGCACACATTGCCAGAAAAAGGGACATCCCATTGCCCAATGTTGGACACTGCATCCAACCACTCATCCCAAGCACATGAAGCAAGAGGATAAAAATACTGGTGAGAATCTGACCAACGATTCCATCATCAATGTGAGTCCAAATGATTCACAAGAAGAAGATGTTCAGAAGGAAAAATCGCCATTGAAGTGGGTTGGCAAGAAATGGCTTGATTTATTGACCAAGTCAAGCATGCATTTACTTTTTACATAGATGCAAATTTCATCCTTATGTATGCCTGAATTGCTGTTGAAATTATGACAAGTTGCAACAGATTATCACAACTTGTAGGATGCAAGATTGCATATGAATACTGTTCAGTTGAAGGCATTTATTTTTGTTGCACAATTTCGTCGTGGAGGTGTAAAATATGGGTGTGTTACTCACTTATGTTGCAAAAATATCATTCAGTTCAACTCTTATAGTCACCCACATGTTTTGAGATTATGTACTTGTTTGTACTTGAAAGGAAGAGTTGAAAGTGTACATATGGATGGGTTTGTATGTGTAAATGGCGAACTTGTAAATAGGTTCATTGTACATAGATACATGCACGAGTGTTGTCAATATGTATCATGTTGTATATCGATTTGTGTCGATTGTGTTGCACACATGTTTGTTGACTTGTTTCGATTGTGTTGCACACTTTTCATATCATCTTGTGTCGATTGTATTGCACATTTCATGTCAAATTGTTGTTGATGTCACATGTTGCTCGACTTATGTTTTAGTCGAGGGTGTTTGTCGATTGTGAGTCAATAAATGGATACACCAATGTGAAAGAGGATCGCCATGTATGTGATGTTACATGAAGGTGAAAATCAGTGTTTTGAAGAAGCAAAAAGAGGTGGTATTCATTTCAATTCTTGCATAAGATTTTCTTTTCAAGATTGATCATGTGTTCTTATGAAAAGATGTTGCAGGAAGTTTTGGTTCATTCAGTGAAGGAGTGGATAAATATGCAAAGTGATTTGTAGCCATTGTAGAACAAGCTAGTTTCTTGTGTTGACACCAAGAGTTCACTCATATTGAAAGCTTAATTTGGATAAGAGGATTTCCAAGAAGAAGCTTGTATGCCTTTGTTGCAAGAGGGACTTCATTCTCAGTGGGAAGGCTAGCAATTTTCCAAGCACATAGACAGAAAAATGGTACAACAGGGTATGTATTAGCTTACAACAGCCAGCAATGTTGAAGTGGGTCAGCAACAACCAGAGAGTAGTGATCAAGAGACATAGCCAGTTGCGGTGAAAGGCATGTCAAGGTGATTGCCAAAGAGACTTGTGAAGAAAAATTAGTTGATATAACTTGAAAGCATCAGAGTGTTGAAGTTCAAGGCAGATAATCATAATATTTTGTGGGTCCAAAAGCTCGTTAGTGGGAAGGAGTGATCAGGTTGGGATCAGGGCCTACGAATTATATAAAATTTCAAAGTGCTAAAATATTCTTCAGACCAAGACGAGAGCATATATCTTTTCACTAGGATTCCAACGCAACTCGTTTCATCAAATTCTGAGTTCATATGATTGAGTTATGGCTTGATGTTCGCTTTCCAAAATAGGTTCAAAACCGGATCGACCAGCAGAGTGGGATTCAAATTGGTGGCTGTCATGGAGTCTTGAACTCTGTATATAGAATCGGGGATTTCATAGCCGCGAAAATGTTGCAGTTGGAACGAACGACCGTGATCTAGTCAACATCGAGGGCCGAACGATGGTGATTAGATCACAGAAGCAGCAGTGGGAGATCAACAGTAGATAGTTTAAATTGCAACAAGAGAGATTGCATGCATCGCAATCAGAAATGGATTTATTTACATGGAAGACATCGCAAATTAAATAATGTAAGTGGTGATGCGATGATGCAAGAGGAGCCACGTGTCGATATAGCGCTTAAGCACATATCGCAGATTTATGTGGTTATGGATAAGAATTTTGCACGATAAAATATTTAGTATGCGATGCGATGAGATCACATATCGTATGCGATATAAATAATGTGTTTTTTGTGGCCTGCAAAGTTTGTAAAGTGGCATTATTGTGAAATGTTAACATTTGTGATCTGCGAAAAGGTATTTCGGTTGAATTGCGATGTGGCGATGCGATCACAACTTCACTTCAACACTTGTATTGTTTAAATGTTAAGGGTATTGTTATATTCAACGAAGTTCTATCTGAGATGTACCTTTTATTACGGTTGTGAATTTGTTTCATATTGCGAAGTCCTGTAAAAGGGATCCGATGTTGATCGCGAATGTATGTATGTTTAATGAAATTCCGATATTGTATTTCACTGTTTCTGCAAACGTATAAGACACTTAACGGTTGGGGGTGCGTATGTGGCCACCACCCTAACCATAAATTTTAATGCATGGCTTTATTGGTGGAGCAGATAAGGGCGCGCAAAATTTGGTTGTCAACCCTAATTTAACTCTAGTTAACTGGAGTTCTCCACATTTAGTGGAGTGTTCCTAGAAGATATTGGGAAAAAGTGTAGAAGGCTCAATTTTCGACCATTATGAGAAAATGAAGAGTCATTATTGATTAATTCAAGAATTATAGAGCCATTGGTGAGGTTTTCAGAGCCAACTGAGGACTTATGAGCGTGATTTTGTTTCAAATAATTTCTAAAGGCCACCAGGGCCACTAGGAGCCAACAGCGGAATGAGGCCTAGCCAGGGCAGCCAGAGGCCATTCTTAGGAAACCAATAGTCATTTCTGACTATATTAAAACTTATGAATCCAATTATTGGCTTTTTAGAAGCATTTGGAGAATTATAGAGCCAAAGAATCCACAGAGAATTTTCAGGGAGCCTAGTGCCATGAGGTGTTGGAGGCATAGAACAGGGAGCCTGAGTTCATTCTGAGCGAATGAAGAGCCTATTTTGGATGATTGATATGTAATGGAGACATTAGAATAGGTTTCAGGAGTAGAAGAGGAATTATAGGAGATTTTTTTCCACAGAGAAGCTCAGGGAAGCTCAAGGACACCGACGGAAGAGGTCAAGCCCAAGGGAGCCTAGGTCCATTTCCAGAGATTGAGCAGTCAATATAAGGGATTTTGGTATTCTAAACCCATTTTTACAGTCCAAACAACCATTGGAGTTGAGCATAAGCTTGTAAAATAAATTTACCATCTTAATCCCAAAGAGCCAAGTCCATTGATGAAGGCTCAAGGAGACGTAGCCCAAGTGTTGAGGGTGGACTCCTTTATTCTGTTTGCTCTAATGTGTTTTTGGTTAATTTGCTGCAATTTATGGTTTTTGTACATGATTTTAATCAGCTTAAAAAAATGTTTAATTTCTCACACATAAAGCCTTAAACCAGTTAAAACACATACACCTGAATCAAGAATTCAATTCCGCATATGCATGTATAAGCAATATCCTTAATTTGTTTTAATTGAGTGGGAGGTGCTTGCATAGAAAAACAAGTCAGCCACCCATATCAGATCAGGTTGGTATTAGAGCACTAGGTTGCTTTCTTAACATATCACTAGGTTTCTTTCTTGACAGAGCACTAGGTTTCTTGTTTGATAGAGCACAAGGTTGCTTGCTTGCTTGTTTGACTTGAAGGGTGTTTAACATTGCAAAGAATTTAACTATTTGAAAATTGACTGATGCTTACAAGTTTGAGTTGCTAGAGGTGAAGGGGAGCTACTGCTAGCTAAGTCCAGAAGAGGACAAGATGGAAGAAGGCTGAAAGCATCCTCCTTACCCAAAGGACCTCAGGTCAACCCTGGAAGCACAACAGGGATTGTTTGCAAAAGAGGCTGCTTTAAGAAGAGATACAAGCTGCAGAGAAGAGCTTGAATATTCTACAACCAAATTGTTTTTGAAGCTCTTTCATTCATTACAATTGTGATGTCAACTTCATCAAGTGGTGATTTTAAACCATCCTCCTTTGCAAGACTCTTTGATAAAGAGATGTTGCAGGACTTTCACATCATGAAAAATATGGTGCAACAGTTGTATGAAGATGTAAGGGAGAGCACTAAACTTGAAGAGTAGTTGGTTGCTATGAATAAAGAGAAGCAATAACTTCTTCAAAAGATACATGAGATGGAGATTAAAATCCATGATGCCAAAGAAGCCTTAGCTAAGCATGTGCTTGAAGAAGAGGTAAATAATTCAAATTTGTCTTCAATTTCCTCTCAAGATAAATGTGTAGGTTCTTTTGAAAAACACACTAGAGGAATAGGGTCCAAATTGATGATGAAAATGGGCTATGAAGGTCAAGGATTAGGAAAACATGCACAAGGCATGGTTGAGCCAATTATGGTTTAGGAAAGGCCTAAGTATTTTGGTCTTGGCTATGGACAATTTTATGGAGAAATTTCTAAAGCCATGAAGGCACTTGAAACAGTTCCAAGAAGGAATTTTGTTGCAGGTTAAAACCATAAAACATGTAAAGTTTGCAATAAAGATGAATGCAATTGTTTGAAACCCATGTTGCAGTAAGGTGCTTTTAGACATGCAACTTATGGCGAACAAGAGAGTTGTGACAACTCTAAGGATATGAACAATGTTATTGGCCTTCAAAATAGAGTTGGAACCACTTCAAGTTCATCTTCTCAAGAAGGTGAAAAATATGAACATTCAAAGCAACATTCAAGGTATAATTATTCATATAATCATGTTTTTATGATTATGTTAAGCATGACAAATATGCATGCATGAATGGGAGAAAAAGTTGTTGTTCATATTGTGGTTTGAATAACAATCAAGTTTCAAGATGCTGGAAGAGAATGATAGCATACATGAAATAGTTCAAGCAAATACAACTTGAATAGAAGATGCAAAAGTTTTGCACACATTGCTAGAAAAAGGGACATCTCATTGCCCAATGTTGGTCACTGCATCCAACCACTCATCCCAAGCACATGAAGCAAGAGGATAAAAAGAATGGCAAGAATGTGACCAGCGATTCCATCATTGATGTGAGTCCAGATGATTCACAAGAAGAAGATGTTCAACAGGAAAAATCACCATTGAAGTGGGTTGGCAAGAAATGGCTCGATTTCTTGACCAAGTAAGGCATGCATTTAATTTGTACATAGGTTCAAATTTCAGCCTTATGTATGCCTAAATTTCTGTTGCAAGTTGCAGCAGATTATCACAACTTGTAGGATGCAAGATTACATGTGAATACTGTTCAGTTGAAGGCATTTATTTTTGTTGTGCAATTTCGCCATGTAGGTGTAAAATATGGGTATGTTACTCACTTATGTTGTAGAAATATCATTCAGTTCAGCTCTTACAGTCACCCACATGTTTTGGGATTATGTACTTGTTTGCAATTGAAAGGAAGAGTTGAAAGTGTACATATGCATGAGTTTGTCTGTGTAAATGGCGAACTTGTAAATAGGTTCATTGTACATAAATACATGTACGAGTGTTGTCAATATGTATCATGTTGTATATCGACTTGTGTCGATTGTGTCACACACATGTTTGTCGACTTGTGTCGATTGTGTTGCACACTTTTCATATCGTCTTGTGTCGATTGTATTGCACATTTCATGTTGACTTGTTGTTGATGTCGCATGTTGCACGACTTATGTTCTAGTCGAGGATTTTTTTTTATCGTGAGTTGATAAATGGATACACCAATATGTAATAGGATTTCCATGCATGTGATGTAACAGGAAGGTGACAATCAATGCTTTGAAGAAGCAAAAAGAGGTGGTCTTAATTTCAATTCTTGCATAGGATTTTCTTTTCAAGATTGATCGTGTGTTCTTGTGACAAGATGTTGCAAGAACTTTTGGTCCATTCAGTGAAGAAGTGGACAAGATGCAAAGTGATTTGCAACCATTGCAGAATAAGCTAGTTTCTTGTGTTGACACCAACAGTTCACTCATATTGGAAGCTTAATTTGGATAAGAGGATTTCCAAGAAGAAGCTTGTATGCCTTTGTTGCAAGAGGGACTTCATTCTTAGTGGGAAGGCTAACAATTTTCCAAGAACATAGAGAGAACAATGGTACAACAGGGTATGCATCAGTTTACAGTAGCTAGTAATGCTGAAATGGGTCAGCAACAGCCAGAGAATAGTGGTTAAGAGACATAACCAGTTGTGGTTTAAGGCATGTCAGGGTGTTTCCAAAGATACTTGTCAAGAAAAATCAATTGATATAACTTGAAATCATTAGAGTGTTGAAGTTAAAGGCAAATAATCATCAAATTTTGTGGGTCCAAAAGCCCATCAGTGGGAAGGAGTGATCAGATTGGTATCAGGGCCTAAGGATTAGCTAAATTTTAAAAGTGCTAAAAAAATGCTTCAAACCAATATGAGAGCATAGACATTGTCACTGGGATTCCAATGCAACTCATTTCATCAAATTATGAGTTCGTATGATTCAGTTATGGCCTGCTGTTCGCTTTCCAAAATAGGTTCAGAAGCGGATCGACCAATAGAGTAGGATCTGAATTGGTGGTTGTCATGGAGTAATGAACTCTGCATTTAGAATCAGGGATTTCACATCTGTGGAAATGTTCTAGGTGGAATGGACAGCCGTGATCCAGTCAACAACAAGGGCTTAACGATGGTGATTAGATCGTTGAAGTAGCAGTGGGAGATCAATGGGAGAGATCTCATTGCAGTGGAGAAAAATCGCACATCGCATAGAACATAATTTACCATTAAAGACTTTCACAAAGTTAAATTGTTAAAACTGAAATGTGAAATAAGGAGCTGGAGAGATAACGAGGATCATCGGATCAAGGACCAAACCAACGGTGGAGATCGTAGCACACAAGAGCGACTTTGCAGTTCACAAGGAAAAAGGTTTAATGGTGTAAAGTTAAACTAGCAAAGTGCGACAATTTATATGTGCAATAAGCTAAAGAGAGATGGCTCAATATTTCTGATATGCGAAATCTTAAACCCTGTTATCTGCGAAAAGGTATTTCGACCGACTTGCGATGTGGTGATGCGTTTGCAACTTCGCATCAACACTTGTATTGTTTAAACGTTAAGGGTATTGTTATATTCCGCGACGTATGATTTGTGAGATTCTATGTCTCCAGATCTGTGATGTAGCTTGTATTACGGCTACAAATTTGTTTGATATTGCGAAGTCTTGTAAAATGGATTCAATTTTGATTGCGAACGTATGTTTGTTTAATGAAACTCTAATATTGTATTTTGCTATTTCTGCTAACCTATAAGCCATTTAACGGTGGGAGTGCGCATGTGGCCACTGCCCTAACCATAAATTTTAATGCACAACTTTATTGGCAGAGCAGATAAGGGTGCACCAAATTTGGCGGCCAGCCCTAATTTAACTCTAGGTAACTAGAGTTCTCCACATTTAGTGGAGCTTTCCTAGGAGATATTGGGAAAAAGTGTAAAAGGCTCAATTTTCAACCATTCTGAGAAAATGAAGAGTCATTATTGATTAATTCGTGCATTCTAGAGCCATTGAAGAGGTTTGTAGATCCAGCTAATGACTTATAAGAATAATTTTGCTTCAGATAAGTTCCAAGGGCCACTAGCAGCTAGTAGGAGAATGAGGCCTAGCTAGGGCATCTAGAGACCATTCTTAGGAAACCAATAGTCATTTATGACTATCTTGTAACTTTTGAATCCAATGATGGGGTTTGTAGAAGCATTTGGAGATTTCTATAGCCGAAGAAGCCACATCAAAGTTTCAGGGAGCCAAGCATGGAAAATTTTAGGGGCTAATATTCGCAAATGGGCTAATTTTCCATGTTTTTTCCAAAAAAAAGATTTGCCAATTTCCATTTTTTTATAAAAACAATTCGCCCAAATTTACAACATAAAATTATTTTAACTTAAAAATTGCTAACATTATATAAAGAGTATATAGAAAATCATTATAAATTTGAAAAATTTTACAAATATATCAATAAACATTTTATAGTTGTCATATTAGGGACTAGTGAGATTCGCCAATGTTTTAAACTTCAAAATAATTTCCCATCCTTAAAAATTTTCCATGGAGCCAAGTGACAGCAGGTGTTGGAGGCATAGAACAGGGAGCCTGAGTTCATTTTGAGCAATTGAACAACCTTTTTTGGGTGATTGATATGTGTTGGAGATAGTAGAATAGATTTTATGAGTAGAAGAGGAATTCTAGGAGAGTTTTTGCAAGAGATAAGCTCAAGGAATCTCAAGGACATCGACCGAAGAGGTCAAGCCCAAGTGAGCCTAGGTCCATTTCCAGAGATTGAGCAATCAATCCAAGGGTATTTTGGTATTCTGAACCCATTGGTACAGTTTAAACAACCATTGGAGTTGAGCATCATCTTGTAAAACAAATTTACCATCTTAATCCCAAAGAGCCAAGTCCATTGACGGAGGCTCAAGGTGATGTAGCCCAATTGTTGAGAGTGAACTCCTTTATTATGTTTGTTGTTATATTTTGTTGGTTAATTTGCTGCAATTCATGGTTGTTGTACATGATTTTAATAAGCTTAAACAAATGTTTCATTTCTCACACATAAAGCCTTAAACCAATTAAAACACATATGCCTGAATCAAAAATTCAATTCCGCACATGCATGTATAAGAAAGATCCTTAATTTTTTTTAATTGAGTAGGAGGTGCTTGCATAGAAAAAAAAGTTAGCCACCCATATCAAATCATTATAGGTATGGGAATTACACTATTTTGATGGTTCTAGCAATGTTGTTTTATTTTTGGAAAAATTGGAAAAGGCTGTCCTAAAAGAGCGAAGGTTCTAGGCACTCGATATTCCCATGTGTGCAACTCTAGCATGTTGGTGGGATATGATTTGTGCTTTGAGCAGCCCACAATCCCATCAACTGTTATTTTTGGTGGCCGAGGTGATCCACGCAAACACGTGGCTACATGGATGGACATTTGGGATAAGAAGCCCATGGTCGAATGGGTTCACATGTTTTTCCATATGTTGGGACCAATCCATACTACATAGTATTTGGAGATGGAGTTGTGTCGAGGGACCCTTAATTGGGTTACAATGAGTGAAAGTTTCCTGTTAACCTTCAGCATGGCTATTGGATCAGTGGGATTAGATGAAGTCCTATAGGATATATAAGCAATTTTATTTGATGATTCCCAACCTCGGATAGAATGCGTCGTGCCAACATGGGAAGCACAAATTTAGAATATTGTCAACTGTAGGAATCTGTCAGTGGAAGATAATGAGGAAGATCCAAGAAATATCAATATTCCAGAATCTGAGGGGGAGCACATAGTTGCAGGGCCCTTGTTAGGAATGGTGGATGTGACTGAGCCTTTAAAACTAAAGGAAGTCAACATTGGGATGGAGGAACAACCCAAGTTGGACAAAATAGGATATTATTGGGATGATGACACAGTGGGTAAGGTTGTGGAGTTGTTGACAGAATATGAGGACCCGTTTCCCACAAAATTTTCTGAGCTCAAAGGAATTGTAGGAGATTTGGGAGATATGAAGATCACTCTGAAACCATATGTGCATCTCGTCAAACAACGACCATACCAGTTAAATCCAAACTATAAGCAGAATGTGAAGAAATAATTGGAGAAAATGGATGTTGTAGGAATCATTGAGCCTGTGGAACTGTCTGATTGGGTGAGCCCAATGGTTGTTCAGGAAAAGAAGACTAAGGGAGAAATAAGGATTTGTGTGGACTTGTGCGTATTGAATGATGCATGTGTACTTGACCCCTTCCCTAATCCATTTTCAGATGAAATATTAAACAATGTGGGATGACAAGAGGCTTACTCTTTCGCTAATGTATTTTCAGGGTATCATCAGATCAAGATTGCGCCAGAAGACTGAAGTAAGACCACTTTTGCAAGAAAATGGGGATCCTTCCACTACAAAGTCATGCCTTTCAGATTAAAGAATGCACCTACTATATTCTCGCGCGTAGTAGTAAATGTATTCAAAGGGTTCATGCACAGGTTTCTAAAGTTTACTTTGATGATTGGACTGTGTTTGGACTGGTAAAGAAGCATATATCCAACCTACGCATGATTCTTAACACTTGCAGGAAGAATTAGATGTCTCTTAACTTGAAGAAGTGTATATTTTGAGTTCCTTTTGGAATCTTGTTAGGACATATTGTTTTTCAGCAAGGGTTGATGGTAGATCTAGCCAAGATTGTAGTTATTATCAACTTAGAAGTTCCTACCAATGAGAAACAACCGTGCTCTATTCTAAGACACATCAGATATTAGAGAAAATTCATTCAAGGCTATGCTCTGATCACTGCACCCATGGAGAAATTGATGAACAAAGATGTGTCCTTTTTTTGGGATGGGGAATGTCAAAAGAGATTTGATTTGCTGAAGAAAAATATGGTTATGACACCTATTTTAATATTCCTTGATTGGTCCAAGGTATTTTATTTGCATGTTGATGCATCCGGCATTACTCTCGGAGTTGTCTTATCACAACGAGGAGAAGGAGATATTGATCACCCCATTTCCTTTGCAAGTAGGAATCTCTCCAGTGCAGAGTGCAAATACTCAACCGCAGAGAGGGAAAGGTTGGCTATGGTCTCTGCTCTATAGAAATATAGGCATTATCTGCTAGGAGGGCACTTCAAGATGTTCACTGACCACTCTGCTTTGAAGTACCTTGTCAATAAGCTTATGTTGGGGGGCGGGGAATATTTGTAGATGGTTGTTGTTATTTCAAGAATATGATTTTGAAATCATTGTTAAGCCTGGAAGATTGAATGTTGGACCTGATCACTTATCACACATTGAGAATGGGGAGGAACGGACCAGTCTGGAGGAGGGGCTACCTTATGCACAGCTCTTTGCTATTAGAGTGGTTTATGAACACTTTGCAAATATCATTCACTTTTTGACTACTGGTAGTGCGCCTACTGAATACCCAGTGCAACAAAAGAGGGAGTTGTTTTTGCGTGTAGTTGACTTTACATTGATTGCTGGTCAATTGTACAAGCTGGGAGCGGATGAAGTATTAAGAAGATATGTTTTGGAACATGAAAGACAAGAAATCTTGGCTGAAGCTCATGGGAGAGTGGCAGGAGGCCACTATGCAGGGAAAGCTACTACATATAAGGTCCTACATGTTGGGTTATGATGGCCCACACTGTACAGTGATTCACATGGATATTGTCGAGCTTGTGATGCATGCCAAAGAACAAGTAAGCCCTCGCGCAGATATGAGATGTTGTTACAGCCGTAGATGGCCCTGCAGGCCGTTGATAAATGAGCCATATACTTTGTTGGACCTATTAATCTACCTGGGAAAAATACTAGTGCGCACAATATCATCCGTAGGTTTTAACCCTGTACATAAATTATCTGCAAACAAATCTTAAAAACAAAAAATAAAAAATAGCGAGAGAATAAAACATGAAACATATATGCACAGAGATTTTCCCCTGGATCCCAAATAGGGACTACTATATTGATTTTTCATTATATTCATTTTAGTGTTACAACACATATATACAAGCAGAAGCATTCATAAACCCAAATCCATTGACCCTAGATTAAAACATAAAAGTAGTTCCCCTGACTGGATCTACAAAATACTAGGGGCCGAAAACCATCATGCCCCAAAACCATGTGCAAACCCATGTACAAAACCATGGGTGGGTCCGCCCATTGAAAAATAGTGTCCAAAAAAAAATTTCCCGGGGCGCTGCCCCGGACCCCAAACAATGACGGTTTCCGCCCCCCCTACTACACCCAGCGAAACGTAAAGGAGTGTCATTTCCCCCCCTTGTGACCCCCCCACATGCGTCTAATCGTGGAAATAATATAACACATGCCCAACATTCTCCCTCTTGTTGTTTTCTTTTCGTAGGGGGCCACATGAGAGCTTAATCATTAGTCCAATTCTACAACACCCATTTTTTCTCTACACCAAGAGAAATTTTGAGTGTTCACAAAATTTTTCAATGCATCTACAAAATTCTTCAAAATGTCCACCTTTACCAACAGCACCCTTTTATCCTCAACCACATCTCTCACAAAGTGATATTGCACATCAATGTGCTTTGTCTTTGAATGATAAGCAGGGTTATTAGAAGATAAAATTGCACTTTGCCTATCATAGTCTATCCTTATAGCTCACTGCACCAACCCCATACTAGAACAAAATCTCTGCAACCAAACTTCTTCCTTGCTTTCATGAGTGGCTACCATGTATTCTACCTCTGTAGTTGAAAGAGCCACTACAAACTGTCTTTTTCCCATCCAACTAACTACACCTCCAAATAGGATAAACACATACCCACTTGTAGATCTTATTTAGTCCAGATCTCCAGCCCAGTCTGCATCAAAAAAACCATGGATGTCCGAAACTCTATCAAATCCTAGTCTTCCCTGGTAGCACAAACCATAATCACTAGTGCCACGCAAATATTTTCAAACCCGCTTCACTGTTGTCCAATGCTCTTTCCCTGGTTTTGACATAAACCTGCTCAATAATCCCATTTTATGTGCAATGTCTGGTCTAGTATAGACCATTTCATACATCATGCTACCTACTTCACTTGCATATGGAACACGAGACATGTCCTCCACTTCTTCTTGTGCGTTGGGAAACTGTTCAGCAGATAGCTTTACACCTATAGGAATAGGAAACTTCACTGGTTTACTATCCTGCATATTGAACCTCTGCAATATTGTCGTGACATACTTCCTCTGGTTTAAGCAGATCTTCCTCTTTGCCCAATCTCTCTTAATTTCCATTCACAAAATATAGTTTGCAGCACCAAGATCCTTCATGTCGAATTTGGAGAACAATTGGGTCTTCAAATCCTGGATAATTTATTTTTCATTTCCAATGAGCAACATATCATCCACATACAAGAACAAATAAATAACACAGTCACCAATTAATTTAAAATACACACAGTGATCCTCTTTTCTTTTGGTGAAGCCAAGTCCCTGTATATAGGTATCAAATTTCTAATACCACATCATTGTTAACTATTTTAATCCATAAAGAGAATTTTATAACTTGCATACAAGTTCTTTCTTACCCTTCACCATAAAGCCTTCAGGTTGCTTCATGTAGATCTCCTCTTCCAGATCCCCGTGAAGAAATGTTGTCTTCACATCCATATGACCTACCTCAAAATCAAATGTAGCAACAACAGATAAAAGTAACCTAATAGAAATAACCTTGGCAATAGGTGAAAAAATATCACCAAAATAAATTCTCGGCACATGTTGGGGCCTTTGCTTTTGGGAAAGAACAATTCTGAGTTGCGGAAATATGGAGGATAGGTGGCGGAATGCAACCAATGTACATAGGGAGTTTTCACGATTGTGAAAAGCCAGAAGATAGGTGGCACAACATTGGTAGAGAACAACACAAATGGCAGAGGTGGGAGACAAGAAAAATCAGTAGAACTCCCAGTGAGAAAGAAGAAACTGGAGCAAGGAATGATAATGTCAGCCGGCGAAGAACAAATAGGCAAGTAGTTAACCAGTTCAGGAGTTATCTAGTTAGCAGGTCAGGTCGGTAAGAGGCCGAGGAGAAGAAAAGCCTCAGGAGAGCTATGTGTGAAGTCTTTTGTACTGATTCAGACTGTAATAGACTTTGCGGATCACATTTATGCTGTTTTGATATTTCCAATGAAATTGAGTTGTTGCTGTGTGTGTGTTGTTGCGAGTTGATTATGTTTAAATGCTTATGGTGAATATATGCCTAGATTAATTTTTTAATTCAGCATTTCGAACTTGTCCTAATGAATGATAGCTCCTTATTAGAGTTAAGATATATATGTGGCTCATAAGTCTCCATAACTATTATCGGTGTTTATATTTGTCTTCTACATGATCTATCTTTTAATCTTAGTATGGTCACAACACGCGTCGGGTGAGACTCCCGAATCCCTTGAGTAGGGTGAAAATGCTGGCATTGTTGTAGACTATTGAGAAAACCTTGTTGGCCTCAAACCTGAATGTGGGTCCTGCCCTGAGACCTCCTTTTCCACCAACAAATGGTTCTTTTGCCGAGACCCTGAAAAATCATTTATAAGTTAGATAATGGTATCGTTGAACTCTGAGAAGGAACTACGGAGCTGGTGGTATAATCACTTAGATCATTTCATATCGCAACAAGTAGAACTTTGGCAGCAGAGGGAAAAGACTATCAAAGATTGGGTCCTGTTTTCTGAGTCTGCAAGTGACCTATATGAAATTTTTTGAGGAAAGTTTCCCAAGGAGATTTGCAATTGGTTGTGGAGACTTCAAATCAAGTCACTCCCAGGGGGATCGCGTATAGTCTGTTGAAATATGACACACACAGATCTAGTAGCACTCCATTGGTTAGATACAGATCTAACCTGAGCAGTAAATTTCTGGGTACAATCTACCTTGGAAGGGTAAATTGTGGAATCTGTAGCCAAGTGTTACCAATATTCTACAAAAGTCGAAGACATGTTTAGATCTGGGTAGCGGGGAGAACTGTTAAAATAAATCCCGTTGTGGATTAAAGTTCTAATCACTACAAGGAAAAGACCCTCTCTCGGAGGTTATAAAGGAGGTTTTTAGTGTTATAAAATTGGCCAAAATTTTCAAAAAAACATTTTCTACAACATCCGTTTATGGTTACGAAGGTTTTGGTGGAGCTTTTAACAAAATTTTAACACAACTAAAAAAATGGGTGATCGGAAAAGGTAGCTCAGGGTAGTTGAAGGTGCATGCGTCGGGCCCTCATAGTATAAAACCGCACTGGGGTGTAGTGTTGGTGATACAATACATGGGGCCGTTCTAATTGGTCTTGGAATTTGTGCAGTGCCCATAGGTCATCTAAACATACTGGTACGTTGAGTTATAGAAACACATCGATGTGTAGTATCTGACAAACACACGTTTTTTTCTAATTCGTATTGGTATTTGTGCAGTTCCCATAGGTTGTACAAATGCCTCAGTGCGTAGACTCACATTAACACACCGGTCCGCAGTATCGCATAGACGCACCGAGATTAAAAATTAGTATTGGTATTTGTGCGGTGCATATAGGTCGTAAAAACACATCGATGCGCAGTATCATGGAAACACATTGGTGTACAATAACTAACACACACCAGTGTTCATTTTGTATTTTTTAGAAACATCGACCTCTGATAGTGTAATTATTGTGATTTTTTAAAATTCATTATTCATCAAAAGTCGACACATCTTATAACAATATTCATATTAATTAATTTTTTATTAATGCATTTGAATGTGATGTTTGGATTAATTTGTTATATCATATCATAATTATTGTGTTTTTTTTAAATTCATTATTCATCAAAAGACGACACATATCTTATAACAGTATTCATATGAATTAAATTTTTATTAGTGCATTTGAATGTGATGTTTGGATTAATTTGTTATACCATATCATCAAATTTCATATCTCTTCATTATAATATTTAATCATCCATAAATTTAATCAATGGTGTTACATTTCACACCGACAACGGAGAATGCAATAGAATAAATTAAAACACATTTTATTATATATATATGAATAAGAAAATATTTGTCATACAAAATGGGACAGTTATTGGTATCCCTTTGTCTTTCAATTGGGACACCATGTCCATTACATTAAATAAAATTTCTGATTTCACGGACAAATATTTCATAAAATACAATGTATTTCTTTGATATCCAAACATAGTGATCATCATTCTTCGCTTGAACTGCTATCACTGCTAGAGCTACTTCCATGACTTGGGTTATTTTCAGGAATTTTTTTTTCACGGTGTTGATTGTTTTCTTGATCTTCTTCACCTTCCATCTACAAACATAAAAATAAATTGTAATGAGTGTATATACATTGGTGAGAATAATGAAAATTGCAATATTAAATAATATACATCAATGTAAATCGAAAATAAATGGCGTACCATAGCAGCAATTGACTCATGAACTATACACATTCTTTCAAAACCATGTAGTATGCCATCTTTCAATATTTCATCTGTTGGCACAGTTCCATACTTTGTTTCCTGCAAGTTTTATACCCCATAACAAATCATATATTTAATATAAAATATTTTTTTTTCTATTAATTATAGATGGAGCTAAGTAAAATAAGATAGATATATGCTTACAAATTCCACAATTAATTTTTGATATGCCAACATATACTCAAAACCCATATTTAACCCAATGTCAATCAATTCGTCTCATGGTTCTTCCTTGTATGTTAGCACCTGTTTCAAGACATTCAATGATGTTTTTTGTAAAAAAACTTAAAAAATACAAAAATGAAATCTAGTTAAGTTGTTATAAGGAAGTATCAATTACTCAAGAACTTAGATATCAACCCTTTTCTTCCTTGTCATCATATTTTATGTGCTGAATGGGTTCCATTTTCTTTTATTTTTTGCAAGAAAATACTTGAAAATTAATATTTAATGCTAAATTTTTTATTTATTGCACCTAATGATCAAAAAATTCAATGATTACATATTAAATTTGAAGCACGTTGTTGTTGAGATGGCTCCTCCTGCGATGCAATTTTGTCCATTTCTTTAACCATCTCCTTGTACACCTTTTTGGACATTCCTACTGGCATATTTCTGATATCAGCTCGTTCATCTTTTGAAATTTTCATAATCTTCATGAAAATGTAACATTATAATAAACTATTTAATTTTTATATTGATATATGAAAAGTAAATATAACAAAAGTGATATTTATAAATAATTCTAGACAAACATTTAAAGGAATATTTCTTTGTCATTCCTCCTTTTTTGTTGTTGTATGTTTTTGCTTTTAAAATTCTGACATGTCTTATTGACCAATTCTCTGGAAACTCTTCCTGTAGTTTAGATAAAATTTGGTTCTTGGAATCATTGGATTGATTTTTGTATTGTAAGTGGAAAGAACGTCTATACATTTGTTCCACTAGATCACTCAAAATTTTGTAAAAGTTTTTCGCCCTTTCGTTAACCTCCAGCACCACTCCAGATGAGCTAAGGAGCAATTCATTTTCATTTGCATGTTCTATTTTTTTCTTTTCTTAGAACAACATTCCTTTTTTGAGGTGTTGGTCGTTGTAGAACATTAAATAGATGTGAATTAATATATTTTTTGACACATGTTATCTAATAACTTTAAGTATATTATTAATGAAATTTAAAAAAATAAATTCGTATTGGATCGATAGTATTTTTTCATTCACCTGATTCATCCTTTTGCAATTTTTCCATCAAGATTTTATGCTCTTTTGGTCCTAGATTAGAAATAATCTTATCGAGCTTCATCATTTTGTGGCTCTGCATGATACAAAGTAAACAATACATATTAGTTAAACTTACATATAGTTCAAAAATAACATTTTTTGTAAAGAATTTACAAAGAACTTGTTTTTTTTCTTTTCTTGATGTGTTATCAGTATTTTTGTTACTTGATCTTTTGTCAGCCATTTCTTTATCAATATGAAACCTTTACCATATCATTCATTGATATATTTTATAAATAAATTGTCAACTTTTCATGTAAAAAAAAAATTCTCAAGAAACTGGTGCGCCATTCATGGTGTCCACACCGATGTCGGTGCGTGGGGGTCTTAGAAATGCACGGCAAAAATAGTATAATAGACCGTACGGTGCTCTATGTCAACAAGGAGCACTAGTACATTACATGTTAACCACCACACCGATTCAGACAAAGAAAATAATAAAAATCGTCCAGTGTTAGTTTTTGTAGCATAAATACCTCGCACAAACAAGGGACCACCATACGGTGCTCTTTGTCAACTAGGAGACTCGGTACGGTGAATTGTATGTTACATGTTGCACTGATTAACACAATAAAACATTTTTTTGCTAAACAACACGTTCGCGGTGTGCCATAATGAAATAGCGCACCAGTGCCCTATTTCACATATGGCGCACTAATAAAAAAAATTGTTTTTAAATTTTTTTATCATAGTACTTTTGCAGTGTGCTAGGATAATACAACGCACTGGTGTGCTAGGTTACGCAGGGGGCATTGATAAAATAAAATAAAAAAAATTTCAAAAATTCACTCAAGGGCCGACATGGATTGGGATCTTACTATGCAAGTCGTACCATGGGTTTAATGTCTTAGGCCTATATATAGAAATACAAAAACCCTATAAATCTAAAATGAAAAGCCCTAATTCTGAAATCATAGAAATAGGGAGAAGAAAGGGAAAAAACAAAAAGAATGTAGGGTTTAGGGTAAAAATGGTTTTTTTTTAAATTTTGTTTTTGAAAATGAAAAATAATTTCAATTTTTTTTCTTACCGCATAAAAAAAACTGCAGAAAAAGTTAAAAAAAACAATAAACTTTAATCACAAGATCGTTTGAAATTATATGCTACAGGGTTTAAATCACCAGAGGTTTGGAATTCTGATTGTCTGAATACTTCTATTCGAACGTATTTCGTTGCTCCATAGTGCTCTCATGCTCTATTGCTCCAGGTATGTGTCCTACAAATCTCTCGCTGAATTTTTTTGCAAAAATAGTGAAATAATGAAAATCGTTTAGTATTTAAAGAATTGTTTTATGAAATTAGATTTTCGAAAATATTATTTCGCCCATTTTTGAATTTACTGCTATTTTTTTCACTTAAAGAAAATAGAGCTGAGCTTTTTTTATTTGTGGCTATTCGTCGCCATTTCTTCACTTAATATCATTGCACCGATGCGTCCGTTTATATCATGGCACTAGAAGTCCATTTTTAATTCACCGAAATTACTTTTAGGTGTGTGCACCAAAATTTATTGTTGATTTTTCTCAATGCAGGGAGAAAATATCATAATTATATTGAATGGAAAATTCTTCAAAATCCAGCTCGTTCCATAATATTTCTCAAATTCCATCACGGATTTCTCCCTATCCATCTCGAGACATAATATTTACTTTGGATTTTATTTATATTTTCATTATCTAATTGAATTTATGTTTTTTATCCATGTCAATCATGCACAAATTAATTAAATTTATAATGTATACAAATTTGCAGTTTCACACAGATTCAAAATCGAGTTTAGATGCACAAAATATTCAAACGTCAACGCCAAAACGTTGGAAGCTCTTATCAGGAGCAGCATATCGCAAGGCGCATTTGGTAGATGAAAATGGAAATCCGCTTCACCCTGCCAATTGTAACAATGTTGCCTCTTCTAGCCACAATCCCAAGACATTAATGATGGTAATAATTATAATTTTTTGGTATATTGAGTAATGTAATTATTTCAACGTCAAACCAATTAATCATGCAATATTGTCAACGTGGTTACAAATTGATATCATATATTTTGTACTAATCATGTTCAAATATATATATTTTTAAATTATTAAGATTCTAGTGATGATGAATGACCTAGCTACCATCTTCCGTTTCACCCAACGACAATGTCAAATCGAGAGAAGACTAAATTAAGAGAAAAAATCAAAGAGGAATGATACCAAGAATGGTTGAATCAACCACCGATTCAATTCCTGCTACGTCCAAATTCACCAATTAGGAATGACTACAGCAACAATAGTTCTTCACAAGTTGGAAATGGAGGCAATAAAATAGAGGTTGGTATGGATGATTACTTAAGGGATACAACTGCCGTAGAGACAATGTTGTTAGACGCATTCCAAAACGATGATAAGCTAGGGGATGTTGTTCATATCGCTGACATATTTTTCGAAAGCCTAAAACTTGCTACCACCACCCCTCTCTTTGGGCCTAGTGGTCAATAAAAGTCCACCCAGTTGGGGACAATGATGTTAATGTACAACTTGAAAGAAAAGTTTGGCTTATCGAATGCATTTTTCTCGGAAATTTTGAGGTAAGTTACCATAAAGTCCTCCCTTATATAAATTTGAGAAATATAATCAGTACAGTACAATGAACATTACAAATGGTAAATTTTATGAACATTAATAATTATATCGGCATTAATTTATATTTATTAATATATTTTTCCATTATCACCAACTACAGGTTATTCAAAGATAAGTTTCTTCTGAGTGATAATGTCTTGTCTGGTAGCTGCGAAGAGGCAAATAAATTGTTGAAAATGTTGGGTGTTGAGTACATATCATATCATCCATGTCCAAATGATTTTATTCTATATAGAGGAGAATATGTAGACAAAGACATATGTCCGAAATGTGGGCATGACAGGTATGATAAATTAAAAAAGAAGGGTAAATCACGTACTGGTCGTCCTTTTAAGATATTGAGGCACATGCCTATAATCCTAAGGATTCAAAGGCTCTTTCATTGCAAAGAATTAGCTATGTTGCAAGGATGGCATGCCTCACACAAAATTGATTTTGGAGTTATGTGAATCCCAAATGATTCAATAGCCATGAAGCATATAGAGGATACATGGCCCGAAAAATTCAAGGATGAAGTACGAAGTCTACGAATCAACATAGCCATGGATGGCATCAACCCATATTCCCTCTAGAACACCAAATATTCTGTTTGGCCTGTAGTAGTGATAAATAACAATATCCCCCCATGGTTTTCCGTGAAGAATGAACATCTTATGTTGGCTCTCATAGTCCCTGGTAGAAGACAAGTGAAGAATATGGATGTCTCCTTACAACCACTGGTAGAAGAATTGAAAGAATTATGGGATGGGATAAATGTATACGATGTATCAAGACCCATCGCAATAGAGAGGAGTTTTATGTTGTATGGCATATGTGCTTACACAACATATGATTATCCAGGATTAGGAGTTTGCTCTGGTAAATTACATGTTTAATTTATTGATTTGTTTATATATGTAACAATATTATTTCACATATTAGTTATTTAATTCGTTGTAATTGTTCTAATCTTCATGATATTCTTTAACATGCCATGCATATTAATTGTATACAATAATCTCACAGGTTTTGTAACAAAAGGGTATTTTTTATGTAAATGTTGTGGGCCTTATCTGAAATCTAGATGGTCCAAGGACCTACAAAAGCTAGTGTATAATTTCTCCAGGGTATTCCTCCTAGAAGAACACCCTTACAGAAGAGCATCATCCGCTTTCAATGGTAAACGAAATACAACCTAAAGGCCTCCAATAATGACACCATCAGAATGGCTTAGAGCATATGAGAGAGAGAAGGAGAAGGAGGTCATAGAAATGTTTGATTCAAATGGGGAGCCTATGTTTGATGATCTAGAATTCTTCCACACCTATGTCGAGAAATTGCCTATTGGGATGAAAAGGAAATCTATCTTTTATAACCTCCCATATTGGGAGCATCTTAAGATTACCCACTTATTAGATCCCATGCATATATTTAAAATTGTTTCATCTTCTTTATGGAGGCACATATCATCGAAACAAAGTGTCACATTGGCTATTAGGAAAGATCTTATTACTTCAAAAACTAAAAAGAAACATTGGCCAAGACGATTAGAAAGTACGGGATCAGAGACAGGCATTGGTCCCTCTAATTCATGGTATTTCAAAGAAGGTGATGTCCAATGGATTTTTAAAAAATATGATATTTCTTTGGCAAAGGAAGTTATAATGGGTGTGAGGGTGCCAACTTCATACAGGTCTTCACTATTGCACTGCTTCACCATGGATGACCATTTGTCGGGGTTGAAATCACATGACCATTTGAATCTTCTAAGAGTACGTATAATGTCAAAAGCATGATTTTATTATTTGTTATATTAATAAATTTTATCCCATGCGGGGATCATAAAACATAACTAATTTTGTATATTATTGCATGTGTTTATAACTTTGCAGTGTCATTATCCTTTGTTCGTGTGTGGGTGTGTGAAACATGAATTCCCTCAAGACCTAGGACGTGCCATATCTAAATTATCTGCATTTGTACGTTGGATCACGTCAAAGGAGATTCATGTGGCTAGAATTCCACGGTGGCATTAAGAGATAGTTGAGATTTCTTGTATGTTTGAGAAGCAACTGTCGACGAGTTTCATGGACTTGCAGGTTCATCTTCTAATCCACCTAGTAAATGAGGTGAATTATTTGGGGTGGTTTCTTGTCGTTGGATGTTCTTCTTAGAGAGATACATGAAGAAATTGAAAGGTTTTGTTTGACAAAGGGAAAAACCTGAGGGGTCTATGGAAGAGGGGTGCATATCGTATGAGTATTTCTATTATGCCAGTGATTACATCAAGTAGATCGACAAAAAACCAGGTGTGGTGATTTGGGACAATGAAAGGGATGAAGACAAAAGAGAAGGGGAGTTGCTCCAAATGAGTGGAAAAAAATGCTTGATAGGGAGTAAGCGACTTATAATTTTTCAAATTTACACAAAGTAAGTATTCATGTTGAAATTATATATAATGTATATTTTGATCTCTATGTAATATATAATGTCAGTTTGATTTCATTAGCGAATGCAGAAATTGAAGCAATCAATAAATTCATTCTTTAAAATTCTGAAGCAACACAACCGTGGATCGCATTGCACAAACAAAAGAGGATGAAATGGGATAATGACAGGAAAGAATTCAAATGGTTGAATGGTAGAAGTGTGCCTTATCTCGATCATTTAAAATAAAATATGCTAAAAATATGCCCCAACAGTTGGGTTGCTAACCAAGTCAGAGAGAAATACAGTGCAACCGGTCGTTACCCGCGTGCTGAAGAGGATGCGCTAAACGTAGGGATTGGGTGTGGCAACTCGGTAATAATCTATTTAATTTATATGTACATTTGAAACTTATAAGACATCCATATTTCATATTTTAACTGTTAGGTTATTATAAGACACATGACACTATGATTTTTTGAACTTTTGTAAAATAGGTGCATTTGTTCCCATCTATGTGGGCATATGGACACCATTTTAGCATAGAAAATCCCGATGATGGAAACATCACACAAGACTATGGAGTGGAAGTAAAGTTCGATCAATCTATTCGATCTAGCCACCATGATCAAAACCTAGTACAAGGTACGTTAGGTTACGTCGGAAAGATACAAGAGATCATTGAAGTGGATTTCTCTTCTTTCTGTTGTGTTATTTTTAGGTGCAAGTGGTGGGACACCTTTGATTAGAATACCGTAAAGGAAGATTGCGATAGTAGGTTGATATGTATCGACTCTAGAAAGATGTGGGATGAAGCTAAGGAGCTTTATGTTTTCCCCAAACATTGCAATCAGGTTTTTTTTACCCAGATGTGTTGGATAGGGATTGGTGTTTCGTATTGAGACATGACCCTATATCAAAACATATTTTTGAGAACAATATTGTTATCATGCCATGCGAGCTAGAAGATAATGAGGTTGATCATGAGAACTGTGTGATATGGTACATGTGTTATTTTATCATCAATATTTATACTTTTTAAGATGGGTTTTTCGAAACATTATAATATGTATTTTGAATTAATTAGTAATTTGTTGTGTGTTAATGTTAAAATCAATATTTCACTTGATAATTTGTAATTATGTTGATCTCAAAAGCAATTTCATATTGTATAAAGTTCTTTTTTTGTATGTAAGATCATAATAAAATACAATTACAATTACAGGTTTAATTACAATTAGAATTACAGTTACAATTTTACAATTTCACACACAATTACAATTAAAATTACAATTACAATTTTACATTTTAGAATTACAATCATTTCACACTAATACAATTAAAATTTTACAAATATTTTACATAGAATTACAATTACAAATTTACAAATTTAAAATTTACAATTACAATTACAATTTTATAATTTTTCATACAATTAGAATTACAATTACGTCAAATTTACAATTTTACATATATACAATTACAATTAAAATTTTACAAATATTTTACATATAACAATTACAATTAATACAAATACAATTACAATTTTAGAATTTTATATACAATAATTAGAATTACAAATATTACAATTTTACAATATCATGATCATTTAATATTAAATTAATTAATAAACATCACGATCATGATAACCATTGTGAAAACATCATATTTGACTACAAAACACATTCAAATTCGCTAACATCATCGTGATAATGATCATATAACAAAACACAATTAGCATTATATAACATCATCACAACAAAAACATCAAATATACATCAATCATGTGAAATAACTGTTATCACATACACATTTATCTGTAAGCTGCACATTAAATGAACATATCTAACATGACCTAACAATATACACATCATGATGATCACCAACATGTAAATTAAGTACAACTACAACATGAACATAAAATTCATGGACCATATATATATATATATATATATAACTAAATAATGTCAAAAATATACAACTGTAATATAAATTTCATCTATCAGCTAGTGGTACATCATCAATAGCAGTACTAGTCGAGGCCTGCTCATTCAATGGTGCAGCCTCGACAAGTTGATCAGTCGATACATGCTGATCAGGATCAACTGTCGGCTGCTCATCGTGATGACTAGACATGGTCGATGGTCCAGTCTACTCATGATCACTGTGATGACTAGACATAGTCGATGGTCCAGCCTGCTCTCCATGATGACTTCTGCTCAATGCTAGTGGAGGCTGCTCATCTGGCGTAGCGCAAGGTGAACGATGATCACTACCATGATCGTGATCATCAGATGATCCATTGGCGCTGCTATCGGATTGTCAATCACGTGTTGCATCTCGACCATGCCTATAATGTGCAATGGTTCTCCTTAGTTGCGTAACTAAAGTCGCAGCTCCTACGAAATTCCTCTCCACATATGTAACAACCTACCATCAAATTTTATGTCTCTCATAGTAGCGGGCATGACTCCCGCCTCAAAAATCAATGCAGTGCGTTGGTCACCCAACTCCATCCTGAATCTTCTATCAAGCCTACCACACCTAGCAAAAGGAGGTACTGGTGCACCAGTAAGATTAGGTCTCTCTGCATCGGCGTCCTAATGATCCTCGGCATCTGGCATATCCTGATCGTCATCAGAATCCACACCTGGATCATGTGGTGGTGCTGGCATGTCCTCGCCATCAAAAGACCCAATTTCTGCAAAATATATACAAGTACATATCAATAATTAGACAATTCCATTATAAAATTTAATAAAAACAAGTTAAAGAACATGTTAGAATAAATATAAATAAAACAGTAATATTACCTCTATCATCCATCAGCTCATCATCTGTGAAGAGGATGTTGGCACACCCTCACCAATCCAAACCAACATAAGGAAAGGGGACCATAATGAAGGGATGATCGTCAACACTGGCTAGCAACTCTAGTGCATCATGCAATATCCTCGCAGAAAACTCAGTCTTGCTCCTCTTGGGCATCATCTGTCCCCACATGTGCATCAGTACCTCCAACATCAGCCTACGAGGCTGTTGAACAAAATTAGGCCTTGTCTCTAGAAAACTCTCAAAAAATAAACAAAAAAGCCCTGAAGCAAAAGGTAATTTTACCCTCCCTTGTGCATGAGCATGACATTTATCTAAGGCTATATAGAACTGCCGCAAAAAATTGGCAGACCACCTGATAATTCATGGCTCCTGTACTAAAGAATCAACATACTATAGAAGTGAGCACATAATGTGTTTCTCGTCACTGGTGTTGTGTGAAATGGTCGAAATCAGAAGTGAGAGGCACCTCACCTCCTGACTACCAAATGCACCAATACGTAACTGACCTCCGGAGACCTAAAAATCTGAAGAAGACAATATATCTACGCTAATGTATCTCTAGGAGTACACCAACTGAGTCCCTGCTGCATAGCCAAATGGAACCTATGGGAATGAGGTAAAATCCACCCCTCTCCTTGATAGCCCTGTAATTAAATATATGTCCTCCTTAGTGGGCGCGTACCACTGGTTAAGAACAACCCATAAAGCCTCTTGGTGGGCATTCTACCCGTCGATAAGATGTCTCAAAAACACACCATGGCCCTCTAGGGAAGTAGACTCCTCATGGAACTTGAATAGGCCTACCTGCCTTAGGAGCCCTTGGGTAGCTACAATAATAGGGTAAGGGTACGCATCTCTCTCCCTCTCTCATGCCTCCCACAAGCGTACCATGTTATACTGGTCCGCCTGTTGTTGTTGTTGTCCCCCCTCTTCTCTCCATTCACATCTCTGAATGATTGACATATTAAATACAATTTTTTTATTAAATGATACATGTATTTAAGAATATACATACATAATTTTTTTTAGAAAAAAAAATAGTCGGTGCACCACAAAAAAAAGGCATGCACTGGTACCAATGTGTTTTTTTTTTCGTGCACTAGCGGTGGTGCACCAAATAATATTCAACACACTAGCGGCGATACACCTGAAAATTTTCAGTGTACTGTTGACTATGTACAGTGTCAGGAGTGTGGTGCACTGACTAAACTCTACGCCTTGGGGCATATAGTTTGGTTAGTGCACCAACCTCCTGACATCATTACATAGTCAATGATGCGGTATTTTACCACGTTGCACCGTTGACCCTGTCAAAATGCAAAATGCGGTGCGGTGACAAAAATACCCGCCCTGGGGCAGATATTTAAGTCAACGTACCACATTGCCGCTATCCCACATGGTCAACGGTGCGGTCGGGTAACCGATTGCACTGCACTTTTTTAAAAAATTTAAAATAACATGGTGCGCCTTTCGGTACTGCCCCAGAACTGGTGTGGATACCGTTAGCACCGGTTGCGGTGCGGCCTATAAATTTACAGGCAACACCGTCAACCAATGCAAGCCGAACGGCTCGAGCACACTGCGCGACAAGTTTTTTTTTTTCTTTTAAATGGTTAATTTTAAGGTAACTTGAAATTCTAATCCGCTAAAAGGCTTAATTATGGAAAAAAATAAAAATACATGTACATTTGGCCATCGAGGAGGCTTATTGGCTATATAATTTGCAAAAGAAAAATTTCCCACCATTTTGCAAAATTCAAGCTAGAGATTGGTGGGCAATGCACAGTAGATGTGCATGAAATGGGTGCAATGGGAGCACCGATGTCAAGGTGGCTCAGATAAGGATAAATTTCACCAGTGATTGAGAGCTCTGGAGCACTGAGAAAAGTGAAAAATGCGATTTTTTCGCCGTAATTTTTTTTTTATTTAACCCTGTTCCGGTGAGTAGGTTTTTATAGGCGCACCGGTGCGGTTTCTTAAGAACGCACTAGGTGGTTTCAATTTTGGCGCAGGGTTTTAGGATGCACCAATGCAGAATATTTGTAAAGCACCAATGCACTATAGTAATAAGATGCATCGGGTAGGTGTGTACGAAGTGCACAGTGTCCGGTGTGCCAATGTTTTGTGCACACCAATGCTTTCTCTTGTTGAACGCACAGGTGCAGTTTAGGATGATAAGCGTACTGGGCGAAAAAAATCTACAAAAAATTCCGTCCACCAACCTCCTCTAGTAACCTATGCTAGAAATGGATGTCTGGGGTATTTTTATAATGGTTTCCTTAAAAACATTTGCTAGAGGGTATTTTCCTTGTAGTGAATGGTGGACGAGGGACTGATGTTGCTCCAAAGCACTAAGATGGAGACCTAAACCTCTAGTATTGGGGGAAGGATTTGAGGGAAATATGATACGAGAATGGAAAAGGAGGGAATAGGGATATGGATGCCAGAACCTCCAGTAGTTTGAGAGAGTGGAGAGCACATCGGAGGGTGTAGATTGCTGAGAAGTGGCGGGAGAGGGCGATGAAAGAGTTTGAAATGAAAGAGAAGAATTGATGAGACAAGGGAAAGGCACTGTAGATGATAGAGGGAAGAGAAGGTTAGATGGGATCCAAAAGAATAGAAGGGACCATTAAGGAAGTTAGGAAAGTTTATTAGAGCCCAGACCGAAGAGAAAATGGAGAGAAGTCTAATGAGGAGGAGTCTGATGTGGAACTGCATGTTGTGATGGAGCAACTATTCTAGGAGAGACTGGCACCCATAGTGCAAGGTAATCCTATTCCCCAAGCTTCTAGTAGCATTATTCCTAATATTCCCTTGGTACTCTATCCTCCACCTGATAATTTTTTTGGTAAGTTACGGGAGTTTAGCAAGTTGAGTATTACTAAATCCACAATACAGATATCTACTAGAAATAGTGCTAGTACTACAATCTCTCAGCCAGGAAGTACCACCAACACAAGGAAAGATGGAAGGATCATTCACTCGATACCCATAATTTTCTGGAAAAGGAAACGACGATGTCGAGCAGCACTGGTACCTCTACGAGACTATTTGGAGAGCTCGATAGATACCAAATGCAGTCAAGTTAACTAAGTTTCAGACCACTCTAAGAGAAAGAGATTTGTGTTGGTTCATTAAATGGTCAGAAGGACACCAGAACCCAGCAATAGATGATGTGAAGAAATAATTTGTTCAAGAATTCAAATTGCCTTAGACGAATCAACAAAGATTGTCTGAGCTATGGGAAATCAAACAGCGGGAAGGAGAAATAACCTTTGACTTAATGAGAAGCTTTAAAGACACAATTGGAAAGCTAAGTTACCCAATTGATCCAAATCACCAATGAGATTGGTTCATCAAATCACTCCTACCATTGACAAGGACACCGCTAATGCAACAGAAGATTGATACACTTCAGGATGCTCTTGAGCAAGCTATGAAAATAGAAGCTATGGCGGGTTACCCGCAAGATTTCAGAGGAGGATAAGTAGTATAAGAGCCTTCCATACTAGGAATACAACATCAAATAGCTATTTTGACAGAGAAGTTGAAGTACATCCAATGAGTATGACCTGCAAGGCCCAATGTGTGGTGCACACATTGTTTGATGGAAGGACACATTGCCACAAAATGTCTGAGGTTGTGAGGGGAAAATTTTGGAACTTCGACAACCGAAACATAGGGGGCTCCACTAGGAGGAGGAGTTGCATAGATAAATACTCAAGGACTATATCAACTGCAACACCACTTCCCAGGGTTCCCCAGTCAACAGAATCAAACAAAAACCAAGTGTTGTGGAATATGCAAAGTTATTGGACATCCTCCGCGACTGTGTCCAATTCTTCAAAAATATTCCAATGTTCCAAACAATATATAATGTGAATTTTTTGCCTCCACAATGCATAATACCGAGCAATTTAGAGCCCTAGATGCATTGGCAGAATGATTGGACATGTCATCTTATAAAGTGAATGAAACTCCAAGGGGGCAAGGAGGAGGAATGAGAGGTAGAAGAACTGGAGGAAGAGGACCAGTAAGATGTTATAACTGTGATCAGGAAGGGCATGTAGCAAGAGAATGTCCGCTACCTAGAAGACCATGGTGATCTCAATGCAGAGTTAACGCACATGCAACCGAGGACTACCCAGAGCTGATTAAGAGATAAGAAGAGAGAGCCAGACAAAGGGGAGATAACCTGGTTAATGTAGAACCAAGAATCACAGAAGCTCAGCCAACGCAAAGTGTAGGTATAGTAACATGTGGAGGAAATAAAATAGGAGGAGATGCTTTAGACATGGATCTGATAAAATTAATCAAACCGACATCACCAGAGAAATCTTTCAGCCTAAAGAGACAGAAACAATATCTTAAAGAAGCATTAGAAACATTTTCCCAGATAGAGAGACATCAGAGTATGGAAATTCCACAACTATCTGGTGAAAGAGACAAGGAAATCTATTCAAGCACATTGATCAAATAATGGTTCTAACTGTTCCTGAAAATTGTAAACATTGGACCAATGCTGGAGCAATTAAAGAAAAATCTAGAATTGGTTGTGCAAGGAAATGCAGAACATGGAAACTCAGTGAATTCAACAGAAAAATACATAAGAAGGGTGAAAAGAAACAAGAGAAGAACTAGAAAGGAGTTCCTCATGAACATTCAGGCCGTTAGATTTCAAATCAGAGATACAATGCTTGATATCAAATCAGGTTTCAACATTCTACCCTGAAAGATGTGGGAAGCACTAGGGAAACCAAAGCTAACATATTCACCAATACAGCTCAGAATGGAAAATTAATATTGTATTGTACCAATTCAAAGACTGGAAGAAATCAAAGTCAATGTTGCGGGAGTAAAGACCTATACATACTTCCAAGTAATAGACATCATGGGGGACAAGGATCCCTATCCTACTTTGCTGGGGATAGATTGGGCCTTCAAGAATTATGCAGTGATTGATTTAAAGAAGGAATTAATGATATTCAAAGATGGGGAAGTTAGAGTAGTTCAGCCATTGGACCCATATCAAGGACCCCGATACACCGAGACTGTTGACAACAGAGACGACACTCAACTCTACCAGATGATGACAGGAAGGATAGAAGACTATATCAATCCTATAGCAGGAGGAACCGTAAGCTGGAGAAGTGTTCAGAGTTCCGACTTGGGATAATAAGTAGCATGGGATGATTGGAAACAAGGAGGATATGAAATTAACACCAGAATATGCACCAACATTCATGGAGTTAACTAGATTGGTATAGAGGTAAGACGATATCCAACTCTTTCCAATATGCATGTTGCAAATACATTCATTACTAAAGTGGAAGAAAAAGTACCAGTAGAACATAGAATCCCTCTCATGGATGTATCACTACAATCCACATCGAAAAGGTGGTGGGCTACCTATCGCGATGCGAAGATATTTCCAGAGCATTAAGAAATAGATTCCATGAAGCTTTAGGACTGCAATTCAGAGAGAAGTACCAAGGGGATTTTGATCCCCTGGCACACTTAAGAAGTTGTGAGTATAAGTGGAGGAAATAAGGGTATCCATAATATTTGTTGGTGCACAAATTTATACATTCACTGGACACCATACCACAGGCTTGGTGTTGAAAATGCAGCAAGATGATGAAGCTTAGTGAAATGAAGTCGCCTTCACTAAGTGGGCCCATAGGCAAATTCTGGCGCAAAATCTATTTTTAGACTATGTCTATTTTTAGACATATGGAGCATGGTACGGGGATTGCAGTATGTTATTCTTGGAGTATTGGTCATGTTGGTAAAAATAGATGGACCTCTATTTTTTTGGACCTATAGGTCGAAGTCTATTTTTAGACTGCCTCTCCTTAAAATAGGGAAGTCAAATATTATTTACCCTTAATAATATTTGGACTATAAACTTTAGTTTACTCTCTTGGAGCACTTCAGTTCGAGCCTTGGAAGTGGCTCATGCATCTGACAGAGGAATCACGTGATTCCCAAGGGTTTGATGGCATCATGCATGGTTGACTTCAGTTAGGACTTCAGTGGCAGAAGTTTGGTGGAGTTAATGAGATAGATAGTGGAGTTGTGTTCTGTTTATTTTAGTTGAACTAGTTGAGATTAGTTTAACTAGCTAATCAATTAGTTATGAGTGGAGTGAATTAAATATTGTTTAATTCATTAATTAGTAACTCATTATTCAACTCAAGAACACATCAGTTCACTACAGTGCATGATCAGTTCAGTGGAGACCAGTGAAAGAGGTAGATGAAAGGGTGGAGTTAGCCATCAGTGGCGACATCAGTTGTGCATGAGATTTGCACCACACTTGGAGGAATTGCCCATGATGATTGCGCTGTCAAGCCAAGGAGATTCGAACCTTGGATCTCTATATAGACAGGCCATGATTGCGCAATAGAGGCAAGGAAATTAGTGGTGAGTTTTGAACCAGTAACCTGTTCAAAACCAAGCTAGTTTGTGTGTAACTTTATGAGAAAGTAATGAGTACTTGTGAGGAGTATTGTACTGATTCTGTTACATGATTTCTCCATTATAATATACACAATAGCTGCGGGGTTTTCAGCTATAAGCTTTCCCCATACATACTATGTTAATGTGTATGATGAATTGATGTGCTATCGCTTGTTTTATTTTCCGCATGTGTGATGATCTGAGTGGAAGAGATTATGTGTTGCATATGAATTCGAATTGATATGTGATCAGGATAGTCTCGGTGGATAATTAATCATTATTTAGAAAATTTCTACATGGTATCAGAGCTATTGAAGCAGAGATTGATCATCACAGTGATTACAAACTTATTTCGGTAGACAGAGTCTGCATGCGGGCCAGGTAGCCTCCGGATTCATCTTTCTTCGGAAAGTGAAAGGTCTGGTAAATGCCCCTTGCAGTCAATCTCTATGCTAGAAATAGTTTGTTCTCACAGATCTAGAGCAGTTGAGCTTTGAGGTGGAATTCAAAATTTTGCAGCAGTTTTGTTTTCTTGGTGCCAGTGTTGAAAATGTCTTTCAACGGTTTGCGACTCGAATATGCTCTTGAAGGCAGCTCAAATTATGTTGCATGGAAGGATCGCATGGAGGCAGTATTAGAAGATAATGGTCTGAAGGAGTTCGTAGATACGGATGTCCAAAAGCCCACTGATCCTGCTGAAGTCGATGCATGGCAAAAGAAGATGGCGAAATGTCGAAGGATCCTGTTGGAGGGCGTTAAGGATCATATTGTATCCAGCCTGCATGGAAAGGCTTCTCCATATTTAATGTGGAAAGCTTTGACGGATCTATTCCAGAGTAAGAGTGACCAAAGGAAGCTAGCGCTCAAAGATAAGCTCAGGAACATCAAGATGGAGAAGGGCGACAGTATCACCAAATACCTCACGAAGTTCACTCAATGCAGAGATGAACTGGGAAGTGTGGGGGTTACTGTCGATGAAGAGGACATGGTCGACCTGGCTCTCCTTGGTCTTCCGAAGGCTTGGAACTCATATCAAGATAGTGTCAATGGTTGGGAGAAGCTGCCGGGATGGGAGCGCCTTTGGGCAGATCTCATGCAGGAGGAGATAAGGAGGACTACTCGAGATGGATCTTCATCAAAGGGAGCTGATGAAGAAAATTGCGCTTTGGTTGCCAAAGAAAAGAAGGGGAAGGGTAAGAAAAATTATCATTCCGGTGCAAAGGGAAAGAAGCAGGATATGGCGAAAGTGAAGTGTTTTCACTGCCATGATCACGGACATTATACTACCAATTTTCCAAAGAAGAAGAAGAATAAGCAAGCGGGAAGATCTGCAGATGGAGAAGCTTTGGCTTCACAATTCGAGCTTGAATTTTCACTGATCGCATGCTTGGTTTCAAGTGTGTTGGGATCGGTGTGGTTCTTGGAAAACGGTGCGTCATTTCATATGACGGGAGATCGGGATTTGTTCTCAGATCTGGAGGACAAGGATCTGGTGTGCACATCGAGATGGGCGATGATGGTAGATACAGTGCGACTGGTATCGGTACCATATCCTTTCAGAGGGAGTCTGGTAAACCCTTTGTATTGAAGGATGTCATGCATGTACCTGGATTGAAGAAGAACTTGATCTCCGTGGCGATGTTGGAGGATAAGGGGTATGATGTGGTCTTCAGCGAAGGAAAAGCCTTCCTGCGCAGTAAGACTACTGGAGAGACCCGGAAGATAGGGGTTCGGACCAAGAACCTTTATCAGTTGCAGGTAGATGGCTGCGCAGCTATGGCATGCAAAGCGAGAGAAGTGGTGAGCCGGGATGATGAGGGTGAACTGTGGCACAGGAGATTGGGCCACCTTCACCATGGAGCTTTGAAGATTCTGCAGCAAATTTCTACTGGGCTTCCTAAGGGCACTCTTGTGCAGTCAGATCAGTGCAAGGGGTGTACTTTAGGGAAGTATGTGAAAGCCACCTTTCACGAGAAGGATAGTCGCGCCACGACGATCCTTGAGAGAGTTCACACAGACGTGTGTGGTCCTTTCTCAGTTGCTTCGACAGCAAAGCACAGGTATTATGTGCTCTTTGTTGATGATTTCTCTCGAAAGTGCTGGATCTTCTTCATGCAGAAGAAGAGCGATACATTCGCGAAGTTCTGTGAGTTTAAAGCACCGGTCGAGAAGGAGTCGGGGAAGAAGGTGATTGCTCTAAGGAGTGATAACGGTGGTGAATTCATCTCGGCTGAATTCAAGGAGTTCTGCAGCGCAGAAGGGATTCGCAGAGAGCTCATCGCACCCCATAACCCACAGCAGAACGGGGTGGCTGAGCGGAAGAACAGAACGATCGTGGGTGCTGCACGGGCGATGTTGCATGATTAGGGCCTACCCCTTCACTTGTGGGCTGAGGCATGCAATACAACAGTGTATGTGTAGAACCGTTGTCCTCACAAGGTTCTTGGCATGAGTACATCGGAGGAGGCTTATTCTGGCAAGAGGCCTGATATTTCCCATTTGCGGATTTTTGGTTCTCCTGTCTACATGCATGTGACGAAGGATGCGAGAAGGAAGCTGGATCCGACCGCAAAGGTTGGAATATTTGTGGGGTACACTGATACACCTCACAACTACCGGGTGTATTTGTCAGATAGTCGAAAGACTGTTGTGCGATGGGATATAAAATTTCAGGAGGAGAAAGCCATGCAGTGTTCGCTTGAGAGGGAGCTACACTTGCATGCAGATGAGGAGCTGTTAGTTCCCAAGGAGGAGCTTCCGGATGTGGATCAGCCACAAGAGGAGGTTCAGGAGGTGGAAGAAACCACCCATGCAGCGCCAACCATCAGAGGGCGCATGCACACTACGGAAGCTGAGCGACTGGCTCGGGATGCAGAGAAGGTTGTAGGACCACCTACAGCACAGCGCAGACAGAGACAGTCACCGGATCGGTACACTGGATACATGGCTCTTATGAGTCAATGTGTTGTGACAGAGCCATCCTCTTTTGAGGAAGCTGTGGAGGAACCCGCATGGGTTGATGCCATGATCAAAGAATATGATTCGATCATCAGGAACAGTGCATGGGAGATTGTCCCAAGACCGGTTGGGAAATTAGTTGTAGGTTCACGATGGATCTACAAGGTGAAGCAGGCGGCTGACGGGAGTGTGGAGAAGTACAAGGCGAGATTTGTCGCCCGTGGCTTCTCACAGATCGAGGGGATTGACTATGAGGAGACTTTTGCACCTGTCGCAAGGTACTCTTCCACACGGACGATCCTTGCTCTCTCAGCGCAGATGGGGTGGCACATTCATCAGATGGATGTGAAGACTGCGTTCCTCAATGGAGTTATTGAGGAAGAGGTGTACATAGAGCAGCCTGAAGGTTTTGAGATCTTCAGCAGTGAGTCGCATGTGTGCCGACTCAAAAGAGCACTGTATGGGCTGAAGCAAGCACCTCGTGCTTGGTACACTCGGATAGACAGCTACTTCACCGGGCTTGGATTCTCCAAGAGTGAGGCGGATCCTAACCTGTACCAGATTTTGGTGGAGGGGAAGCTGTTGATCATCGTACTGTATGTAGATTATCTGATTTTGACTGGCGATGAGCAGTTGATACTTTCATGCAAGGAGGATCTTGCACAAGAGTTTGAGATGAAGGACTTGGGCATCCTTCATTATTTCCCGGGATTGGAGATTTGGCAGCGCAGCAGAGGACTGTTTGTTTCTCAGGGCAAGTATGCTCGGGAGATTCTGGAGAGGTTCAACATGCAAGGCTGCAAGCCTGTTGACACTCCTCTTCCTGGTGGTTGGAGGAAGGAGGATGATACTTCAGCGGAGGTAGTGGATGCCACTGTCTATCGACAGTTGGTGGGGTCACTTATGTATCTGGTCAATACACGACCCGATATATGCTATGCAGTTAACCATCTTTCGCAAGCTATGGTTAAGCCTACCAAGCTCTTTTGGAAGGTAGGCAAGCATGTATTGCGCTATATTAGAGGCACATCGGGATATGGTCTATGGTACAGACAGGAGGATGGAGCGAAGCTTTCTGGCTTCACTGATGCAGATTGGGCAGGGAGCCCAACGGACCGGAAGAGCACATCCGGAGGAGTTTTCAGCATTGGGTCGACAGCAGTTTCCTGGTACAGCAGGAAGCAGAGATCCGTGGCACTCAGTTCAGCAGAGGCCGAGTACATGGCAGCTAGCTTGGCTGCATGCGAGGCTATTTGGATGAGGAAGATCCTCGCAGATTTGTTCAGGTTGCATTTGGAGCCTACAGTGATCTACTGTGATAACCAGAGTTGCATTAAACTCTCGGCTAATCCAATATTTCATGATAGGTCCAAACACATCGACATCAGGTACCATCATATCAGAGATTGTGTTCAGCGAAGAATCATGATGCTTTCATATATTCCCACGGAGGATCAGGATGCCGACATCCTGACGAAGGCACTCACCAGAAGCAAGTTCGAATTCCACAGAGGCAGGATAGGGGTTGCAGATAATCCATATCTTGCTGAGAGGGAGGGGTTGCAGATAATCCATATCTTGCTGAGAGGGAGTCAAATATTATTTACCCTTAATAATATTTGGACTATAAACTTCAGTTTACTCTCTTGGAGCACTTTAGTTCGAGACTTGGAAGTGGCTCATGCATCTGACAGAGGAATTACGCTATTCCCAAGGGTTTGGTGAGCACATGCATTGTTGACTTCAGTTAGGACTTCAATGGCAGAAGTTTGGTGGAGTTAATGAGACAGCTAGTGGAGTTGTGTTCGGTTTAATTTAGTTGAACTGGTTGAGATTAGTTTAACTAGCTAATCAACTAGTTATGAGTGGAGTGAATTAAATATTATTTAATTCATTAATTAGTAACTAATTATTCAACTCAAGAACACATCAATTCACTACAGTGCATGATCAGTTCAGTGGAGACCAGTGAAAGAGGTAGATGAAAGGGTGGAGTTAGCTATCAGTGGCGACATCAGTTGTGCATGAGATTTGCACCACACTTGGAGGAATTGCCCATGATGATTGCGCTATCAAGCCAAGGAGATTTGAACCTTGGATCTCTATATAGACAGGCCATGATTGCGCAATAGAGGCAAGGCAATTAGTGGTGAGTTTTGAACCAGTAACCTGTTCAAAACCAAGCTAGTTTGTGTGTAACTTTATGAGAAAGTAATGAGTACTTGTGAGGAGTATTGTACTGATTTTGTTACATGATTTCTCCATTATAATATACACAATAGCTGCGGGGTTTTCAACTATAAGCTTTCCCCATACATACTGTGTTAATGTGTATGATGAATTGATGTGATATCGCTTGTTTTATTTCCGCATGTGTGATTATCTAAGTGGAAGAGATTATGTGTTGCATATAAATTCGAATTGTATGTGATCAGGATAGTCTCGGTGGATAATTAATCATTATTCAGCAAATTTCTACACTTGGTACCTGACAGAAGAGAAAAAGATAGGAAATGGTACCTATGAAACAGTTGTGGAAATATTTACGCAAAGTTTTTCTTTCAAAGGAGATACGGAACAAGTCACAGATGTCATCCAAGCAATTAAAAGAGAATTGTACTTTCCAGAGCTTGAGGAAGATGAATAGATACCATTATCAGAGAAAAAATTCAAAGAATCAGTATCATGTAAGAAGATAGACCGGGAGATAGATGATGATGACTTATAGAATCTATGACATCTATACTTTGAAGAGAAAGAGGGAGAGCGGGAAATACAAGAAGAACCAACTACAAAAGGACTACACTTGTTACCTTTGAAGACGAAGAAGCAAAATATTGGAAGCACAGAGAAGCCCAAAATTTCATCTATTGGAGATTATTGGGATACAGAGACAACAAAGGAAATCTTTGACCTGTTACAAGAATATCAAGACTTGTTCCCATCTTCAGTGGCAGAGCTCAAAAGGATTAAATGAGATCAGGGAGAAATGCACATATTCTTAAAACCAGACGTGAGGCCAGTAAAGCATAGGCCTTACCGCCTGAATTCAAGAGTAAAAGAAAAATTTAAAGAAGAGATAGATAAAATGCTGAAGGCAAGTTTGATTTTTCCATTTGAGGAAGCAGAATGGGTCAGTCCCATCGTAATACAAAGTAAAAAGGAGAAATCAGGAATTAGAGTATGTGTAGACTACATAAGTCTCAACAGCGCATGCATTCATGATCCATTTCCAACTCCATTTAGTGATGAAGTTCTTGACAATGTAGCAAGAAACAAAGCATACTCATTCACAGATGGTTTCTCAGGATATCATCAGGTAAGAATAGCAGAAGAAGACAAAAGGATGACTACTTTCAAAACAGAGTGGGGATATTTTGTATACCATGTCATGCCTTTTGGACTAAAGAATGCTGCAGCCATGTTTACACAGATAGTGATAGTAGCATTCAGAGACTATATACATAAATTCTTGGAAGTATATATGGACGATTGGACAGTTTATAGTCTACTGAAGAATTATGCAACTCTCCTCTGAATAATTTTTTACAGGTGCAGACAACTTCAAATTTCTCTCAACCTTAAGAAGTGCATCTTTGTAGTACCTTTCAGAACATTCTTAGGACATGTATTTTGTATTCAGGGTGTATGTGTGGACCTAGCAAAGGTAGTAGTCATTGTAAACATGGAGGCACCAGATAATATGAAACAATTGAGGTCGCTATCGAGACACACAGGGTACTACAGAAGATTCACCCTCAACAATGGAAAGATAACAACATTGTTAGAAAAATTGTTGTGGAAGTTAGAAAAATTCATGTGGAATGGAGAATGCATGAAGGCGCTAGACATATTGAAATAAAAACTATCAAGTGAACCAATTTTGGCCCATCCTAATTGGAATAAACTATTTCATTTCCACATCGGTGCCTTAAGAATTGCTTTAGGAGCAGTGTTAGCTCAGCTAGGAGAAACTTCCATAGATCATCATTTGTACCTCTCAAGTAGGAAGTTATCCACATTTGAAAGAAATTATACGACCATAGAGAGAGAGGCTTTTGCTATGGTGTACTCTCTACAAAAGTTTCATCACTACTTATTGGGAGGTACATTCAAGTTTTTCACAAATCACTCAGCATTGAAATATCTGGTAAACAAACCTGTACTTGAAGGAAGAATTTGTAGAAGGTTCATACTATTCTAGGAGTTCACTTTTGAAGTAATAGTAAAACCAGGAAGGCTAAATGTGGGTCCTGATCACTTATCAAGGTTAGAGAATGGGAAAATAGGGAATCCCTTGATGATCAGCTTCCAGATGCCAATCTCTTCAGAGTAGAAGCCATCCTAGACTATCTAGAGAAAATAGCGGCGTTTCTGACCACAAGGCAATGCCCAGCAGAATACACGACAACCCAAAAGAGACATCTAGTAGTGAAAGCGGCCGAATATCAATTAATAGTAGGAAAATTATACAAAATGGGATTGGATTATATCTTGTGAAGATGTGTCCTGGGTTATGAAAGAGAAAACATCTTGTGGGAGTTTCACAGTGGATTTGCAGGAGGCCATGTTGGCGCAAAACCAACCACAAGGAAAATACATGCAGGGCTATGGTGGCCCATAGTACACAAATATATTAAGGCATATGTGAAAAAATGTGATGTTTGCCAAAGGACATGATGACCGTCACATCGAGATGAGCTACCACTGCACCTTTTGAGAGCTATGCAGGAAATTTAGAAATGGGTCGTCGACTTCATAGGACCAATTGCACCAATGGCATGATAGTCACAGGCAAGGTATATAATTTCCGCAATATATTATCTCACAAGATGGGCAGAAGCAGCACCTATTAGGGACTGCACAATAGAAACAACAACCAGATTCATTTTTGAGAACATAATCAACAGATTTGGTTGTCCCAGGAGCCTAACAAGTGATCAAGGCACACATTTCATTAATTCTATAGTTAAATCACTGCTGGACAATTTTCTGGTACAATGCCACAAAAGCAGCTTGTATCACCCTCAAGCGAATGGAACCATTGAGGAATTCAAAAAAATCTTGGAAAAAGGATTAACAAAGATATGAAATGTCAACCATGATGAATGGGATGAAAGGATACCAGCTACATTGTGGGCATACAGTACAACCATGAAGAGACTACACAATCAAAGTCCATTCCAATTGGTATATAGAAAAGATGCAATAATACCAGCCGAATTTATCATACCAAGCCTCTTGATTGCTTCAAATACACATATGACAGATGAAGAGTCCATCACTGAATGCCTCCATGAACTGTAGGAGCTTGAAGAAGATATCTTTCTAGAATATTTCCATTAGACAATACAAAAATAAAGACAGAAAGCCTGGCATGACCGTCACATCAAGAACAAAAAATTCACCATTGGAGGAAAATGCATGCTATACGACAGCAAATTCCAGAAGTTCCCAGGGAAACTCAAAATGCACTGGATGGGACTGTATCATGTTATATATATTAAATACTTAGGTGTGATCAGAGTGGCGCAACTAGATGGACAAATACTGCAAGGATGGGTGAATGGCGCTATCATGAGTAAGTTCCACAATTTTTCTTTAATAACTATCACACCCGAGAGCAGTCAGTAGGATAGAGTAGCATAGATAGAGTCAATAAATATTTTACAAATGAGATGAGACATATAATTACCATATTTTACTCTTTTATAATAGGATCCGTCAATAAGAAAACCGCACTATGGTGTAGAACAACAATCACACCTGTTGCGTTCTGCAGAACGCATCGCAACCAATTGTGGTCGGGGGGGGGGGGGGGGAAGTATACAGTGTTAGATAGCCTAAGTGTGTCAAATATCATTCACTCATAATGACCCATCATACCATTTTCAGTCTATAGGATCACTCGAATTTGAAAAATAACTGTCGTAATTAGTAACCCCCATACTGTAATAAAGTTTCCATATTAAGCCATAAATATTACCCATCATGTCTACCCCGACTCCCGAAGCCGACATCAACAATGTCAGAATACACCTCACAACAGTAACTAATTGCACAATTATAGCCACAGGAAAGACAACAAGAATTAATTATTTATGGGGTCATATCAACCTCATTCGTGCCGGTAACATTACTTAACCCGCATGAAAGAGGAAAGAACTAGAATGACGGAAAATTCCGAGTTAGTAGAAATAGAAACAACTACAAATACAAGCACAATTTCAGCAGCAGAAGTTCAAAGAAGTAGACCAGTAGCAAAATTTCACAGTAATATACCAACAACAGAAATTCAAGTGTACAATAGAAGAAAGAAGATGACAAAGATAGCAACCTTATTCGTTGAGCCCGAGCTCAATGCAAGGATTCAAAGAATGGAGTCGTTGATTGGAAAATATGATAAAGCCTCATTGATAGATAAATATTTCACCAACTCGTACCAATTCTCGGCCATGAAAAGGTAGGTATATATTGAAAACTATGCAATAGAGGGAGGTGGTGAAGCAGGAAAAATGGGCCCACACTTCAGAGGTATTTAGAGGTCAACTATCCTACAACTCAGGAGCCTCCTGGTGTTTGGGACAATGGGAGAAGCAATGCAATGAAAAAATTTCTTGATGAGAAGAATTCAGAATGGATCGTTATGGCTTGGGAGGGAGATCCAAATTCATGTAGAGGACATACATAGACTCACAAGATTATCAGTGGGGGGTAGTGACATCTCAAGGGACTTCCAGAACGTGTCCAAAAGAGATAAAAAGGAAGGGGATTGTGATTACCACAAAAAGTATGAGACAAGATGAGTTGGGAAGGGAGAAAAAATTGACCTCATTAACAACTCAGATATAAATTTTTCCTGCTACTTGATAGCTGGGAAGACAATGAGGCACGACACTAAAGGAGAGGGCACCCTGGACACAATCTCAGTCATGGAACACTGCATTCAAGGATCACAGTTGAACTGGTGCACATTCTTGTTGAATGAACTATTTGAGGCTTGCGAGGATAACTACAGGTGAGCCACGGGATTCATATATGGTTATCTCATCATGGCCTTTGCAATGTGGAAGTGGACTCACCCAGGGATCAGACAACTCGCAGAAATTACTCATGACCAACCAATGGCACTAAGGTTCACGCCCTGGAGAGTATCGGGAGATCCAAGTACCAAAGAATTCAATCAAGAGGCCTTTACATTCTAGTACAGATAGATGGTCGACGTGGTAGGGAGCTAGAAAAGGGTTCCAAGGGACATATTTGATAGATACTCTCCAGAAATATGGTTTAACCCATAACATGACTTATATTCGACCAAGTTGTGTGGGTGAGAACACTTCCCAAATGCAACCACTAAAGTTCCAAGTAGAGGAGGAAGCCTTCCACACAGAAGTTTGTTCGTGGCCAGAAGCGAAGATGGAAGTCAGAAGTGGGATCCCATATTACTCATTTGAGAAAATGCTACCCAAAGCACTCTGAGGAGAGACATCGGAAAAAGTAGCGTAGAGGATCTAACAACTGCAACTACGACCACTGCTGGACCAACTCGATACATAGGTAAAAGGCTTCAACCTGGTAATAGAAACTCTTACGAGCACATCTACTGTATTTCCTACTTTTTCTCTGTTCCAGACTATGAAATATGCATCCCAATACACAACCAACCCCATCATTACTGCCCTACCTTCCACCGCATTCAATTCCCCTTTACTAACCACAGTTACCCCAATTCGCAAGACCAAGGAAACCAAGCCTCCCATACTTGCACCCAAACCAAATAAAGCACAAAATATGGCACCCAAACAAGTAGTAGATCCCATAGGGAAGACCAGCCCCAGCCTATAGCTACAGGCATACTAATTCAAGAAGAACCAGAGGTTGCCACCTAAACAACCTCTGCGTACCTATTTTCGTTCCGTTCTTAGTCCTAAACTTTCATACATCATCTCCACTTCATATGCACAATTTTTCACCACACACTTCATTCACATCCAAGGACCACCCCACCCACACTTTGTCCACCTCAGCAACCATTTTAGATCCAATAAAACTAGGGACAAAAACAACTGGTGATATCGAAGTAGAAGTTAACTTGGGTACGGCTGGAGTACCCGAGGTTGACCAAACGATGGTGGGACAGGGCACCTTTCTAGAGCTATTATTTCAAGGAGGGTCTTTCACTTATGATACAATGCCCACGCCACCAGAGCTAAACCCTTTCCAGCCAAAAAATCTAATATTGGAGTAGTTCATACCATCCACTAGTATGAACGTTCCAGAACCTCAGCTACCGCAACCGAATCAACCAATGTCTCCATAGAAACATTCAAAGAAATCAATCACCAATGGGCAACCACTCAGAGAAATACAACCGACCTAGGAAATTTCGACCATTGAGAACTTATAGATTTGGGGAGCTAGCCAACTATACAGTTTTATCCAAATGGTAGCACAACAGGCAGAAGGACTGCACAACAACCTCCAACAAAAGTTTGAGCAACAGTGACAGCAAGTGATTGCACTTACTGATGAGCGAAATCAACTCAGAAGTGAGAATAATACCCTACAGGAGTAGCTGGAACAAGTGACACAGATCTTTAAGGACCTCTGGTCGACCATTGTTGCCCAGGATAGCGAAACAATGGAGGATATTTCGACATGCTCAATGGTCGAAAGATCCATTTAAGTGAAGATGGCATGCACAAGTTTGAGCATAGCAAACCAAGAACTCAAAGAAGCGCTCGCATCTAGGCCATCATTTCCATATCCCTCCACGATATATGCTGAGAAGGTCACAGACAAATAGAGGTAGGTAAATGGAATAAGGGAAACACTTGGGAGATAGTTAAAGAGGCTTATAGCCTGTTGGAGCAGTTACACGAGTGTTCCAACTCATTGATGATGAAAGCACAACAAATTTCAGCGTAGCTTCAGAATTTTTCCAGAAAATTAAAGAAGCCAGTGATCTGGTGAGAAAAACACAACTGTATGATCAACAATATGCACTTGAAACCAAAATACAGAAAATTGAAGAACACTCAGCAACCACAAAACAACTTCTCAGAGAGCTAAGGAAACTAATAAAACAAAAGGCTGAGGCAATACAAAAGATGGTGGTTGAAATAGATCTAAAGATACAGGAGGTGTTCAGCCAGTTGTCACCTATGGCGATTGAAATAGAGGCTGAAAGAGTTTTCACTCAAACAAATTATTTTCTTAAAGAATGGCAACAGGCGATAGATGAGTTCACAGAACTCAATACATTAGCATTAAGCAAGGTTCTCGAGTTGGGGCCTTTGTTGGGACAGGGCAAAGCAACAGGAGAAACAAGGCCAGCCTCAGAAGCCCATAGATCATCAGAAGCCGCAACAGTAGGGAAAGGTTGACTCGAGACGAGTCAATAGCGTGTGGTCAGGGCCCGTTGGGGCCTTTGTTTTTGGGATAGAACAATTTTGAGTTGCAGAAATCTAGAGGACATGTGGTGGTGTTATCACTCATAAAATTGTGAAAATTTTTAGATAAGGTCATATAGGTCACTCACTAAATGGAGAAGGCCTCCTAAGCCATTTCAAGGTGGTATAGGAAAAATTTTGCATTTTTAAGCCTATCCTAAGTTTTGAGATCACCTTCATGTATGCCATTTCATGTCAAATCAGTCCCATACCATGTTAGTTGTCATTCCCATGCATTCAGAATCAAAAGGATGAATCTATCAAATTTTCAACTTTTCGTAGCATTTTACACAGGAAAACAACAGAAAACGCTACAAAAACACTTGATAATTTTCTAGGGAATATGAGGATTTCTCTGTTTTTTAACTTTTTAGCAGTCAACTTCAAGGGTTGTTTCTGGGAAATAAGAGAATTATTTTAAGAAACTGAGAGAGATTATTTTCAAAAACATATCGTGTAACAATAACCTCTTTCAATTTTCTCAAAGGTCCTACAAATTGGGAGATATAGGGATACCTTTTGGTCTTATTGTCAGAAAACATAATTTTCCTGTTTTATGCATGTTTTGCAAATGCAGATTTTAGACAGCTGGAGATGGTATTTAAAAACCCAAGAGAGGTTTTTCTTAAAAACATCTTGATATACAAAAATATCCTCCAGTTTTGGAAAATATATCAAGAATTCGGAAATATGAGTTCATATATAAACTGAAAATTTTGTCTTTTCCAGGAGTTTTCATAGTGTGCTTCAGGCTTGAAGCTAGAAAAATGCTACGAAAATTCTTGTAGGTGATTTTTTTCTTTAAAATATAATTTCGGAATTTTTTATGGGGGTATAACGATGGTTTCAAGGTGTCATGACATAATGAAGGTATTTTAACAACAAAGAAGTCAAGAAGATTGATGGAAAAGCCATTTTTCCCATGCTACTAAAACTTGCTACAAAGATTTTTGTACATGACTGTTTTAGCAGTCAACTTCAAGTTTTATTTCAAACCAAATGAAAAATTATTTTGAAAATATGAAAGAGTTTTTTCTTCAACATAGGTCCATATACAAAAACCTCTCTCATTTTCTACAAATTCATCAGGGTTTGGAAATTATACACTCATCTTTGAAGCCTTATTTTTTAGAATTTTCACTAACCAGATTTGTGAAAAAATTGTAAAAGTTTGACCTAGAGGAGGTCCAACTCAGCATCCACGTGGCATAATGACACATCAGCACTCTAGTACACTCATAAAATTAGTTGGTTGCAGTTGATAAGGGTTATTAAATTGATTTGTTTAACTATTAATGAAAGAAGAGTCCTTTTTGCATTCAAACTCTGCAAAACAGAAATATCCCTAGGAAGTCTCCAAGTGATAGAATCATGTTTGAAATAGGTCTTTGAGGTGGGAGTTCATGGTGATTAAGGTGGCATATCATTTGGATGAGTCCTCAATCTATAAAGGATATATTTTTAGAGTTATAAGGGGTTGGGATATGGTTTCTTGACACTACCACTATTGTAATAGTTTGATATCAGAAATATATAGTTGCAGCATGTTTATTTTAGACCTCAGATTATTTTATGTATTCTTATGTAAGTTTGTTATTAGATTCCTTTACTTTCTCTCCATTTTTCTAGTTGTATAATCACTTGGAATTCATGATTATATGCTCCAACTTCCTGTTTACACCTGAGTCTGTTGTTTTGCCAATATTTATTATTTTGCTTATGCATAATCACTTGGAATTCATGGTGACATGCTCCAACTTCATGTATGCATATAGTTGGCTATTTTGTCCTTCATGTGTGGTTTAATAAGAATAAAATTGCCTTAGCTTCCACGAGATAGGTTAACTTATAACTTAGTTTTCATATCGACTCCATGCCCAATGGTAGTTAGTGGTTTACATATTTCACTTACACAAAAACATCACATTCAATCCAATTAAGAGTTATCCATATAGTAGAGTTTTCATTGCAAATATTTTCATAAATTGAGAGAGCCCTCTTAGGTTGAAAAGGCTAATCTTCATTCAAAAGCTAATTTGAAATAGTTACTCCAATTTGACCATTGCAGCAGCCCAACGGGACTCAATTTGGTGATAACAGGCAGAACACAACCAAGGTAGACAGAGAGATGTCACAGTTGCGAAAAGGCAGAAGATAGGTGGCGCAGAATTGGCAGAGAAAAACAAAATGGAAGAGGTGTGAGACAAGAACAATCAGAAAAACTCCCAGTGAGAAAGAAGAAAGCGGAGAAAGGACTGATAGTGTCAGTCGACGGAAAACAAATAGGCAAGCAGTCAGTTAGTTCAAAAGTTAGTTAGTTAGCGGGTCACGCCTGCAAGAGGCCGAGGAAAAGAAAAGCCTTAGGAGAGCTTTGTGTGAAGTCTTTTGTACTAATTTAGACTGTAATAGACTCCACAGAGCACATGTATTTTGTTTTGATATTGTTAATGAAATTGAGTTTTTACTGTGTGTGTGATGTTGCGAGCTGATTATGGTTAACACTTATGGTGAATATATGCCTAGATTAAATTTTTAATTCAGCATTCCGAACTTGTCCTAATGAATGATAGTTCCTTCTTAGAGTTAAGATATATATGTGGCTCGTAAGTCTCCATAACAGTTATTGGTGTTTATATTTTTCTTCTACATGATCTAGCTTCTAACCTTAGTAAGGTCAGGGCACGCCTTAGGTGAGACTCCCTACTCCCTTGAGTAGGGTGAAAATGTCGGCATTGTTATAGACTATTGTGGAAACCTTGTTGGCCTCAAACCTAAACCTGGGTCTTGCCCTGAGACCTCCTTTTCTGCCAAAATCACCTCAGAATAACCTTTTGCTACCAATCAAGCTTTATATTTCTCCACCTTGCCTTCTACATTCATCTTCTTCTTGAACACCCATTTTTTCTCGATGGGATTCCTTTTAGCTGGCAACTCCACCAGATCCCATGCCTCATTTTTGTGCAAGGAAGCCATTTCATCAAACATGACCTCCTTCTAGAGTTTTCCATCCTCTAAATCCACTTCCTCCCTGACAGTTCTGGGATCATCATCAGTTATAGTTAAAGAAAAATTTGAACAGAAGGCATATGGAGTATACCTTTCTGGTTTCCTTCTTTCCCAAACTGATCTTCTCACAGCTGGATTTTGTAGATCTTCCTCTTCTGAATCTTCTTCTGTTGTAGATTTTGATTCATCCTCCTTTAGCTCAAACTCTATCTTCTCAGGTTCCTTTGGTAGGAATTCATGTTTAACAACATCTTTCACCTCTCTAAAAAACACATCTCGGTTCTACACAACCTTCCTTGTTTCTCGGTTCCAAAGCTTGTAACCTTTTAAACCATCCTTATACCCAATAAAGATGCACCTTTCAAATTTATTATCCAACTTGGTCCTTTTCTCTTTTGGAACATGTACATATGCATCACATCCAAATACCCTCAGATGTGAAAGAGAGGGTTTCTTACCAGTCCATACCTCATGTGGAGTCTTATCTTCCAATGATGATGAAGGTGATCTATAAACTAGGTAATGTGTAGTATCCACTGCCTCTGCCTAGAATTCCTATCCTAACTCCGTAGCACTGAGCATGCTTATTTACTTTTCCATCAGAATTATGTTCTTTATTTATGCAACTCCATTTTGTTGAGGTGTGTATGGAGTAGTCTTCTATCGTGCTATACCACACTTCTTACAAAACCCTTCAAATTCCTTCTTGCGGAACTCTCCACAATTATCTATCCTCAACACCTTTATCTTCTTCTTTGTTTGGTTTTCCACCAATCCTTAAGTTATATAAATTTTTCAAATACTTCATATATCTTCCTCAAGAAATATATCTAGGTATTCCTTGAGAATTCATCTATGAATGAGACAGTACATAGATTTTCCCAGTGATGGAACTGACACAGGTCCAAAAACATCACTGTGCACAAGATCTAATATCTTGTTCACTCTCTTAGCACCAAAAGAAAAAATCACTCGATTATGCTTCCCATATACACAATTTTCACATAAATTTAAATCCAGAGAGAAATTAGACATACCTTCTACCATACCATTTCCATGCAGTATCCGAAGGCCCTTCTGTCCAATATGTCCAAGCCTTCGATGCCACAGCATGGTCTTTTCTCTAGAGACCGCTAAGCTTTCCGCTCCACTTTCAGGAACCACAAAATTGTTGCACCCATCAATAAAAATGCTACCTTGAAGCTTGTACAGAGTTCCAATCCAGAATCCCTGCATTAATACCAATGCTCCCGAACCATCTTGCAGGTATCTTTCTCGAACATTGTTTTTACACTTGCATCATCCATCTTGCTTACAGAAATCATATTTCTGGCCAATTCAGGAATATGCAGAACACCAGGAAGTTTTATAATCCTTCCACGTTGTAGCTTCAGCTTGACTTTTCCATGTCCAATGATTTTGGTCTTCCTATCATCTCCTAAGAAGACATCACCACCATCATACTTCTCATACTCGCAGAACCACTCCCTATGGGGAGTGAAGTGAAATGATGCACCTGAGTATATCAACCATGCCTCATGATCTACATGTGTATTTGAAGAAGAGGCCAAATACACATCCCCACCTTCATCCAAGGTGATTTTTTCCTCTTCAAAAGGAGCATCATCAAATCCATTTTGTTTCTTAGGAGATTTAGATCTACAGTCCTTTTTGTAGTGTCCTTCCTTTCTACTTTTCCAACACACCTTTACAAACTTTCCTGGAGATTTAGATCTCTCTCTAGATTTATATCTCCAACTAGAAACCTTATTCTGGTTTCTGTTCTGGGACCTTCCTCATACAAATAAGGCATCTCCATTCTGGCCCTCCATATTTCTCCGTCTCATTTCCTCCAACACCAAGGCTAAGACAATGTCATCAAAATTCAAGGTATTCACATTGCTACATATTGCGATAACCAAACTGTCCCACGAATCTGGTAGAGAACACAAAAAACTAATGCACTTTTCCTCATCTAAGATTTTAATATCAACATATAACAGCTGACTTACCACAATATTGAAGGCGTTCATATGCTATTTCACTGAGTCTCCATCCTTCATCTTCAGGTTATACAGCTTTTTCCACAGGAACAATTTATTCACTAGAGACTTAGATTGGTAAAAATTCCCTATCTTGTCCCAAATATTCTTCATCGTACCTTCCCCAGATACATTCAACAATACTGAATCTGAGACACACAACTGTATTGTGCTCTTTGCCTTCTGATCCAACTTCTTTCAGTCTTCATCTGACATTGTCGTTGATTTAGTACTTAGATCTAATGTGATCCACTAATCTTTATCCACCAGAATATCCTCCATCTTGAGCTTCCACAACTCAAAAATCTGACCATTAAATTTCTCAATCTCTATATTTCCACTTCTCACCATATTATTTCACCGGAAGAATCGATCCCGCAGATACCCACTGAAGAGGGTTTACCACAGGCCCGAGAAAAAAACCCTTCAGCAGCAAAGGTGCCCCCTTGAAGCCGAAAAAAATCTAATACCAAATGTAGGTTTTAACCCTGTACAGAAATTATCTGCAAACAAATCTTAAAAGTAGAAAATAGACAATAGTAAGAGAATAAAACATAAAACAGATATACACAGATATTTTCCCCTAGATCCCAAATCGGGACTACTAGCTTGGTTTTTCATTATATTCCTTTTAGTGTTACAACACATATATACATGTCGAAGCATTCATAAACCCCAATCCATTAACCCTGGATTAGAACATAACTGTAGTTACCTTGACCGGATCTACAAAATACCAGGGGCCAAAAACCATCATGCCCCAAAACCATGATAATCGTGGAAATAATATAACACATACCCAACATCACCAATGCAAAATATTATGTAACCATATGGGCAGAAGCTAAGCCAGTAAAATATTGTACTGCAGACACTGCTATGCAGTTCATTTTTTAAAATATCTTGACTAGATTTGGTTTCCCCAAGATACTGATGAGTGATTGGGCTATGCACTTTGTCAATGTTACCATTGAAGCTCTGATAAAGGAATTTCAGATACATCACCAGAAGAGTACTCCTTATCACCCTCAGGAAAATGGTGTAGTGGAAGCCTTTAAAAAAATTATGGAGAATTCACTCACAATGACTTTTAATGCAAACCGAAATGATTGGGACATGCACATCCCTTCTGTCTTATGGGATTATAGGACTACATTCAAGAATTTGACTGGTAAAACACCATTAAGGATGGTTTATGGACAAGAAGGAATCGTGCCAATGGAATACATCGTCCCAAGCCTCTGCATCGCAGCATTTACTAATATGGCTAAACCAGACATCATGAAGGAATGTATATCACCAATAGTTGCATTAGATGAGGATCTTTTTATTGCTAACTTTCATCAGCAAGTATAGAAGGCATGTGTGAAGGCCTGGAATGATAGGCACATATGAAAAAAGGCATTCAGAGAAGAAGATATGGTTTTGTTGTATGGCAGTCATTTTTTGCGCCACCCAGGGAAGTTCAGAAAGCATTGGTTGGGTTCATATCTTTTAAAGGAGATCACTAATGGAGGTACGATGTGCTTGGCCACGTTGCGCGGCGAGAGCTTTCCCAAGTACATCAATAGAAGCCGATTGAAGCTGTATCGGGATAACCCTGTGCCCAATGAATGAATACATGGCTAGAGAAATGAAATCCACTTGTTTGTGCACTGCGCAGAGAACATACACAGGAAGGTGTGATAGGGGTGCAGAGGTAGTGCGTGGCAAGAAAAAGTAGCCATTGGAACACTAACTCTAGGTAAAAAGTTGATTTTACCATTGGATGGAGCGGGTTTTCTGCATTTAATGAGGATACCTTATGGGATTTTTGACCATTTTTATGGGGATAAGGTGCCATTAATGATGTTCCGACCGTTTTTACCATGGATCGCTTATAAAAGTGAGGAAGAGAGTTTATTTTTGTTCCTTTACTGTTTGAGTGAATTGTGCCTTGTCATTATCTCTGTGCATTGTATGTCTAGCTATGAGACCCCTGCATCTGACGTGAGTAACCCTAAATTTATTTTCAAGCCCAGAGTGACAGCCACTAAGCTCGCTATTGAGAGTGTGCAGTCTGAGGAGCACTATGTGCCACTTATGGCATCTAATGAACCAGGCTCCGATTACGTACATGAAGTTGTCTCGGAAGTGCAGGAAGTTGTGTCCACACCTACTAAAGGAAAGGGAAATATGAACAAGGGATCATCCTCCAAGTCATAGACGTCGCTTAGACAGATCACATCCCTACGCCAAGCATCAAAGGATAGGTCTCCTATAGATGACCCGACCAAGAGACCCATGAGTGCAACTGAGGAGGTCGCGCTCTTCATCGAGCCCATCTCGTGTCTCCCAAAATATGTTAGGCTGCACAAACCCTCTATGAAGGCACCAAAGGATTTGGATACGGTGCGATATTACCTGCAAATTCCATTGATTCTATAAGTGGTCACGTTGGAGGGGGATATGTTTGGGAATATCCCTGCTGTAAAGGTTGGCAGCTATGACCTGGAAAATGAGAAGACATTCCTCGAGCTGGCACCAGAGTACTACTTGGAGCGAGTGGTGTATGTTGGAGTTGTGAAGGTAGATTCCATGCATGGGGTGCACACCTTGAGTAATGTGAGAATTCTCAATCTGTTAAGGATTCCTCACTTCGGCAGATACACCAACATGGACATATGTGTGCGCTAGTTGCTGGAATTAGTACACGATGGGTTCCTTTGGATCGAGAGCCGAATTATAATAGATGTCGCATTGATCCACCAAATTATTGACCTGCCAAATAATGGACCCAATCCCATGGATAATTATGGCAAGAGCCAGGAGTTTAAAGTAGCTATGAAGGTTAAGAAGGACTACAAGGTGGGACAAGATACCAGGGGATTCCTGGTACAGTAGCTTGAGGATCCAGCGGTGTGCCTTGGAACCTTAGTTTTGGGTTGTAAAATGATGTGTAAGTGCAGGCCTAAGGTGTCCTTGTGCATGTCATCACACTGGCTAGGCATTGCGAGAAGGGCATAAGTTTTAACTAGTTGCAATTCCTCTATATTGAGTTCCTGGAGATCATGTGCGAGGTGCAGGAAGAAGGAAATAAATTCTTTTTTTCATGGCTACTCTTATTAATTTATCTAGTTGCGTGGGAGACGCTAGAGAGTGTAGTCCTCTAGGATGTCGAACCTAGTGTTTTTTAGGGAGCGTGTTATGCCATTTTGTGGGATTCAAAAGACCCCAAGTGCATCATGGAGAATAAGATATTTTGGGTCTTGTTCAAAGGTGCATTAGCCACAACCATTCACTCACAACCCTAGTTGTTCCCAACTACGCACAATAAATACAAGGCCATTGAGGAATTCAAGGTGTCGATGCACAATGTTTAGATCCAGTCGTGTAAAGATCCAATATGGTATAACTTGCCTTATAGGGTGACAGAAGTTAAAATTGACTAGGTCATTGCTACTTGGCCTAATGCATGGAAGACTGGGTTAGGCTCCACCCAGCCTATCACAGCCTCAACATTCGACAAAGAGACAACCTGTGCCACCAAGGAAAAAGAAGAAGAGAAGGTTGTTGAGACAGAAAAAGAGAAATAAGTCGAGAAAGAAGCAGAGAAGGAAGATGAGCCAGAGAAGGACATTGATCTCAGTGGCACTGATGGCCAAGATGGTACCAGAGCCGAGTCCCCCAGAGGTACTAAGCGCAATGTTGAAACCCCCAATGGTGTGTGAAAGAAATGGAAAGGCTCAAAGACAGGCAGGATGGAGGAAGTTACCCTCACGAAGGATGACTTGGAAAAAATCGCAGATGTGGTTGCATCTTCCCCTGAGGATTGGTGGAATGAGCTTGAGGAGAAGTACAGAGTTGTAGTAGAGTCACTGCAGAGTGGGTTGTAGTTCCTTCAGCTAAAAAACAACCACATTCAAGTGAGCATGACTCAGGTGATGATCAGGAGATCATTTCCATAATTCAAAAATGCTCAAAAATGAAATTTCTCAAAAATGTTTGTAACCTAAGTGACCGGAAAGGTCTCGTCACTGCGATTCTGGTGCCGTGAACGATTCACAAAACAGAGGTCATATGAAGAATTTATGAAGGTTTGAAAAGCCCAGTAAACTCCAAAAACTATATTGTTGACTCATTTTGACCTTTTATGAAAATTTTGAAAAAAATAATATATTGGAAAAAATACTTTTATATTAAAGTTGGAGGGCCTATCAGCGGGTGCCACGTGGCCTTCCCGGAGGTTGCCACATGGCCCCAGGCTAGAGTTTAAAGATGTATGCAAAATTTCTTTGGAGTCTATGGGAATCAAACCTGAGACCAACCAAACGCGTGCAGGACACCCAACCAGTTGACCTGTGCGATGGAACTTAACAATCTATGGTGGCAGTTTTAATTTAAAAGAACATAAATTTCATGCCGGTGGCAAGGGGGCCAGCCCCCGCATGAAGTGACCTCTTTCCGCAACCAGGTGGCTACCCTGACAGTTAAATAACAAATTCCATGCGGTTTTTTTGGGTCATGTGACCATACTTGCTTAGGGTTAAGCGTGGAATTTAATACAACGTTCCTCCAATGACTTAAACGACGGTTCTTATCCGAAGGTTCCGGTGGGAGGGTCATGTGACCACTCCCCACCTGGAATTTAATTCCAGCCTAATCATTCGGCAAATTTGGAGAGCACACTCCCAGATTTGGGGCATTTTTATTAAATTAACTCAAGTTAACTAACAGTCTCCACATTTAGTGGAGTTTTTTAAGGGATATTGGGAAATTTATTGTTTTGGCCATAAATCCTTGGATTTTTAACCAATTTTGAGGCATGGATAGTCAATTTTGGGTATTATTGAAATTATAAACACATTGGCATAGGTTTTAGAGCCATCATAGGTCATATTGTGCAATTTTAGCTTCGGAAAAGGTCAAGGAGCCACTAGGGCCACTAGGGTGTTTTAAGTGTATTGAGCATCCATTCTCTGTTTTCTACAAATGAATAGTCATTCCTGGCTAATTCAAGCATTATGAAGCTTTTTTTATAGAGAGCACAGTGATTTGAGGCTTTATTTCACATGTACTTACAATTTTTTAGCAATAATATATGAGAGACATGCCATTGGGAGCTGGACCAGGAGATGTAGCCCAGGAGGCACTAGTATATTTGGCCCAATTTCTGACGGCCACTTCATCGCTATTATGACACATAGGCATTGCAAGAGCAATAGTATGAGGCTAGGAAAAACATGGTTAGCCATTACGTCACAATTCCGACACTTCAATAAAGTGTCGAAATAGAGACACTATTTCCGACATTTTCCAAACCGTCACTCTTCCGAAGTTTACAAAATCGTCGCTCTTTCGACGTTTACCAAATCGTCGCTCTTCCGAAATTTCCCAAACCGTCGCTCTTCCAAAATTTTCCAAGCCGTCACTCTTCCGGCATTTTTCAAAAGCGTCGCTCTTCCGACGTTTATCAATTTTTCACACAATTGTTGCAATTCCGACGATACGTCTTCTGTCGTTTACAACGTCACTCTTCTGATGCTTATGTAACGTCGCTTTTCTGAAAAAAAAGTAAAACTTTTAAGAAAATAAATGTCACTCTTATGACACTTATGTAACGTCTCTTTTCCGATGAAAAAGTAAAAAATTTTAAAAAAAGAAATGTCGCTCTTCCGATGCATATGTATTTTCGTGTTTCCGACGAAAAATAAAAAAATATGTAAAAAAAATAAATGTCACTCTTCCGACTTGTAAGGCGTCGATCTTCCGACGCTTGGATAAAAATATTTAAAAAAAAAATTCTGCCAAATGTACTAGTAATGTTTATAATTTATAAACATTTGGTCAATTATCTAGCATGAATAATCCGACGCTTATATATAGCTTGATGAATAATGGTCTTCCGATAATTGACCAAATTTATATATAAACATGAATTATCGGAATTGAATAATGGTCTTCCGATGAATAATCCGATGCTTATGTATAGCTTGATGAATAATGGTCAATTATCTGGCATGATGTTCTATGTGCCTTTTTGAAGCATGATTCAAATTTCTTCCAAATGCATTAGAGTTGTATATTTATCTGTCCCTTGCTGCAATTGTAGCGTTTGTGCAAATACAAGTTTTGACTGCAAAACTTATAGAATACAATTTTTTATAAGTGCAATGGTGAAAATTTGAAGACCATTTTAGACTGTATGTGTTACCTACTGTATGTGTTATTAGGTAAAGGAATACTTCATAAATCAACCATGGGGAAACACCCTCCTGAATATATCTTGGGACAAGTTTAGGAATAAGTAATGACAACTTTGGCTGAACCGTAAATAGGAATATAGCCGTGGGAATCCAAATGTTCAACCATGCTCACTGGAAAATATGAAATACACACCGACTCAGGCTTACAGCAAAGAGAAAGCACTGTGTGCAAGCATCAGCATAACAAATTGGCATTACAAAATGGCATTCATTCACTTACTGAATAAAATTGTTTGTAACGTGTTTCGTAGAATCGCGTGCACCCAAATAATAGTATGATCTTCATCCTTTGGAAATAGGCTTGGTTTGATAAAGGGTCTCATATAACATGTCCACCGAAAACGGCAGCTCTTCAGCACCATGAATATATGAACATTTACATAGGTACAAAAAAATCATATATATGTTGTTGTTTAATGGAAAAGGTTGTCGTTTACGTTGGACAAATATCTGAGATCCATATCTCTATATATCTTCATAGTGTCGGCATAGTAATAATGCTGGTTAAGAACTATCTGATCAATAGTAAGATTGGAGACTTCATTGAGCTTGTATGCCTCTTAGCATATTAAAATACCCATTTTAAACTCCCACGCATAACCTTTTCTTCTCATATATTTTTTAATTTATTATCTAATCAAAAATAAATCTTACATAAACACATACATTTAAATTTAATTAATAATATATATACTTTTTACTGAAAGCATATACATATTGATTATATTGAGATAGTTTAGTTTCTCAAGTTCTTATTATTAAAACATCTTTGTTCTATATATATTGCAAACATTTTCCATAGTAGACTGTAAAATGTAAACATCTCTAGTCTAGATGTATTGCAAACATCTCTGTTCTAGATATATTGATAAAAATATTTAAAAAAAAAATTCCACCTAATGTACTAGTTTGAATGTATATCCTCTGCCTCATCTATGTCACTATAAAATGATATAGCTTGATGAATAATGGTCAATTATCTAGAATGATGTTCTATGCGTCTTTTAGAAGCATGATTCAACTTTCTTCCAAATGCATTAGAGTTGTATATTTATCCTTCCCTTGCTGCAATTGTAGCATTTGTTCAAGCAAATACAAGTTTTGACTGCAGAACTTATAGAATACAACTTTTTATAAGTGCAATGGTGAAAATTTGAAGACCATTTTAGACTGTATGTGTTACCGACTGTATGTGTTATTAGGTAAAGGAATACTTCATAAATCAACCATGGATAAACACCCTCCTAAATATATCAGCCACATTGAAAATTCAGTCTGCAAAGAGGCCCATGTTTTCCAGACAACACTTAACCTATCTTCGAAAGTCACTGTTACCCTAAAACTATTATAAAATTATAAATCAAATTCAATGGGTTGAAGATCTTCAAAATTAGAGCAATTTCAAGCATAAATTGTAAATAAAAAAACAAAAGGAGAGGGCCATCACGGCATCAAATTACCCCTTCTGCAAGCCTGCTTTCTCTCCTTATCTTGTAATATAGGTATAGATATTGTTTACAAAGGGAAAATTTAGACAAGAATATCTTGCTCACATAAACTTCAATTCATAGGCTATCTTACCCAATTATAAAAACATGGATATTGCCCCAAGTCTAACTTTTATGGAAAATCCAAGGATAGCCCTACTCTAGCATGGGAAGGAATCATCCTAGAAACAAAAACACCCACATTGTAGCACTGACCTTCAAAGTTTTAGACCAAATACCAAATAAAAAAGCAGAAATCAAGCCCGCAAAGAAAACAGGGTGCTTGAGGCAGATAATGTCTTTGGTAAGATGTTGGGGGAAGGGTTAGCTCCCTCCCTGGTGACTTATACCACACTTGTTGATGGACTATGTAGAACCAATGCCATTGATATTGCATATAAAGTATTTGAAAAAATGGTAAAGCAGGGTTGTTCTCCAAATGTATACACTTACAGTGCACTGATCTATGGACTTTGCAGGGAAGGAAAACTGGAAGAGGCTGAAATGTTCATTGATAAAATGAAGGAGAAAGGCTTACAACCTAACCAAGTAACATACACATCATTGATTGATGGCAACGTCAAATGAGGCAGGGCGGATCATTCTTTTGATCTATTAAGTAAGATGATAAATGAAGGATGCCAACCTAATTATCGAACTTATTGTAAGCTTATGAATGGTATAGTTCAAGAAAACAAGATACAAAACGAACACTTGATTCCTGATGAGGATGCAGTAGGTAGTTCAGATCCTGATAACTTGGATGAAATTCATGACCTGGATGGAATGCCACTCGAAATAAATATTTTTCTTGCATTTAAGCTTCTTGAAAAAATGATGGAGAAGCATTGCCAGCCTACTGTAGATACTTATAGTGCCTTAATTGTAGGATTATGAAAATCAGGCAGACTCCTTGAGGCAGACCAGCTGATAAAAAATATGTTAGAGAGAGGCCTCTATCCCAATGAAGTAATTTATACAGCTCTTATTAATGGGCACTTTAAACAGGGAAACTGTGTCTATTGTCTGGAGCTTTTGGATAGAATGGTTGAAAATGGTTATGAACCACAACTATCTTGTAAATGGGCATTGTAGACAGGGAAACTGCGTCTATTTTTTGGAGCTTGTTGCTTTTGACTAGATCATGGACACACATATCAATAGAATGTCAGTTATGGGTTTTTTCCCCAAAATAATCACCCCCTGTATCCATCATGAAGGCATTGAAAATAAACAAAACAAAACCTTAAAGTAGACCATTTTTCCAAAAAATGTTTGAACAACTCAGATATCATGTCCCATATGAATCAAGATAAACTTCAAAACTAAATACAAACAAAATCCCATGAATCTGACATTGATATGTAGTGTTTCCTGCGATTTGGATTATAACAAACATAAAATAAACATTCAAAACCAACTTATTGAGATGTTCAATATCACAAGGAAGAAAATTTTATAAGATACATTTGACATATTAACAAAAAATCTAATTGGTGATAAAAATACGAAATCTAGGTAATCATACATCTTAAAAAATGCTCCTTTTAACTCAATTTTAACCCTATAGAAATAAAATGAGACCAAGATATTTCAAACTTGGACCTTCAAGTATAAAAATAAAATGTCCTACTGAGTAGAATTAGACTATCAGCAAGACTATCTGGGAACAGTGAGACCACATCAGCGAGACTATCTGGGACCAAGTTTAGGAATAAGTAATGACAACTTTGACTAAACCGTAAATTGGAAGATAGCTGTGGGAATCAAATTGTTCAACCACGCTCACTGGAAAATGATGAAATACACATCGACTTAGGCTTACAGCAAAGAGAAAGCACTGTGTGCAAGCATCAACAGAACAATAATTGCAACCCTAAAATTGGCATTACAAAATGGCATTCATTCACTTACCAAATAAAATTGTTTGTAACGTGTTTCGTAGAATTGCGTGCACCCAGAGAATAGTATGATCTTCATCCTTTGGAAACAGGCTTGGAAACAGGCCTGGTTTGATATAGGGTCTTAGATAATATGTCCACTGAAAACGGCATCTCTTCAGCACCATGAATATATAAACATTCACATAGGTACACAGAAATCATGTATCTGTTGTTGTTTAATGGAAAAGGTTTTCGTTTATGTTGGAAAAATATCTGAGATCCATATCTCTATATATATTCACAGTGTAGACATAGTAATAATTCTAGTTAAGAACTATCTGCTGCTCAATAGTAAGATTGGAGACTTCATTGAAACCCTGTACACAACAAAAAACCACATCATTTTAGCAAATAAAATCCTACATTTCAAAAACACAAGGTCAAGGATTCGAATCTGAAAAAGACACATACCTTGTAGGCAATCATAGTTCTCAGCCTCCTTCCTAATGACATCAAGCATAGAATCAATGAGCTCGGCTCCTTCCGTGTAATGCCCCTTGGCCCAGTTGTTTTCGGCCCCGGATTGGCCACAAACGAAGTTATCAGGTCTAAAGACCTGTCCATAAGGCCCGGTCCTCACACTGTCCATGGTGCCAGGCTCCAGATCCATGAGCACGGCTCAGGGCATAAATCTCCCACTGCTCACCTCATTGTAGTAAACATTAACCCTTTCAAGTTGTAGATCTGAAGTGCCCTGATACCTCCCAGTAGGATTGATCCTGTGTTCTTCACAGACCACTTCCCAGAACTTGGAGCCGATATGGTTGCCACATTGGTTCCCCTGAATGTGAAGGATCACTTGAATTTTTTCTATCGACCCAACTCATATTTGGATCAGATTTGAACTGCCCCTCTGTCGCCACTCAATACATCAATAATTGTTGCAAAAGATCGCTCAGTGATTGAGGTAAGAAAAGAATCATTAGGTTGCTTCCTATTTCAATAGATCTGCGTGTAACTCCTCTAGGATGCAATCAACGAATCTGAAGATCACTTATTGTGTTTTTGTGCAAGACATATGGCTTCAGGTCAATGTTCCAGTATTTTTATTACATACATATTTCCTCACAAAGATAATGCTAGTCTCCAAGATTATGGATGTGATGTGACTATTATAATTGAAGTGCCAAAGATATAGGTGTGATGCCTGTAGATGTGATGATGTTGCGCGCGATGCCTCAGACTTCATAACCTGCAAGATAACTCAACGAAACCCATAGAAACCAAACCAAAAGAACAATGAAACCCAAATATCAAAGATGGCTCAGAAACCCTTTTGCAACTTTTGCTTATTTGAAAACCTTTGGCCGCAGAGCTAATAGATAGAGCGACTTTGTTTTAACCCTGAACTGCCCCTCCAAACGGGATTTTCCACATCTTCCCTGCTTCCTTGGAAAAACCATGCAACTGGAGGGAAATGTACGAGGGAAAATAAAAATTTTGATATTTGAAAATTTTTGACATTTTGAAATGAAATACGTGTGTTTTTTTAAGGCCACTCAAATTCCATTAAATAAAATGTGTGAGACTTTTCTAGGGGTTAATAAGGGGTTTGGGTAAATAAGTGGTATTTTTTATTATAAATAATTATTAATGAGATTATATCTAAGACATTTATTTAAATTATTAATTATATAAAATTGTTGAATTTTTATTTCATAAACTAGGGATTTTGGTTGATTTTTTAATCTAATTATGTGATACTAAAGATGAATTATGGTAACTTAAAAATACGTTTTATGTGGTTAAAAGGGAAGTAGTAATGTTATGGTATGAATGATTATTTTCAATAAATTTTTTGGTTTAGTAAGGATAATCAGGCAAACGATGCCACAGGGGAGAAAATGGCAAACGGGCCGCCCGAAAGTGCATGAGGCACCCGAGCGGTCACAACTTAGCAAAACTGATATGGGCACCCTCAAATGAAATGGCCCGACCCAAATGCGCCCGGTCGGGTGACCTCACACAGCACAACACGCCGCGCTTGACCAAATGATGCCACAAGGGAGAAAACGACAAACGGGCCACTCGAACATTCACAAGGCACCTAGGCAGTCACAACTTAGCAAAACTGATACAGGCGCCCTCAAAGTAAACGGCCCGACCCGAACGCGCCCAACCAAACGATGCCACAAGGGAGAAAATGGAAAATGGGACACCCAAACGTGCACAAGGCACCCAGGCGGTCACAACTTAGCAAAACTGATACGGGTGCCCTCGAATAAAACGACGCGGCCCAAAGCGCCCGGTCGGGCAACCTCACACGGCGCGACACGGCAAGCGATTCCACAAGAAATCAAATGGAAAATAAGCTGCCTGAATGTGCACAAGGCACCTGGGTGGTCACAACTTAGCAAAACTGATACGGGCACCCTCGAACGAAACGACCCGACCTGAATGCGTCGGGTCAGGCGACATCACATGGTGTGACACGATGCACTCAACCAAATGATGCCACAAGGGATAAAATGGTAAATGGGCCACTCGAACGTGCACAAGGCACCCAGGTGGTCACAAATTAACAAAATTGATACGGGCGCCCTCGAACGAAATGGCCCGACCCGAACGCACCCGGTCGGGTGACCTCACACGACACTACACGGTGCACCCAACCGAAGGATGCCACAACGAAGCAAACGGAAAATGGGCTACCCGAACATGCACAAGGTACCCGGGTGGTCACAACTTAGCAAAAATGATACAGGCACCCTCGAACGAAATGGCCCGACCCGAATGCACCCTGTCAGGCGACCTCACATGGCGCGACACGGCACACCAGACCGAATGACACCACAAGGGAGAAAACGGCAAACAGACTGCTCAAACGTGCACAAGGCACCCGGGTGGTCACAACTTAGCAAAGCTGATACAGGCACCCTCGAATGAAACGGCCCGACCCGAATGCACCCGGTCACACGACCTCGCACGACGCGACATGACGCACCCGACTAAACGATGCCACGAGGGAGAAAATGGCAAACGGACTGCCCAAACATGCACAAGGCACCCGGGTGGTCACAACTTATCAAAACTGATACGGGCGCCCTCGAACGAAATGGCCTGAATCGAACGTGCCCGGTCGGACGACCTCCCATGGCACGACACGACGCGCCGGACCGAATGATGCCACAAGGGGGAAAATGGAAAATGGGCCACTCGAACATGCACAAGGCACCCAGGTGGTCACAACTTAGCAAAACTGATACGGGCGCCCTCGAACAAAACGGCCCGACCCGAACGCGCCCGGTCGGGTGACCTCACACGGCGCGCCTGACCGAACGATGCCACAAGGGAGAAAAAGGAAGACGGGCCACCCGAACATGCATAAAGCACCCAGGTAGTTACAACTTAGAAAAACTGATATAGGCACCCTTGAACAAAACGGCTTGACCCGAACGCGCCCGGTCAGGCGACCTCGCACTGCTCAACACAGCGCGCCCGACCGAACGATGCCACAAGGGAAAAAATGGAAAATGGGCCTCCCGAAGAGCTTTTGAAGGGGTTCCCCCACCATATTATTGGAAGAAGAGAATGGTCATTTGAGATGCTCTAAAAGTGTTGAGGCTTGAGCCAGGTCACAAGTATTTTCTGCTAGCTAGGAAGGCTTTCCAAAGAAGTTGGTTGGCATCACTATGACACTATTACAAAATTAGAAGGGAAGAAAAAGGAAAAGGCTCAAGTATCATATGAGAGAAGGAAGAAATTGGGAAAATTGAGATCAAAAGTAGTGGAGTTAGCCGAAAAGCAGCTTGCCCCAGAGATGGATAAGATAAAACTTGACAACATATTGGTCAATTTCCTTGACCCTTTATTGGTTATTCAGAAGGAGTATGAATACACCACTGTTAATATCAAAGTAACCCGCCCCTAGCAGATCAAGGGCTACATGTTGTAGTTTTTGTCTGAACATCAACATACCACAACCATGCTTACAACATCAAGAATCCATTGCAAAAAAAAAGTACAACTTGTGGTGATTCCAGATGAGCATAGATGAATAGCTACAATAGATTTCGAATGTGGAAATTATGGAGGAAAAAGATGAAATTCATCTTCCTTTTGCATTCGAGCGAGAGAAAATTAATCATCAATGAAAATTCAAAATTTTCAAGCTGATCAGCAAGATCAACCAAATTGGGGGCATAATTTAGGGAACCTTCATAAGTGAATGGGGCCTCTGTGATATGGCTATGATTTATCTACCCCCACACAATCCAACATGCAAATAGTAAACATTGTAGGCATAGGGTTAATTAACCCCACACATAGTGGAGTTAGCGCCCGAAAAGCAGCTTGCCCCAAAGATGGAGCTCTTAGCTTCAATAAAGTATTAGATAAGCTGCATGTTGTGCTCAATGAAGCAGTTAATTTTGAAAATGACAAGAAATTATTTCTGAAGATGAGGTTTTTGAATAGAAAGAAATAACTACACACAAATAATTACACTGTTGATACAATAATAATATAATCTGCAAACAGCCTTCTCACATTCATGATCTGAGTATATAGTGAATTAGATAGAAGTAAGAAAAAAATTACTTCTTCAAGGCTAATTCGAATTTGGAGGGCTTAGGGGATTGGGGGTTAGGGGTTAGGGGATTAGGGGTTAGGGGTTAGGGGCTAGGGTTTAGGGGGTTAAATGGGTTAGGGTTTTAGGGGTTTAGGGGGTTCAATGGGTTGGGGGTTGGGAATTAGTGTTTAAGGGGTTAGGGGTTAAGGGTTACAGGTTTAGAGTTTATGGGGTTAAATGGGTTAGGCATTTAGAGGCTTAGGGGCTTAGGGGATTTAACAGTTAAGGAATGAAATGGCCCGACCTGAACATGCCTGGTCGAGCGACCTCACATGGCGCAACATGGCGTGCCCAACCGAACGATGCCACAAGGGATAAAATGGAAAACGAGCCGCCCGAACGTGCACAAGGCACCTGGGCGGTCACAACTTAGCAAAACTGATACAAGCGCCCTCGAACAAATTGGCTCGACCCGAACATGCCTGGTCGGGCGACCTCACAGGACGTGACATGGCGTGCCCGAATGATTAACGATGCCATAACGGAGAAAACATAAAATGGGCCACCCGAACGTGCATAAGGCACCCGGGTGGTCACAACTTCGCAAAAATGATATGGGCACCCTTGAACGAAACGACCCAACCTGAATGCACCCAGTCGGGCGACCTCACACGGTGCGACACGACGCGCCCGACCGAATGATGCCACAAGGGAAAAAATGGCAAACGGGCTGCCCAAACGTGCAAAAGGCACCCAGGTGGTCACATCTTAGAAAAACTAATATGGGCGCCCTCGAACAAAAGGGGCCCGACCCGAACGCGCCCAGTCAGGCGACCTCACACGACGCGACACGATGCGCCCGATAGAATGATGCCACAAGGGAGAAAATGGTAAATGGGCCGCCCGAACGTGCACAAGGCACCCAAGTGGTCACAACTTAGCAAAACTAATACGGGCATCCTCGAATGAAATGGCCCAACTCGAACGCACACGGTTAGGCCACCTCACATGGTGTGACACGACATGCTCGACCGAACGATGCCACAAGGGAGAAAATGGCAAACAGGCCGCCCGATCGTGCACAAGGAAACCGGGTGGTCAAAACTTAGCAAAACTAATACGGGCGCCCTCAAACAAAACGGTCTGGCCCTAACGCACTCGGTCGGGCGAACTCACACGGTGCGACACGGTGAATGATGTCACAGGGGAGCAAACAGAAAACGGGCCGCCCGAATGTGCACAAGGCACCTGGGTGGTCACAACTTAGTAAAACTGATACGGATGCCCTCGAACGAAATGGCTTGACCCGAACGCGCCAGGTCGGGCGACCTCACATGGAACAACACGGCGCGCCTGACCGAACAATGCCACAAGGGAGAAAACGGAAAACGAGCCACCCGAACGTGCACAAGGCACGCGAGTGGTCACAACTTAGCAAAACTAATACGGGCAGTCTCGAACGTGTTAGGGTCCCGTGATTTGGCCGATTGGTGAGCCAAATGACGATGTAACATCAAACCAAGCTTTGGAGCCCGAGGACCTAGCCTTCCTAGACTCAGAGAGGGCTCTCTCTATTATATATAAAATATATCGGTGTGTTTGCTTGTGGTGTTCTGATATAAGGCTAGTTATGAAGTATGTTTTTTGATTTTTGGTTTTCTAAGTTGTGAGGGATGAAACTGATCAAAGATATAAAATGGGTAACAGGAAGTTAGATCAACTGGGCTATGGGGTCAAAAAGGTCGAGGAAGCTATCAGATGATGATGTAAGGCTGCTGTAGGGCCGATTTGATTCAAGGTAGAAAGGATCTTTGGGAAAAATGGAGTAAATGGACATCAAGTTTGTGAAAGACAAGGGATTTCAAGTGTAACTAGTTGATAGCAGACATATACATGTTATAGCAAGCCATTAATCATGCTAAATGTAACTATGAGCTAATTAATACATAGAAATCAAACATTCCAGCCATGCATAGAAGTATAAGACCTTCTAACTTTGGGAAATGGCTATCAGTCTTTGGCGAAAACACATAAGACAGACTAACAACTCAAAATACTATGCCGAAATGCCTAAACACAGTCTTTAAGTTATTGGGCACTTTGACAAACGAGCTTTCATAGTTTTAGGCAAAGGGCTAGATCGGGACTAGGCCTCCTTGGTTCAACAAGATGATATGCTAATCAGTCAAAGAGATAGTTTCATGGACAGAACTATGGACAGTCATAGGTATGCAGGGCACACCATACATCCTACTCAACATACATAGAACTTATGAATAAAACTAGCAACAATATCCTTAAGTTACTAAAGAGCAGTTAAGAATTCTTTAGTACAACTAAGGAAGAAGAAAACATAAAAGCTATGAAGATTCAGGAATTTTGAGGTGCCTCCATGGGCATATCTCAAACTTAATCTCTACTGATCTATAGTAGCAAGAAGCATGTATCATGAATGAAAACTAGAAGACAACAACAAAGCAAGAAACACTAAACCATTCTACCATGTCATGGAATCCATCAACAATCCTTCATCATTCATCAAAAGCATCCAAGAGGCAGTCCAAAATCATAACACAAGTATGTTCTTCAAAGCTCATATGACCAATATATTACTTCTTCTCTCGATTTCAGCCTTTTTTTACAATGAAGCCCATGGAATAAATAGGCTTAAGTGAGGAAAACCTCATGGTGCAACTAGCTATCCCATTGGCCTAATCAAAATATCTAAACTTGTCCTTGAGGCTTTGCAAAGCCCAAGGCACAAAAATATCTCATAAAATATCTAAAAATTGCTAAAAAAGGGAATTATATTGACTTTGCAACATTTTCCAAGTGCAAAAATAGCTAAACGCACATTTGGAAAAAGCAGATTTTTGAGGTTCAAAAATTACAAAAATACTTCAAATTTATATCAGAAAAAGGTCCCCTGACTTGCCGGAAACATTTGGCAGCCTTCCTGATGTCGAAATGAGGCTCATGATGGCCCGTTGGAAATCTCTCTGTGTCTAATTTCTGGTGCAACTGAAATCACCTCAATCTGATGCCTGGAAGTCCTTCAACTCTGTACATGTGTGTAAAAATCCAGGAAATAGCAGACTGCTGATATGACGGGCAGAATGTGCAAAAAGTGAGCATTTTTCGCCGTTTTGAGGGGGCGAATGATCTCCAAATGCCCTGAAAATCGCTGAGGACCTGCTCATAGAATTATGGCATCAAATGGTATCATCCTCCTCACTTGAAAAATCCTCAAAATGAAATGGCGAATTTATGAGTTTTTGACCGAACACTCAAAAAATGCCAAAAAACAAAAAGTTGTCGAAACGAGCCCAAAATTGGTGCGCATGACCCTCAAGGGTCCCTAGCAACATGCTCCGAAGCTGAGGCCAAAATTTCAAGAGCTGATGTGCCTTTCTCCTCTTTCCATGCCGGGCGCTTCCCCTTTGCCTTCTTCAATTTCTCTTGGGCTGCCTTTAGTTTGCACCAGGCAAACTGATTCAACTTTTGAAAGTGATGTGTCCTTTTCCTTTGCAGCTCTAGATCTCTGTTTTCTCTTTCAAGTTTCATCTCCAAGTGTTTGTTGGCTCTTTCAAGCCATGCCTCTTTTTTTTCTTCAATTTGCTGTTCAAGGAGTGCAGTGAGGGGAAAAGCTTGAAGATGAGCATGTTCTTCTTCTTTCTGTTTTTCCAAGGCTCTTTTAAGCCCTATGGTCCTAGGCTGTTCTTCCTCTTATTCCTCATCAAAATCACCAATGAGTTCTTCTATCCTTGCTTGCGCCTTAGCTGCCTCATTCTTGTATTGATAGCTCGTGTTTCATGAACTGTTGTGTGAACACGCATCTGTTTATTTTGGATCTCCAAGAAGTGGTTGAAGTTCCTTGCCCGTTGAAGATCCTCCTCTAATGCCTCAATTTGCCCCTCTTTATGGATTAGGAGGTTTTCAAGAAGGCAGGCCTCATTATCGCTGTCATTGCTTTGGATTGGGATGACAGCGAATGCACCTCCATGTGTTTTACTTTCTCCAACCTTGCTTTTCCCTTTGAAGGCCAATCTTGCACTTTTCCTCCTTGGCATGCTAGTAGGTGTCCTTTTGGGTGATTTTCTTTTGCTAGGAACAACTTTTGTCATTCTTGGAGTGGCAGCCTTAGGCCCTTTCTTGCTTGCTGTGCTGGGCTTTGTTCTTTTGGGAGGAGGAGACACAACTGCTTTACCCTTGACATCTTCTTGAAATTGCTGCTCTTCTTGAGGCTGTTGTGTGTCTTCTTCTTGCTGCTCAATTTGCTGCCCCTGTTCACCAACATCAATTCATTGTTCTACTTCAATGCCTTGTTCAATGTGTGCTTCAACCTACTGCCCTTTTTCACCAAGATCAAGCTGCTGCTGTGCTTTGATTTCCTACTCATTTTGTGGCTCAAGATGTGGCTCAATTTCCTGCCCAAGCTGTTGTTCTTTTCTTCAACAACAAGCTGCTGCTCTTCCTCTTGTACCTGTTGTTCATCATCTTCTGTTCGCTATTGTTTCTCATCTTCTGTTTGTTGTTGTTCATCCCTTTCCTCTTGCTGCTGTTCATCACTTTCCTCTTGCTCATGACCTTTCTCTTCTTGCTGTCTACTCCCTTCTCCTTCTTCCTGCTGTCTTGACTTTTCAGTGGTAATTTTGAGCCTTCTAGGAGTAGGCTTGCTGGAAAAGGGTATAGGACGATGAATAGGCTGAGTGGGAGATGTATGGACCGGAGGAACAGTAGAGAAATCTGGGTGGCTAATAAAAACATCCCATGGAACCTCTTTTTTCTCTAGCTGGCGTAGGATGATAATTTTGATCAGAGAATGATGAAAAAGAGAAGGTATCTACAGTGGTGGGGCCTTCTTCTGGACTTTGGATGCCATCTTCTCGATGCTCTTATATAAAAAGTAAGGAAGATTTAGTTGCCTGTTTCTAGTTAAATGCATCAATAGTCGGACATGGTAGGCATAAACTCGATCAAACCTCCCTTCACAAGTAAAATATTTCATTATGACTTTCATAAGAGGAGCATAGTTGTCAAGAAGATAAGAAAAAGAGAAAATAGTAGTGAAAGCATCTCTATGCTCAGGCTTGATGAAAGGCTTGTAATCTTCTAAGTCAAGATGGGCTTGTTTGAACCATTTTTCGCCATGATATGGAATCTTGGTGGCTTTGGACACTGAGCTTGGAGAAAACTTGAAATCAAGGTCCGCTACCTGGAAATGCTTGTTCTGGAACCTCAGGGCGCATAGGTGTGTTAATGGCGAAAAACTTTTGACCTCCTGTATCTTCTGGCAGAAGTCTGGACAACCTACTTCATGGAAGTTGAAAAGGATGGATGGATGAGTATTAACCTCCTCTGTAGAGATTGGCTCATATCTTTTGTGTGGACCACTTCTGCTGTCTTGCCTTGGAGGCATTTTACCTAAATGTGCTTTTGAAGAAACCAACTGCCTCACTGTGTGTAAACTGCCTTCTGGAGCCAAACTGTGTCAATTCACTGTTTAGATAGTGAACAATGTTTTTGGATGACTGCACACTTTTCTCTCACAATATAAAGAACCCCTGCTCCCTTAAAAAGTGACCTTCTACCTTGAATGTATCTCTGCCTTTCCTAGTGTTCCTATCACTCAACACACTTATATGTTATGCAATCAACCCTTAGTGCAATGCGACAGTCAATGTCACAGTTTTGGAACAAGGTGATAGAGTTTAGAATGCTCCAAAAAGTTCAACCAAGCCTGCAATAGTCTTCTCTTTTCAAAATAACCAGGACCTCTAATCAATGTAACACCTTGCCTTTGTAGAAAAAACCTTTATTTTATATGAACATCCACTTATCAAATAAGCTCAAAGAACAAAAGACAGTCAAGCAACATGCACAGTGAAAACTGTCTTTTCTATGAGAAGTAGGAGCAACTTTACCCTGTAGCTTTCAACCTATAAACTGATCTTTGACAAAAACACTTTTTTTCTGATTACACTTCACTGTCCTCTATAGGTATGTCACTCCATCAAACAAAATCATACTACATACATAGCCAACCTCCAGTGTGGGCATACAGTCAATCTTACTGGTATGGAACAAGGTGACAAAATTTAAACAAGCTCTAAAGTTTCAACAGAGGTTGTAGCAGCTTATTTCTTTCCCACAATCAAAACTCCTGTTTAATATGGAAACCCTGTCCTTTGTAGAAAAAACCCCTACCCCATCTGAAAATCAACTTGTCAAAATAAGCTTGAAGAAAAAGACAGTCAAGTGGAAAACTCAGGAAAAAACTGCCCCTTCTGTGGTCTATAGGGTTAACTTTTTCCCTTTGATGCTTTGAAGGTATAGGATCTCTGGTCCTTTGATTAATGAAGGTGAAAACATACAGCTCCTAGTTCAGCACAATTTCATTCCTATAGGTGCCTTTAATAACACATTCAACATTTCACCATAGTTTTACACCTTGGATCACCACACAGTCAAAACATTGTTTTTCCGATATGGTGACAAAGTTTGAAAGTTTTGTATGTTGTGGTATGAGAAATTTGTAGCAGTTCAACACACTGTTTTCTCTATAGGCACTTCTAGTAGTGTATTTACCATTCAAGCACAACTTCAACCAATGGATATTTTCACAGAAAAAAAATTGACCGATATGGTGATGTAGCAAGATAAACGAGGACAAGCCCTCTTTTGATTTGACCTTAACCCTGATAGGCAGCTTCACAAAATATATGATGATATATAAACTAGGTCAAACTCAACAATTTTGTTCTAACCCCTTCATTCCTTGCACTTATTTGAACCATATACCCTAAGTCAAAGTCATACTTCATGAGAGAGGTTAATAGGGCTCATTTTGTTTCTATGATGAGGTAGGAGAGGCCTGTAGCTTTCAATCACAACCGCTCTTAAAAAAAAACCCTCTTTTAATTTGAACGCTGCCTTCTTTCAACAAACACTGTTTTTCTGCCTCAAAAAATATTTAGAAAATGTGAATTTGGATGGAGAGCAAGCCAAAATACCTCAAAATCACGATGCAGATATTTTTTTGCGGGTTGGAAATGTTTTGAAGGCAGTTGGAGGCATAAACAGGTGCGTGGCACTTTGTAGAGGAAGAGCGTCGCGCTAATAACCAACCGGGCGGCCTGTCGGGTCGTAGTCGGGCGCTATGTACAGGCGCGTCGCGCGACCATTATCGGTCAGTGCAAAAACGCTTCTGAGAGCGTCGCGCAAACTTACAGGCACGTCGCGCAGAGAAACTGTGGCAGACTTCTTAAAAAATCGCTGCACTCTTCTTTGTTTGGTCTTGAGGACAGCAGAGAGGCTTTACTCGATACTCTTGCTCAGAGATTTCATAAATGAAGTTGGTCAATCCACATTACCCTTTTGAAACAACAAAAACCCCAACGGTTACTTTGTTGGCTGAAATGAATGGGGTGTTTGTTTTCAAACCAAAACCTTTAAGCGTTGCCTTCGGACTTCAACATTTTCTTTGGTACATTATGAAGCTCGGGCTCCGAAATAGTGTAGGCAACGGAGGCTTTCATGTTTTTAAACCAAGTCAACATGAACCACTTTTATAACATTAATGACTCGACAAAAATGTTTTTATGCTATCATTGTCCCTTTGGTGACCATCTAACACAGAAACTCCAATTTTGAATGATACCCTGATGACCTTCAGACCATATTTTGCCACTTCGTCTTTAACACTTGCTTGGACAATTTCTGTCTTCACTTGCTTCTTCAACTTCTTTCTCACTATAGGTGCCCCAATTTGCTGACATTATTTGGATTTGGTCATGGCTCTTCGATTTAAGAAAAGCGCCCCTTTTCAAGATACTTCCCTGCTTGTAGGTGCTTCATCAGTCTTTTCTTTCACTGTAGGTGTCAAACTTGTTGCAGTTTTCATAGTTTGCCATGGTCTTTTATTTAAGAAGGGCACCTTTCACTACATTCCTCTGCTCAAAACATATTATATAATATCTCTGTTCATTGAATAATGAAAACTTATTTTTGCCTTGAACTTTCTAAAACACTGACAGTCTATCAAAACAACTCCTTTGCGTATGATGATCAATAGTTCCAATGGTGATGTCTCTTGGTGATAAAACTCAAATTGCCCTTGCCGGCTGATTTTCTTTCCATGCTTTTCAAAGTTTTCAAAACTCAGATGATACTTGTGGATAAGATGTCTTTTGAAACTTTGACTGTTCTTACTTAGAGGAGGAAATGTCTCTTTTGGAGTAGTGGCATTTAGATTTTTCCTTTGATGATTTCCAAAACCTGAAACACTGTGCCAAAGCTCTTTTTGTACTTGATGAGCTTGTATACCTGTTTGTAAGAGACAAACTAGATCAAACACATTTTTTCTCTGGGTGTTATGCCAGAATCTTGCCTGCAATGTAAATCTAATTAGGTGACAGGCTTTGCTTGACTGTAGATGCAAGTGCTAGGTCTCTTTGAGCTTTCTTCTTTGACTATGGGTAGAAGACAAAACAGGGGATGATGTATCAGAGTTAGAAAGTGAAACAAAGAGAGCTGCCCTTTTTGTTTCCTGTGCAAGGGGTTTTCACTGTCTCATTGCACTGCTCCTTGCTGAGGGGAAACTGAAATGTCACCATTTGCCTAGATCAACTTATGACAAGTCTTTTGAAAGATAATTTCTGTGAGTAGGGAGGTTAGCACCCTTGAAAAACAACCATCTTTTCTTCTGCCTGTGTAATGACATGACTTGTCAAGCTTTCTTCAAATTGGTCTTGTTGAAATAGCAGGCTGCTTATAATTAGAATTGTTTTCACAAATGATATGTCTCTCCAAGGGTTTAACAATTCATACGATTTGAAAACTTCAAATGACTCCCTTTACAAGACCAAAAACTCTGTTTTCCCTTTTCTTGCACACTTCAAATCCTAGCCCTGTTATGATCATCACTTACACTCAGAAAATCTAGAGTCACTATTTTATTGTCTAGTAAACAAACCTGGGCTTTTGCAATCCTTAAAGTCAATATTGGCCAGCGCCCTCTGCTTGTAGATGAAGGAGGCACCTTAACCCTCTGCTTGTAGATGAAGGAGGTTCTTGGCCATGACAAATTACCAGTCTGTTTGACAGTGGTGTCTTTCCTTTACTGTGATTTCATGCTGAAAGGAAGCTGCAAGGTCTTGATGAGTCACTCTCTGTCTTGCAGATATATCTCAGGCTCATGTTTACATTTAGAAGCAGCTGTTCTTCTAAATGTAGATTCAAGCAATTTCTTCTGAGATGATGTTATATTTCCTGCCTTTGCAAAATCCATAAAACACTATAAAACACCTAATAATCAGCTTGAGACTGTGGTCTATGTAGTGCTGAGACTTAGGGGTGTGTAAGTGGCGCGACTTAGGGATGTTATCAATTTCATTTGCAGAGGGGGAGGTCAGTCATGATTGGTCTATAACAGATGGAGGTTTTTTGGCCTTTTGATGGTTGCCAAGGGTAAAATGCCTTAAAGCGCCACTTCCTAACTTAGGGGAGGCTTTTGAAATAGACTTGGATTTTCCTTTTAGAGCTGATGGGCAGACCAGTAGGGCTAAAGCTAGAAAGGATAGTGATAATGAGTTTTAACTTTGACATGGGCGGACTGAAAAGTAGGAGGGCGAAAAAAGTTTTATGAGGGTTTTCTAGATGACAAATTGACATATGGAAATCAGCTTCTAGAAAACGCAGCTATGGATCTAGTCATCACTAACAAGTGAAAAATACTGATGACTAACAGTGGCTCCATTTGGGGAGGGCAGCTCCTCATCAGGAGGTGTCAAGAATTCAGATTTTTGGCTTATGAAGACCAGTGCCTTATCCATTGGCGCAAAAAATCACCTCTTCTTTGATGTTATTTCTGAAAAGTGACAGCATGGTTAACATCAATGATACTTCTACCTACCCACCTATCTTTCCTAACATTTTTTCTTCTCTTTGGCGCATTTGAACTAGCAGCCCTTTGATAATGTATATTTTTCTTTTTGCAAAATGAACCTATCTATTTATACTCTTATATCTGTCGGGAGTTCAGATTAAACTGATGAACTCCTTCATTACTCTACCTGATGCTAGATCGACTGTCAAGATTAAGCAGTTTGACAGGATTTTTTTCTCTAATATAAAACATGAAATTTAAAAATGATCAAATCAGGATTAGGCAGTCTGATTTGTCATGCATTTGCGGCATAAAAGACAAGCTGCACACAAATATTATTTTGCAACAAAAGGAAAACTAGATAAGCGGGGCTAAGATGCACAATGTATTTTTCATCCCTCGCTTTTCTCTTTGGTTCTGTTTTAGGCATGTGGAACCAGAATCTCTCCCTAATCTAAGCTCTGTGATAAGTCAATCTTACACAATGTTGACTATCTTTGCACTCACTAACTTATCGGCAAATAAATTTAAACATGCTCAGCTATGATTAGGCTAGATAGCTGAACAAGACATTGAAGTACTAGTAGCGGTATTTAGACTTGCTCGCTTTCTGAAAGACTATTTTTTGGAACATGGGGCCTTTGTTCTATCTTCACTCGCCCTCTTTTCTGTTTTTTACTGTTTTTGACTTTCCTATATTTTATTGTTTTTGACTTTTCTATCTTTTCAATATTTCAAACAATGGTATGTACAATGAATGAAAGTGTTCCAAACTCAAAAATCTTAGAAATGACGGAATTTAAGCATCTTATCCTCGTAAGGATCTCCTCTCACCCTTGGCCCACTTAACTCCTGAAAAGAAAATTTTGGGAAGTTTTCTCTCTCTAACATGACACAGGGATTCATGCAAGAATCTCTGAACAGCCCGGTATCTTCCCGCTGTACCTCTTTGAATATCTGATTTCCACTCCTTTCCTTACTGTACATTTTCCTCAAGTAATGCATCTACTCTTGGCCATTCTTGAAATAGATAATGACATCATCAAGGTATGCAAAAATGCAGAAATTTAAAACTGGGAACATGGCCTTCATGAACAGATTTCTGATATTGGGTGGTTTTGCAATTTTGAACTTGAAATTAGATCTACCTCCCGCAAACTGGAAAAAATCTTTAAGCTGTCTAGTTTGCAAAGGAATCTTATGACCTGAAAAATCATCTTGCAAAAACACATGATTAAAAGCACTTTTAATTGGTATATCATGGTCTTGGGTAGAAAAAACAGAATTTCTGTTATAGGAAAATGCAGCAGTATTTCTAAAATTGAAACAAACTCTTTGACCAGCTGTTTTATCCCTGATTATTACAGTTTGGTTCAGATTGTTATGTTTTCTCTTGTCAGAGTTATTCTGAGAAAAAGTGTCACGGCATTTTCCCTTGTTTTTCCTGTAGAAATTGGTATTCTGCATGAGATTTCTGATTTTAGCTTTTCTAAGTTCTTCATGAAAAGACAGAATATGAGCCAATTTCAGTAGCTCAGGTATGTTGGGACTGCAATTATGCTTGTTCATAAAAAGTTTATCAGGCACTTTTTCTAGATTTTGAGTTGCTGGGGCTATAGTCAAAGTTTCATTTGCAGTGGATGATCTATATGATGGTAAATATTTGAGGTATGGTAGAAACATTAAACTCCCTTGCTCCCGGGTTCCGAACAGGTTTATGATTTGTAAGTCTTCTAAAGATTTTACCCGGAAAAATTTCCGCAGGTTATTTCTGGTGTTTGGCTAAGGTTAGAGTAATTTTCTTGATAGTACATAAGGGTTTGCGCTTCTTGCTCTAATCTTACCTTAGAAGGGACACACTTACTTTCTTCATGACATAGTTGTTCATGATCATTGTAGTTTTGAGTATCTAGCTCATCATAAGGCACTAGGGACAACTGATGTGGTGGATCAAAGTTTATTTCAGCTTCCTCTGACTCTTCCTCCATGTTTTCATCAATATGCATAATGAAAGAGTTCAGGTCGGAACGCAAGGAACAGATTGGAATGTTATCTGGCCTATCTTGACTGCTAATCATGCATTTCATGTGTGACTCTCAGTAGAGTATTCTGGTTTGACCGAACACAGGAATGGTGGCGTATGACATGTCTAGTTGGATATTCCCTTGGAGTTTGGCTCCCCAAGATCTGGATAGAAGCATCTCGTACTTGGGAGGAATGTTTTCCACTACTATATCCATGATTAGATGTTTGGTAGGTATTTGGGCTAGACTAAAACAAAGGTCTTTGATCAAACCCAGGCATTTGACTCTACTTGAATCAAATGAATACAAGTCTTGGTATGGTCTTGTGATTTCCAGGCCTAATATTTCCATTACTACCTTCGGCATAAGATTATGCGAGGCACTAGAGTCTAGCATGGCATTGTGGAGGATTTGGTCGTGGATGTTTAGGCTAATGTAAAATGGAAGAGTAGTTCCTTCTTGGAATTTTCCCTCTACCTTTGGACCAAACAATACTTTAGGAGTGTCATCAGCCAGATTAACAGTGTTTGCATCATTCCCTAGATTTAAGACTTTTAGTACTTGGGATTTATAAGAGTTTTGGGCAATGAGCTTGGTAAGAGGCATGGTGATCTTGATCTTGGCGATTTCCCCTTCAAAGCTGAAAGGCAGCTGAAGTTTAGATATGTTTGTTTCAGTTTTTTTAGCCATGACCTTCTCTATGTTCTGAGTTTGTTGACCTTGTTTTGGGATTTTGTTTGCCATAGTTTCTTCGGTGACTTTTGTGGAAGTACTCGGAACAACTGAGTCAGGACTAGTTTGGGTAACTTTAGCTTTGTTTTGGTCAGTCTTCTCAACCTTGATTTTGTCACTGCTCGATGCTTTCTTGAGGATGGTACCAGGGGCTTTAGCAGTATCTGAATTACCTTTCTTGGAATTATCTTGGTTTCTTTTGCTTCTAAGGTCATATTGCCTATGAGCTTCTATAATGGCATTCTGAAAATCTATGGCAAGGTCATCGAGATCTTCATAGTTGGTTTCATCCTGATTAGGAGAAAAGAACACTTGTTCTTCTTCTATGAGGTACACCTCACTCTCATTATCAGATCCTATGAGGTTTAAATGATGTTCATCAAGAGTTTCTGTATCCCTGTCGTCCTCTTCCACATAGTTTTCATTGAATGGTGGCCTAATTTGTTGGTCATTTTCCCTTGGTCTGTTTTGGGGCTGTTCCCTCCTGAAGTTTTGGTTCTGGTTTATGTTTGGAGGGTTTGGTTGGTTGTCCCTAACAGGAGCCTTCTCATTTATCCTTTCCCACATTTTGGCCATGGTTTTGACTAAGTCATCTATTCTAGGATCTAGGGAAGGTGATGAAGTGGAGACCTCGTCTTTATATGTGACCTTTCTTTCTGATCTAGTCCTAGCCCTTTTTTCTGCTAAATTGGCATCTGCTTTTATGGCTATTTGTTGCATTTCCTCTAAGGTAGGGGGATCCTTGTCTCTCAGATGATATGTCATGTCCGGATCGAAACCCTCGGGTAAATTTTCCAAGGCTAAACCAAGTGGGGGTTTGAAATGAGGTGGGAGGGAGTTATATACACTGTTGAACCTAGTACAATAAGCTTGGACAATTTCCCCATTTTCTCGTTTTAGGTTGTTATATTCTGACAGGATTTGAATAGGGTTTCTTCGGATTTCCCACCTATTTCTAAAGACTTGATGTAGTTCTGGGATATCGTGGATGCTGTTTGGAGTTAAGCTTTTGAACCATGTTTTGGGTTCACCACCAAGACTTTGGGCGAATATTCTCATTCTGACGGTCTCGTCTTGTACCTCCAGGTATTCATAAGCATCATTCATCCTACTTATATGATGTTGAGGTGTAGTGGTGTCTTCTCCAGTAAAGTGTGGGATTTTGTCTTGATATTTATTTGGGAGAGGAGCCAAAGGCGGTGGCAACACCAAAGGTGCGTACCAGGCTGCCATGACTGGAGCTAATGGATGATGTACAAGATGAAGACTAGTAGGCTGAGATGAGGTGGTTTGAACAGGTGTGGCAGATGAACTTGGTCTAGTGATCTGGTTTTGAGCAGATCTGGGATGGTAGGAGCCAAATTGATGGAGAAGCTGAAAGTCGGGGGGGTGGAAGGTGAGGCTTCTCTACTATGACTGTGTGATTGGTCTAAGGTTTCAAGATCATCAAAGTTTATTTTACTATGAGACCTGCTTCTGAAAAGAGTTTTGGATGATTCTAATTCAAAAGGTGAATCAGGTAAGATAGTGAGATGTTTAGGTATTGATCTTGTTTTACGGATGGATCTACCAGTAGTTAGATGATCAGTTTTGGAAGCTTGCCACAGAATCTTCTCTGGGTCATCTACTATGGTAGGGGGATTTGGGTCTGGATGAGATCTGGTATTGATTCTTCGTGAAGCCAGATTTCGGGTTTAGAATTTAGAGAGGATGGTATTAGTGAATGTTCTGGATGAGTGGTATCTCTAAAGTTCTACTAAGGTGAAGGATGGTCAAAATAAAAGGGATGAACTAGTGGAGTCGCCAGGTGGAACTGGGTTGTTTTTGTGAAGATAGTTATGGTCCACCACCGGTAACTAATCTGGAAATATTTTTGGATTTTCTGAGTTTTATGTGCAGCCTATGGTTTACAGTATCCTAGACTTGTTTCAACACTTTGCAAGGGTGTTGAGAACAAAAAGAGTTTACTCTAAATGGGTCTATGGACTGCTTGCTTGTTTAAGTCTCTAAAGGACCAAAGAGTCTATAAGGGTTTGCTAGACTATCATGTACTCAGTGTCCCACCATCTCCCACTATGTTAATGAGCGATGGGATAGGTCTATCGGATAGTAGCCTAGAGTTTGGTAAAATAGTAAGGCTTACTAGAGGTTAGTGGAGTCGCCAGGTGGATTGTCAGTTGTTTAGAGGTATACTTGTATGGTCCATCACCAATATTGACAAAAAACAATCTAAAGGAGTTTTTTGGGGTTTTTCTGAGTTTTATGTGCAGCCTAGTCTGTGAGAGTGTTATAAACCTGATTCATCACTTTGCTAAGATGGTGAAACAGAGAGTTTACTCTAAATGATTCTACAGGCTGATGGTTTGAGTTTAGGATTGAAGGACTAAAGAGTCTATAAGAGTTCGCTAGACTGTCATGTACTTAGTAAGTCCCACCGTGATCGCCATTATGTTAGTGAGCAGTGGGATAAGTCAGCCAGACAGTATTCTCAAAAGTCTCTAAAGATTAGGGAAACTAAGTTTGCTTATCACTCAGAGTCCCACCATGATCGCCATTATGTTAGGGTCCCATGATTTGGCCGATTGGTGAGCCAAATGACGATGTAACATCAAACCAAGCTTTGGAGCCTGAGGACCTAGCCTTCCTGGACTCAGAGAGGGCTCTCTCTATTATATATAAAAGATATCGGTGTGTTTGCTTGTGGTGTTCTGATATAAGGCTAGTTATGAAGTATGCTTTTTGATTTTTGGTTTTCTAAGTTGTGAGGGATGAAACTGATCAAAGATATAAAATGGGTAACAAGAAGTTAGATCAACTGGGCTATGGGGTCAAAAAGGTCGAGGAAGCTATCAGATGATGATGTAAGGCTGCTGTAGGGCCGATTTGATTCAAGGTAGAAAGGATCTTTGGGCAAAATGGAGTAAATGGACATCAATTTTGTGAAAGACGAGGGATTTCAAGTGTAACTAGTTGATAGCAGACATAAACATGTTATAGCAAGTCGTTAATCATGCTAAATGTAACTATGAGCTAATTAATACATAGAAATCAAACATTCCAGCCATGCATAGAAGTATAAGATCTTCTAACTTTGGGAAATGGCTATCAGTATTCGGGGAAAACACATAAGACGGACTAACAACTCAAAATACTATGCCGGAATTCCTAAACACAGTCTTTAAGTTATTGGGCACTTTGACAAACGAGATTTCATAGTTTTAGGCAAAGGGCTAGATCGGGACTAGGCTTCCTTGGTTCAACAAGATGATAGGCTAATCAGTCAAAGAGATAGTTTCATGGACAGAACTATGGACAGTCATAGGTAAGCAGGGCACACCATACATCCTACTCAACATGCATAGAACTTATGAATAAAACTAGCAACAATATCCTTAAGTTACTAAAGAGCAGTTAAGAATTCTTTAGTACAACTAAGGAAGAAGAAAACATAAAAGCTATGAAGATTCAGGAATTTTGAGCTGCCTCCATGGACATATCTCAAACTTAATCTCTACTGATCTATAGCAGCAAGAAGCATGTATCATGAATGAAAACTAGAAGACAACAACAAAGCAATAAACACTATACCATTCTACCATGTCATGGAATCCATCAACAATCCTTCATCATTCATCAAAAGCATCCAAGAGGCAGTCCAAAATCATAACACAAGTATGTTCTTCAAAGCTCATATGACCAATATATTACTTCTTCTCTCAATTTCATCCTTTTTTTACAATGAAGCCCATGGAATAAATAGGCTTAAGTGAGGAAAACCTCATGGTGCAACTAGCTATTCCATTGGCCTAGTCAAAATATCTAAACTTGTCCTTGAGGCTTTGCAAAGCCCAAGGCACAAAAATATCTAAAACTTGCTAAAAAAGGGAAGTATATTGACTTTGCAACATTTTCCAAGTGCAAAAATAGCTAAACGCACATTTGGAAAAAGCAGATTTTTGAGGTTCAAAAATGACAAAAATACTTCAAATTTATATCAGAAAAAGGTCCCCTGACTTGCCGGAAACATTTGGCAGCATTCCTGATGTCGAAACGAGGCTCATGATGGCCCGTTGGAAATCTCTCTGTGTCTACTTTCCGGCGCAACTGAAATCACCTCAATCTGATGCTTGGAAGTCCTTCAACTCTGTACCTGTGTGTAAAAAGCCAGGAAATAGCAGACTGCTGATATGACGGGCAGAATGTGCAAAAAGTGAGCATTTTTCGTCGTTTTGAGGGGGCGAATGATCTCCAAATGCCCTGAAAATCGTTGAGGACCTGCTCATATAATTATGGCATCAAATGGTATCATCCTCCTCACTTGAAAAATCCTTAAAATGAAATGGCGAATTTATGAGTTTTTGACCGAAAACTCAAAAAATGCCAAAAAACAAAAATTTGTCGAAACGAGCCCAAAATTGTTGCGCATGACCCTCAAGGGTCCCTAGCAACATGCTCCGAAGCTAAGGAAAAAATGTCAAGAGCTGATGTGCCTTTCTCCTCTTTCCATGCCGGGCGCTTCCCCTTTGCCTTCTTCAATTTCTCTTGGGTTGCCTTTAGTTTGCGCCGGGAAAACTGATTCAACTTTTGCAAGTGATGTGTCCTTTTCCTTTGTAGCTCTAGATATCTATTTTCTCTTTCAAGTTTCATCTCCAAGTGTTTGTTGGCTCTTTCAAGCCATGCGTCTTTGTTTTCTTCAATTTCCTGCTCAAGGAGTGCAATGAGGGGAAAAGCTTGAAGATGAGCCTGTTCTTCTTCTTTCTATTTTTCCAAGGCTCTTTTAAGCCCTATGGTCCTAGGCCTCTTCCGCCTAGGTTGTTCTTCCTCTTCTTCCTCATCAAAATCACCAATGAGTTCTTCTATCCTTGCTTGCGCCTTAGCTGCCTCATTCTTTTATTTGATAGCTCGTGTTTCATGAACTACTGTGTGAACACTCATCTATTTATTTTGGATCTTCAAGAAGTGGTTGAAGTTCCTTGCCCATTGAAGATCCTCCTCTAATGCCTCAATTTTCCCCTCTTTATGGATTAGGAGGTTTTCAAGAAGGCGGGCCTCATTATCGCTGTCATCGCTTTGGATTGGGATGACAGCCAATGCACCTCCATGTTTTTTACTTTCTCCAACCTTGCTTTTCCCTTTGAAGGCCAATCTTGCACTTTTCCTCCTTGGCATGCTAGTGGGTGTCCTCTTAGGTGATTTTCTTTTGCTAGGGACAACTTTTGTCACTTTTGGATTGGCAGCTTTAAACCCTTTCTTGCTTGATGTGCTAGGCTTTGTTCTTTTGGGAGGAGGAGACACAACTGTTTTACCCTTGACATCCTCTTGAGACTGCTGCTCTCCTGGAGGCTTCTGTGTGTCTTCTTCTTGCTATTCAATTTGCTGCCCCTGTTCGCCAACATTAACTTGCTGTTCTACTTCAATGCCTTGTTCAATTTGTGTTTCAACTTGCTGCTCTTTTTCACCAAAATCAAGCTGCTGCTGTGCTTGGATTTCCTGTTTATTTTGTGGCTCAAGATGTTTCTCAATTTCCTGCACAAGCTGCTGTTCCTGTCCTCCAATATCAAGTTGTTGCTCTTCCTCTTGTACCTGTTGTTCATCGTCTTCTATTCGCTGTTGTTCCTCATCTTCTGTTTGCTGCTGTTCATCCCTTTCCTCTTGCTCATGACCTTTCTCTTCTTGTTGTCTACTCCCTTCTCCTTTTTCCTGTTGTCTTGACTGTTCAGTGGTAATTTTGAGCCTTCTAGGAGTAGGCCTACTGGACAAGGGTATAGGGCGATGAATAGGCTTAGTGGGAGATGTATGGACCGGAGGAACAGTAGAGAAATCTGGGTGACTGATAAAAACATCCCATGGAACCTCCTTTTTCCTTAGCTAGTGTAGGATGATAATTTTGATCAGAGAATGATGGAAAAGAGAAGGTATTTGCAGAGGTGGGGCCTTCTTCTGGACTGTGGATGCCATCTTCTCGATGCTTTTGTATAAAAAGTAAGGAAGATTTAGTTGCATGTTTCTAGTGAAATGCATCAATAGTCGGACATGGTAGGCATAAACTCAATCAAACCTCCCTTCACAAGTAAAATATTTCATTATGACTTTCATAAGAGGAGCATAGCTGTCAAGAAGATAAGAAAAAGGGAAAATAGCAGTGAAAGCATCTCTATGCTCAGGCTTGATGAAAGGCTTGTAATCTTCTAAGTCAAGATGGGCCGGTTTGAACCTTTTTTTTCCATGATATGGAATCTTGGTGGCTTTGGACACTGATCTTGGAGAAAACTTGAAATCAAGGTCTGCTACCTGGAAATGCTTGTTCTAGAACCTCAGGGCGCATAGGTGTGTTAATGGAAAAAAACTTTTGACCTCCTGTATCTTCTGGTAGAAGTCTAGACAACCTACTTCATGGAAGTTGAAAAGAATGGATGGATGAGCATTAACCTCCTCTGTAGAGATTGGCTCATATATTTTGTGTGGACCACTTCTGCTGTCTTGCCTTGGAGGCATTTTTACCTAAATGTGCTTTTGAAGAAACCAACTGCATCACTGTGTGTAAACTGCCTTCTGGAGCCAAACTGTGTCAATTCACTGTTTAGATAGTGAACAATGTTTTTGGATGACTGCACACTTTTCTCTCACAATATAAAGAACCCCTGCTCCCTTAAAAAGTGACCTTCTACCTTGAATGTATCTCTGCCTTTCCTAGTGTGCCTATCACTCAGCACACTTATATGTTATGCAATCAACCCTTAGTGCAATCCGACAGTCAATGTCACAGTTCTGGAACAAGGTGGCAGAGTTTAGAATGCTCCAAAAAGTTCAACCAAGCCTACAATAGTCTTCTCTTTTCAAAATAACCAGGACCTCTTATCAATGTAACACCTTGCCTTTGTAGAAAAAACCTTTATTTTATATGAACATCCACTTATCAAATAAGCTCAAAGAACAAAAGACAGTCAAGCAACATGCACAGTGAAAACTGTCTTTTCTATGAGAAGTAGGAGCAACTTTACCCTGTAGCTTTCAACCTATAAACTGCTCTTTGACAAAAACCCTTTTTTCTGATTACACTTCACTGTCCTCTATAGGTATGTCACTCCATCAAATAAAATCATACTACATACATAGCCAACCTCCAGTGTGGGCATACAGTCAATCTTACTGGTATGGAACAAGGTGACAGAATTTAAACAAGCTCTAAAGTTTCAACAGAGGCTGTAGCAGCTTATTTCTTTCCCACAATCAAAAATCCTGTTTAATATGGAAACCCTGTCCTTTGTAGAAAAAACCCCTACCCCATCTGAAAATCAACTTGTCAAAATAAGCTTGAAGAAAAAGACAGTCAAGTGGAAAACTCAGGAAAAAACTGCCCCTTCTGTGGTCTATAGGGTTAACTTTTTCCCTTTGATGCTTTGAAGGTATAAGATCTCTGGTCCTTTGATTAATGAAGGTGAAAACATACAGCTCCTAGTTCAGCACAATTTCTTTCCTGTAGGTGCCTTTAATAACACATTCACCATTTCACCACAGTTTTACACCTCGGATCACCACATAGTCAAAACACTGTTTTTCCGATATGGTGACAAAGTTTGAAAGTTTTGTATGCTGTGGTATGAGAAATTTGTAGCAGTTCAACACACTGTTTTCTCTATAGGCACTTCTAGCAGTGTATTTACCATTCAAGCACAGCTTCAACCAATGGATATTTTCACAGCAAAACAGTTGACCGATATGGTGATGTAGCAAGATAAACGAGGACAAGCCCTCTTTTGATTTGACCTTAACCCTGATAGGCAGCTTCACAAAATATATGATGATATATAAACTAGGTCAAACTCAACAATTTTGTTCTAACCCCTTCATTCCTTGCACTTATTTGAACCATATACCCTAAGTCAAAGTCATACTTCATGAGAGAGGTTAACAGGGCTCATTTTGTTTCTATGATGAGGTAGGAGAGGCCTGTAGCTTTCAATCACAACCGCTCTTAACAACAAACCCTCTTTTAATTTGAACGTTGCCTTCTTTCAACAAACACTATTTTTCTGCCTCAAACAATATTAAGAAAATGTGAATTTGGAAGGAGAGCAAGCCAAAATACCTCAAAATCACGATGTAGATATTTGTTTGTGGGTTGGAAATGTTTTGAAGGCAGTTGGAGGCATAAACAGGTGCGCGACACTTTGCAGAGGAAGAGCATCGCGCCAATAACCAACCGGGCGGCCTGTCGGGTCATAGTCTGGCGCCGTGTACAGGCACGTCACGCACATGTACAGACGCGTCGCGCGACCGTTATCGGTCAGTGCAAAAACACTTCTGAGTGCGTCGCGCAAACTTACAGGCGCGTCGCGCAGAGAAACTGTGGCAGACTTCTTAAAAAATCGCTGCACTCTTCTTTGTTTGGTCTTGAGGACAACAGAGAGGCTTTACTCGATACTCTTGCTCGGAGATTTCATAAATGAAGTTGGTCAATCCACATTACCCTTTTGAAACAACAAAAACCCCAACAGTTACTTTGTTGGCTGAAATGAATGGGGTGTTTGTTTTCAAACCAAAACCTTTAAGCGTTGCCTTCGGACTTTAACATTTTCTTTGGTACATTATGAAGCTTGGGCTCCGAAATAGTGTAGGCAACGGAGGCTTTCATGTTTTTAAACCAAGTCAACATGAACCACTTTTATAACATTAATGACTCGACAAAAATGTTTTTCTGCTATCATTGTCCCTTTGGTGACCATCTAACACAGCAACTCCAATTTTGAATGATACCCTGATGACCTTCAGACCATCTTTTTCCACTTCATCTTTAACACTTGCTTTGACAGTTTCTGTCTTCACTTTCTTCTTCAACTTCTTTCTCACTGCAGGTGCCCCAATTTGCTGACATTATTTGGATTTGGTCATGGCTCTTCGATTTAAGAAAAGCGCCCCTTTTCAAAATACTTCCCTGCTTGTAGGTGCTTCATCAGTCTTTTCTTTCACTGTAGGTGTCAAACTTGCTGCAGTTTTCATAGTTTGCCATGGTCTTTTATTTAAGAAGGGCACCTTTCACTACATTCCTCTGCTCAAAAAATATTATATAATATCTCTGTTCATTGAATAATGAAAACTTATTTTTGCCTTGAACTTTCTAAAACACTGACAGTCTATCAAAACAACTCCTTTGCCTATGATGATCAATAGTTCCAATGGTGATGTCTCTTAGTGATAAAACTCAAATTTCCCTTGCCAACTGATTTTCTTTCCATGCTTTTCAAAGTTTTCAAAACTCAGATGATACTTGTGGATAAGATGTCTTTTGAAACTTTGACTGTTCTTACTTAGAGGAGGAAAAGTCTCTTTTGGAGCAGTGGCATTTAGATTTTGCCTTTGATGATTTCCGGAAACTGAAACACTGTGCCAAAGCTCTTTTTGTACTTGATCAGCTTGTATACCTGTTTGTAAGAGACAAACTAGATCAAACACATTTTTGCTCTGGGTGTTATGCCAGAATCTTGCCTGCAATGTAAATCTAATTAGGTGACAGGCTTTTCTTGACTGTAGATGCAAGTGCTAGGTCTCTTTGAGCTTTCTTCTTTGACTGTGGGTAGAAGAAAAAACAGGGGATGATGTATCAGAGTTAGAAAGTGAAACAAAGAGAGCTGCCCTTTTTGTTTCCTGTGCAAGGGGTTTTCACTGTCTCATTGCACTACTCCTTGCTAAGGGGAAACTGAAATGTCACCATTTGCCTAGATCATCTTATGACAAGTCTTTTGAAAGATAATTTCTGTGAGTAGGGAGGTTAGCACCCTTGAAAAACAACCATCTTTTCTTCTACCTGTGTAATGACATGACTTGTCAACCTTTCTTCAAATTGGTCTTGTTGAAACAGCAGGTTGCTTATAATTAGAATTGTTTTCACAAATGATATGTCTCTCCAAGGGTTTAACAATTCATACGATTTGAAAACTTCAAATGACTCCCTTTACAAGACCAAAAACCCTGTTTTCCCTTTTCTTTCACACTTCAAATCCTAGCCCTGTTATGATCATCACTTACACTCAGAAAATCTAGAGTCACTGTTTTACTGTCTAGTAAAAAACAAACCTGGGCTTTTGCAATCCTTAAAGTCAATATTGGCCAGCGCCCTCTGCTTGTAGATGAAGGAGGCACCTTAACCCTCTGCTTGTATATGAAGGAGGTTCTTGGCCATGACAAATTACCAGTCTGTTTGACAGTGGTGTCTTTCCTTTACTGTGATTTCATGCTGAAAGGAAGCTGCAAGGTCTTGATGAGTCACTCTCTTGTCCTCTCGGATATATCTCAAAATCATATTTACATTGGCCCTACCAAATAAATGTAGATTCAGAAATTTCTTTGAGATGATGTTATATTTCTTCCTTTTAAAATCATAAAACAACTGTAAAACACCTAATAATCGGCAAAAAAAGGTCTATGTAGTGCGCTGAGACTTATGGGTGTGTAAGTGGCCCAACTTAGGGCTGTGATCAATTTTATTTGCAGAGTGGGAGGTCTGTCATGATTGGTCTGTATCAGATGGAGGTTTTTTTGGCCTTTTGATGTTTGCCAAGTGTAAAATGCCTTAAAGCGCCACTTCCTAACTTAGGGGAGGCTTTTGAAACAGACTTGGATTTTCCTTTTAGAGCTGATGGGCAGACCAGTAAGGCTGAAGCTAGATAGGATAGTGATCATGAGTTTTAACTTTGACATGGGCGGACTTAAAAATAGGAGGGCGAAAAAAAAATTATGAGGGTTTTCTAGATGACAAATTGACATATGGAAATCAACTTCTAGAAAACTTAGCTATGGAGATAGTCATGAAAAATGCGAGAGGGGTGATGAGTATTTGGAAAACTAAAACTTTTTCCTTTTTCTTGCTCTAAAACCCATACGCTACTTTCTTGATACAGACTTGCGTATATACACGGATACCCTTTATGAAACTCACGTATACACGGAGATCTAATTATGCCATTAATTCTTCACTTATATCATTCGATCATTCATTCATCAGATGTTCAATAAACAGTAAACATGTGCAGTAAGAACATAATAAGTCATCACACATAAGAAACACACATGAACACCGGGATTTTAGGTGGAAACCCAAGTCGGGAGAAAACCACTGTTGCCGTTGTCTTAGCCTTCAATATTTTATTATAGAGAAAACATCTTACAACATATGTACTGGCACAGACTCATACCAATACGCAGGCACCCACCTAAAAAACTCGTTTGCCAGCCTTTCCTGGAAGGGAGCTACGACCCCCTGCTCTCGTTTACCAGCCTCACCTGGAAGGGAGCTACAACCCCCCCTGCTCTAATTTACCAGCCTCACCTAGAAGGGAGCTACAACCCCCTGACTGAAGGCTACAACCCTCAGCACCTCTATGGACCACGTTTCATCAAATTTTCACACTGGATACAACAACTTCAATATAACCCTTTACTTATCAACAATCATACCTTGCTCATTGCTTCAAACAGAACAGTGAGACCACTGTAACCAGAGTATCAGATTTAACCCAGACTTCAGAATAGATATGCAGAAACACATTCAACCTTTAGCAACCATTAGATCAGAAATCATACGCGCCTTTGTTTGAACATACCTGCGTACATACACGCTTTACAGAAGACGAACCCGCGTATACTTCAGTATATTTTCCAGGCAAAACCCTAACTGCGCATATGCGCTTTTCCTTTGGTAATCCCGCGTATATACGTGCTTCCTCTGCGGCGAGCTAGCGTATGGTTCTTCAGACATTTAGGTCATTGCAATTCTTCAGAACAGATACATCACAGATTTTACCCTTTACTTCAGACAGATGTTCGCCTCATCTCAGATCTAAGCATTCCATAAACAGATCTAGTAAATACAAATCAGATCTAGATACCCTTCTTCATCATTTTATTCATTGGTGCATCATATATTCAGATCTATCATTCAATTGTAACCCTTTCCATTCAGATCTACTTCAGAGAGAAGTATTCATTAAAGTTCATACATCTTGCTCCCACTCTCATGATTTGCACAATGAATTTCTTCTCCTTATATAGGTTTATCTTTTTTTTAATACCACGGGCCCCTTTTTCAATACCATGAGCCAAAACAATACCATGAGCCCAAAACTACATTACTTCCGATGGTATTCCTGGACGGGGTCACATAGATGAATCATTACTCAATACAATGGGTCAATACCATGGTGGTTACCCTTGGTTTTGCACTTTATGAGTGCTTTTTCCCATACGCAACTTGGAACGTTATTTACCACGTGCATACGCGACTTGTCCTAGGCAAATCCGAATATGCCTTGAGACATACTCTTTTCATCATAGATCTAGCACATATTGAATTCCTTTCTTCATTACCTTTTGTACTCTCTGTAGATACATCAGATTTTCATCTTTAAACGAGGTTCATCAAGACATATTCTATCAAGCACAGAATCATCAGGTGGATTGCCATCAAGGACAACACATGCCAACAATCTCATGTCTTCATCTTCATTAAGTGAGTTGCCATCAAGGACAACACTCTGCATCATATTTCCAACAATCTCCCCCTTTGGACTTGATGGCAACCATAATGGTGTTTGATCACCACAACAGATAGGTATATTAAGAATACAATGACACCATGTCACTCTCCCCATTATTTGACACCATTATCTTCATTCAAACACCATGTCACTCTCCCCCTTTTGACATCAAGGGCAAAGGGCGGATCAATACCAACACACTCTCCCCCTTTTCTCCTCATGTGGAAGAAGCGTTCTGCAGATCTGATGCATACTGAAATGATCAAGCTCCCCCTGAGTTCATGCTGAATCTTCAAACATATTTTTCAATGAAGTATATGACTCTATGAACTTCCTATCACAAAAGACTCATACTTACATCAAAGATCCAGCCAAGTGGATTTATATATGAGACCCAAGTACCCAACCAAGTGGGTTTACAAATTTCAACTCAGCTACCCAACCAAGTGGGTTTACAAATTTGACCTGTTACCCAACCAAGTGGGTTTTTACAAATTTTGACAAGTCCTTACATGACGAATATTACAATTTTACATCATGGGTCTCAACAAGACCTTTTCATCAAATTACAAATATGACCATTTATGACCAACACCAGAAAGTCCTCAAGAAAGAGAACATGTATCAGAACCATCATAATTCCAACAATGCATTATACTCAGCAACGCTAATGCTCCCCGTGAATCTGTGCATCCAAACATCCTTTCCATATGACTAAGGCTCCCCCTTAGTTTGTGCATCTTGAACACTTTCACCAACAAATCATCAAGGCGTCTTTATCAAAAACATTTAGAAATAGAATTATGAGAACTAGAACACCACCAGAGATACCAAACAGTATCAGAGATACCAAGCAGCACTGCAGCTGTGCTGAAGAGAGCTGACTCCAAACAGAAAAATGTCAGCAATCAGACATACGCGGTTTTCTGTGCATGAACTCGCGTATATACGCGACTCTGTTTCAGGAAACCCGCGTATCCAATAACATCTTCTAAATTTATGCATATTTGTTCTTTTGACTGGCAGAGAACACTCCCAGCTTCTGTCTTAGATACTCGAACGCTTCCCTGGGCAGAGGTTTGGTAAATATATCAGCAACTTGTTCTTTGGAGGGAACATACTCCAACTTCACCTTTTGCTCAAGCACTTGTTCACGTAAGAAGTGATACTTGATGGGAATGTGCTTGGTCTTGGCATGCATAACAGGATTCTTTGAGATACTGATGGCACTTGTATTATCACACATAATGGAGATGGGAGGTGTACATTTGATTTGAAAATCTTGTAAGGTTTGCATCATCCAAAGGATTTGAGTACAACAAGATGCAACAACCACATATTCTGCTTCTGCTGTAGATAAGGCAATAGAATTTCGCTTCTTGCTGAACCAAGATACTAACCGGGGTCCCATATAGAATGCACCACCACTAGTGCTTTCCCGATAATCAACACTTCCAGTCCAATCTGCATCAGTGTATGCATGAAGAGTAAGATCAGCATTCTTTGGATACCATAGTCCAAAGTCTTGATTTCCTTGTAGATATTTGAATATTCTTTTCACATCCTAAAGGTGAGACTCTTTTGGATTAGCTTGGAATCATCCAACAATCCCAATTGCATGCATAATGTCTGTTCTAGTCCCAGTGAGATAAAGTAGACTTCCTATCATAGATCTGTATTCTGGTTGATTCACCGTGGGAGAATCATCATGAGAACTGAGATTACATCTGGTTATCATTGGTGTACTTACGGGTTTGCAATCTTCCATGCCATACTTCTTCAGAATTTGCTTAAGATATTTTTCTTGTGATAAGAATATGCCATCTATTGCTTGTTGCACTTGCAAGCCAAGAAATAATGTTAGTTCCCCAAGTAAAGACATTTCAAATTCTTGCTGCATAACAGAAGCAAATTTCTGACTCATATGAATTCTTCGTTACTCCCAAAAATGATATCATCAACATATACTACCACAATCAATAGTTTATCATTTTTCAATTTTTGTGTATAAGTTGTTATCAGCAGACCCTTTTGAAAATCCTTGTTGATGAAGATATTTGTCAAGACGATAATACCATGCCCTTGGAGCTTTTTTGAGACCATATAGAGCCTTTTTAAGTCTACAAACAAGATTTTCATCATTTTCCAAAATGAATCCTTCCGGTTGTTCTATATATACTTCTTCTTCTAGATCAACATTAAGAAAAGTAGATTTAACATCCATTTGATAAACTTTGATTTGATGATAACTTGAAAAAGCAAGAAACATTCTTATGGCTTCAAGTCTAGCTACAGGAGCAAAAGTTTCTTCAAAGTCTATACCTTCTTGTTGAGTATACCCTTTGCAAAACAGTCTAGCTTTGTTTCTTACAACATCCCCATTCTCATTTAACTTGTTCTTGAAAATCCATTTAGTTCCAATGACATTTTTATCATGTGGTCTTGGTACCAATTCCTAAGTGTCATTCTTTTCAATTTGATCGAGCTCTTCATCCATGGCTTGCTTCCAAAATTCATCTTTGCTAGCTTGATTGACATTGTGTGGTTCAATTGTGGATAGAAGTGCCAAATGACTAGAAGATACTACCAGAGTTCTCCTCGTTCGTACACCTGATTCCTTGTCTCCCAAAATTTGAGATTCAGGATGATTCTTTTGAACATATCTGGATGGAGCCTTTTCAGATAGATCATTTTCAGATTCTTCATTGGATCCACTGTTTACATCATTTCTATTTGATGTAGAAGGCCATAAGTCACCATCATCTTCTTTTGTTGTTTGTTTTTCTTCTTTAGGAGCTGCAGGAGACTCATCAATAACAACATCAATACATTCAACAATATTTTGAAGCCTTTTATTGTAACATATGTATGCTTTGCTTGAAGATGAGTAACCAAGAAATATCCCTTCATCTGATCTAGGTTCAAACTTGCCAAGCTTTTCATCATTATTTTTGATAAAGCATTTACTTCCAAAAACTCTAAAATGCTTCACAAAGGGAGAATTACCATACCAGAGTTCATATGGAGTTTTGTCACTATTTACCCGAACATGTGCCTTGTTGAGAATGTTTGCTGCTGTATGTGCTGCTTCTCCCCAGAACATGTCAAGAGTTCCAGAATCATCAAGCATAGCTCTAGCCATTTGTTGAATTGTTCTATTCATTCTTTCTGCTACGCCATTTTGTTGTGGAGTGCCTGCTACAGAGAACTATCTTTTTATGCCATGTTGTTCAAAAAATTCAAAGAATTCATTTGATGTATATTCTCCTCCTCGATCAGATCTAAGACACTTGATTTTTAGATCTAATTCATTTTCTACCAATGCTTTGAAGATCTGAAATTTTTCAAATGCTTCATCTTTGTGTTTAATGAACCCGATCCAACACATTCTAGAGTAATCATCAATAAATAAGATATAGTGTTCTTCCCCACACAGTGAATTTTTCCTCATAGGTCCACAGATGTCAGTATGAATGAGTTCAAGAGGCTTACTTGAAGATCCTTCTTTGGCATTGAATCGTACTCTGGTCTGCTTACCGAATTGACAAGATTTGCATATGATACTTTCTGGTAGATTAATATTCAGAAGATCATGAACAGCTTGAAGTCTGCTTGCTTTGTTGATTTGAGAGAAGCTCAGATGCCCCAGCCTTCTATGCCATAGCCAATTTTCTGAAGACTTGCTCAAGTAACATTGATCTTTGTAGTTTAGTACATACAGGTTGCTTGGATTTCTTTTCCCTTTTATAATAATTTTACCTGTATCAAGATCACGAACCACACATTCTTTTGAACTAAAGACAACTTCAGTTCCTTGATCACACATTTGACTTACACTCAAAAGATTATGCCTTAACCCATCCACATACATGACATCCTTAGCCTTCACCTTTTCTTTTAGAAACACAGACCCTTTTCCTTTAATTACAGCAGGAGAATCATTTCCAAAAGTTACTTTCTTTTCCTTTTCTAGAGCATTATATGTAAGGAGTTTTCTTTTGTCACCTGTCATGTGTCTTGAGCATCCACTATCAATGTACCATTGATTTTCTTCACCTTCTGCAAATAATGTTATCCCACAATTTTCAACCTGTAATTCCTTCTTTTTCCATACTTTGGAACTTGAGGGAAAGTGTTGTTTTGGCTGGACTTTGCTCCTGCATTCAGATTCTTCATGGCCAAAGTTATTGCAATAAGCACATTCAACTTCATTTTTAAGAGGAGAAAAGTTGTTATAGGTATTCTTCTTTGGTTCGGCATCCAACCTTTTCTTTCTTGCTTCTCTTGTCATGATGGTTTTGTAAGCAACACATTGAGCAACTTTGTGGCCAAAATTGTGACATGTAAAACATTGTCCATTGAAATAGACATTTTTGTAATCACGAAATCTTCTATTTGGATTTACCTGCTGGTTGGAGCTCCTTTGAAAGTTATTCCTGTCAGTGTTCCTTGAAGTGCGATGATCCTGCTTTACCTGTAAAGAATCCTTGCTTCCTTGTTGTGAGGCAGAATATTGTAAACCAGTAGTTGTTGCCTTTAGATAGTTTGGTGCTGAAGCTTGAGAGGATTCTCCAATATATCCAAGACCTGTTTTTATGAGAGGAGAATGCTGTGCCTTGATAATCTCATCTAAGGTATCTGATCCTTTAGCAAATCTGAGATTCAGAGTCTGAACTTTCTCTAATTCTTTTCTTAGACTTACCACTTCACATTCTGCTTTCTCCCTGTGCTTCTTTTCTTCTTCAATCTGATTTTTCAGTGATTCTATGATGATCTTATTTTCTTCTAGATATAATTTGAGTTGATTGTTTTCTTCAAGAAAATCATTATCTTCCAGAGCATCCACAAAAGTATCCTTTTCTTCTCTAAATTCTTTTGCCATGAGCAGTTTAATATCATGGTCAGAATCTTCTTCATCTTCACTAGACACTTCATCATCATCTTCATTTGCATAATAACTCTTCCTCTTTTCAAATTGTTTCCCTTTACCACGATTTTATCTATAAGGACATTTAGCAGCATAGTGACCAACTTTTCCACACTCAAAACATTTGAAGGGAAGCTTACCTTTGAATCTTCCAGTACCTAGTTGGAGCTTTCTCACAAAATTCGCTTCTTCTTCTTCAGATATATAGCTGGATTCTTTGACAACATCCTTTTCTTTTCCTTTTGCAGATACCTTAAAAGCAGCTTCTTTGATTTGAGATGGACCTCCTTGTCTCATTTCAAAAACAGTCATAATACCATGTAATTGAACAATAGTAAGAGTTTGCAGATCTTGCCTTTCTTCAATAGCTGAAACTTTAGAGTCAAATTTTGAAGTCAGGGACCTTAAGACTTTTTCTACCAGAGTAGTATCAGTTATGGTTTCACCCAAATTTCTCATTCGATTTACAATATCATCCAAACGTGAGAAGAAATGGGCAATGCTCTCATCACTATGCATCTTCAAATTTTCATATTCAATTCTAAGAGTTTGGAGTTTTGCACTTTTTACCTTTGTGTCTCCTTCATAGCTTAGAATGATTTTGTCCCATATTTCTTTTGCTGAATGTAGTTGCATCACTTTAGCAAATTCTGGTTCAGACATGGTTCCTAATAAGACATTTACTGCTTTGGCATTGATTTCATACTTCTTCCTTTCTGCTGCATCAGTAGAAATACTTGCCGGGTATTGATAACCTTCTTCCACGATTGCCCATACATCTGCACCAAGCCTTTGCAGATATGCTTTTGTTCGTACCTTCTAGAATATCAGATTGCTTCCATTGAATAGAGGTGGCTTTATAGACATCACTCCTTCTTGACTTCCCATTGCGACGGATCTCCTTCAAGCGATCAAGCTTCTGCAGAAGAACCTGCTCTGATACCAATTGTTGGGAAAAATACTGAGAGGGGGGGGGTGAATCAGTATTTAGGGAAAACTAAAAATTTTTCCTTTTTCATGCTCTAAAACCCATATGCTACTTTGCTGATAACAACTAGCGTATATACGCGGATATCCTTCATAAAACTCGCGTATACACAGAGATCTAATTATGCCATTAGTTCTTCACTTATATCATTCCATCTTTCATTCATTAGATGTTCTGTAAACAGTAAAAAAGTGCAGTAAGAACATAATAAACCATAACACATAAGCATCACACATGAACACCAAGATTTTAGGTGGAAACCCAAGTCGGGAGAAAACCACCACTGCAGTTGCTCAGCCTTCAATATTTTATTATAGAGAAAACATCTTACAACATATGTGCTGGCGCAGACTCCTACCAGCACGCAAGCACCCACCTGCGCTCATTTACCAGCCTCTCCCCGGAAGGAGCTCCGCCCCCGACTCGCTTTTACCACCCCTCTCCTAGAAGGAGGGAGCTACGACCCTCGATCTCGTTTACCAGCCTCCCCGGAAGTGAGCTACGACCCCCGATCCCCCCCGATTGAAGGCTACAACCCTCGCACCACCTTGGACCACGTCGTTTCATCAAATAATCACACTCGGATCCAACAACTTCCATATAACCCTTTACTTATCAACAATCATACCTTTCTCTACCGTTTTCCAACAATAGTGAGACCACCGTAACCAGAGTATCAGATTTAACCCGTACTTCGAATAGATATAAACACATTCAACCTTCAACAACCATTAGATCAGAAATCATACGCGCTTTTATTTGAACATACGCGCATATATATGCGCTTTACAGAAGACGAACCCGCGTATACTTCAGTGTATTTTCCAAGCAAAACCCTAACTGCGCATACGCGCTTTTCCTTTGGTAATCCCGCGTATATACGCGCTTCCTCTGCGGCGAACTAGCGTATGGTTCTTCAGACATTTAGGTCATTGCAATTCTTCAGAACAGATACATCACACAGATTTTACCCTTTACTTCAGACAGATGTTCGCCTCATCTTAGATCTAAGCATTCCATAAACAGATCTAGCAAATACAAATCAGATCTAGATACCCTTCTTCATCATTTTCTTCATTGGTGCATCATACATTCAGATCTATCATTCAACTGTAACCCTTTCCATTCAGATATACTTCAGAGAGAAGTATTCATTCAAGCTCAGACATCTTACACCCACACTCATGATTTGCACAATGAATTTCTTCTCTTTATATAGGTTCTCCCTTTTTCAATACCATGAGCCAAAAAAATATCATGAGCCCAAAACTACATTACTTCCGATGGTATTCCTGGACGGGATCATTTAGACGAATCATTACCCAATACAATGGGTCAATACCATGGTGGTTACCCCTAGTTTTGCACTTTATGAGCGCTTTTGCCCATACGCGACTTGGAACGTTATTTCCCGCGTGCCTACGCAACTTCTCCTGGACAAATCCGCGTATGCCTTGATACATACTCTTTTCATCATAGATCTATCACATATTGAATTCCTTTCTTTATTACCTGTTGTACTCTCTGTAGATACATCATATTTTCATCTTTAAACAGGTTCATCAAGACATATTCTATCAAGCACAACTTCATCAAGTGGATTGCCATCAAGGACAACACATGCCAAAAATCTCATGTCTTCATCTTCATTCAGTGGGTTGCCATCAAGGACAACACTCTGCATCATATTTCCAATAGATCTAGTCATCACTAATAAGTGAAAAATACTGATGACTAACAGTGGCTCCATTTTGGGAGGGAAGCTCCTCGTCAGGAGGTGTCCAGAATTTAGATTTTTGGCTTATGAAGACCAGTGCCTTATCCATTGGCGCAAAAATTCACCTCTTCTTTGATGTTATTTCTGAAAAGTGACAGCATGGTTAACATCAATGATACTTCTACCTACCCTACTATCTTTCCTAACATTTTTTCTTCTCTTTGGCGCATTTGAACTAGCAGCCCTTTGACAATGTATATTTTTCTTTTTGCAAAATGAACCTATCTATTTCTACTCTTATATCTGCCGAGAGTTCAGATTAAACTAATGAACTCCTTCATTACTCTACCTGATGCTAGATCGACTGTCAAGATTAAGCAGTTTGACAGGATTTTGTTCTCTAATCTAAAACATGAAATTTAAAAATGATCAAATCAGGATTAGGCAGTCTGATTTGTCATGCATTTGCGGAAAAAAAGACAAGCTGCACACAAATATTATTTTGCAACAAAAGGAAAAATAGATAAGCGGGGCTAAGATGCACAATGTATTTTTCATCCCTCGCTTTTCTCTTTGGTTCTATTTTAGGCATGTGGAACCAGAATCTCTCCCTAATCTAAGCTCTACGATAAGTCAATCTTACACAATGTTGACTATCTTTGCACTCACTAACTTATCAGCAAATAAATTTAAACATGCTTAGCTATGATTTGGCTAGATAGCTGAACAAGACATTGAAGTACTAGTAGTGGCATTTAGACTTGCTGGCTTTCTGAAAGACTATTTTTTGGAACATGTGGCCTTTGTTCTATCTTCACTCGTCCTCTTTTCTGTTTTTTACTGTTTTTGACTTTCCTATCTTTTACTGTTTTTGACTTTTCTATCTTTTCAATATTTCAAACAATGGTATGTACAATGAATGAAAGTGTCCCAAACTCAAAAATCTTGGAAATGACGGAATTTAAGCATCTTATCCTCGTAAGGATCTCCTCTCACCCTTGGCCCACTTAACTCCTGAAAAGAAAAATTTGGGAAATTCTCTCTCTCTAACATGACATAGGGATTCATGCAAGAATCTCTGAACAGCCCGGTATATTCCCTCTGTACCTCTCTGAATATCTAATTTCCACTCCTTTCCCTACTGTATGCTTTCCTCAGGTAATGCATGTACTCTTGGTCATTCTTGAAATAGATAATGACATCATCAAGGTATGCAAAAATGCAGAAATTTAAAACTGGGAACATGGCCTTCATGAACAGCTTTCTGATATTGGGTGGTTTTTCAATTTTGAACTTGAAATTAGATCTACCTCCCGCAAACTGGAAAAAATCTTTAAGCTGTCTACTTTGCAAAGGAATCTTATGACATGAAACATCATCTTGCGAAAACACATGATTAAAAGCACTTTTAATTGATATATCATGGTCTTGGGTAGAAAAAACAGAATTTCTGTTATAGGAAAATGCAGCAGTATTTCTAAAATTGAAACAAACTCTTTGACCAGATGTTTTATCCCTGATTATTACAGCTTGGTTCAGATTTTTATGTTTTCTCTTGTCAGAGTTATTCTGAGACAAAGTTTCATAGCATTTTCCCTTGTTTTTCCTGTAGAAATTGGTATTCTGCATGAGATTTCTGATTTTTTCTTTTCTAAGTTCTTCATGAAAAGACAGAATATGAGCCAATTTCAGTAGCTCAGGTATGCTGGGACTACAATTATCATTCTTGTTCATAAGAAGTTTATCGGGCATTTTTTCTAGATTTTGAGCTGTTGGGGCTATAGTCAAAGTTTCATTTGCAGTGAATGATCTATATGATGGTAAATCTTTGAGGTATGGTAGAAACATTAAACTCCCTTGCTCCCGGGTTCTTAACAGGTTTATGATGTGTAAGTCTTCTAAAGCTTTTACCCGGAAAAATTTCCGTAGGTTATTTCTGGTGTTTGGCTAAGGTTAGATTAATTTGCTTGATAGTACATAAGGGTTTGCGCTTCTTGCTCTAATCTTACCTTAGAAGGGACATACTTACTTTCTTCATGACATAGCTGTTCATGATCATTGTAGTTTTGAGTATCTAGCTCATCATAAGGCACTAGGGACAACTGATGTGGTGGATCAAAGTTTATTTCAGTTTCTTCTGACTCTTCCTCCATGTTTTCATCAATATGCATAATGAAAGAGTTCAGGTCGGAACGCAAGGAACACATTGGAATGTTATCTGGCCTATCTTGACTGCTAATCATGTATTTCATGTGTGACTCTTGGTAGAGTATTCTGGTCTGACCGAACACAGGAATGGTGGAGTATGACATGTCCAGTTGGATATTCCCTTGGAGTTTGGCTCCCCAAGATCTGGATAGAAGCATCCCGTACTTGGGAGGAATGTTTGCCACTACTATATCCATGATTAGATGTTTGGCAGGTATTTGGGCCAGACTAAAACAAAGGTCTTTGATCAAACCCAGGCATTTGACTCTACTTGAATCAAATGAATACAAGTCTTTGTATGGTCTTGTGATTTCTAGGCCTAATCTTTCCATTACTACCTTCGGCATAAGATTATGCGAGGCGCCGGAGTCTAGCATGGCATTGTGGAGGATTTGGTCGTGGATGTTTAGGCTAATGTAAAATGGAAGAGTAGTTCCTTCTTGGAATTTTCCCTCTACCTTTGGACCAAAAAATACTTCAGGAGTGTCATCAACCAGATTAATAGTGTTTGCATCATTCCCTAGATTTAAGACTTTTAGTACTTGGGATTTATAAGAGTTTTGGGCAATGAGCTCGGTAAGAGGCATGGTGATCTTGATCTTGGCGATTTCGCCTTCAAAGCTGAAAGGCAGCTGAAGTTTAGATATGTTTGTTTCAGTTTTTTCAGCCACGACGTTCTCTATGTTATGAGTTTGTTGACCTTGTTTTGGGATTTTGTTTGCCATAGTTGCTTCGGTGACTTTTGTGGAAGTACTCGGAACAGCTGAGTCAGGACTAGTTTGGGTAACTTTAGCTTTGTTTTGGTCAGTCTTCTCGACCTTGATTTTGTCACTGCTCGATGCTTTCTTGAGGATGGTATTAGGGGCTTTAGCAGTATCTGAATTACCTTTCTTGGAATTATCTTGGTTTCTTTTGCTTCTAAGGTCATATTGCCTGTGAGCTTCTATAATGGCATTCTGAAAATCTATGGCAGGGTCATCGAGATCTTCATAGTTGGTTTCATCCTAATTAGGAGAAAATAATGCTTGTTCTTCTTCTGTGAGGTACACCTCACTCTCATTATTAGATCCTATGAGGTTTAAATGATGTTCATCAAGAGTTTCTGTATCCGTTTCGTCCTCTTCCACATAGTTTTCATTGAATGGTGGCCTAATTTGTTGGTCATTTTCCCTTGGTCTGTTTTGGGGCTGTTCCCTCCTGAAGTTTTGGTTCCGGTTTCTGTTTGGAGGGTTTGGCTGGTTGTCCCTAACAGGAGCCTTCTCATTTATCCTTTCCCACATTTTGGCCATGGTTTTGACTAAGTCATCTATTATAGGATCTAGGGAAGGTGATGAAGTGGAGACCTCGTCTTTATATGTGACCTTTCTTTCTGATCTAGTCCTAGCCCTTTTTTCTGCTAAGTTGGCATCTATTTTTATGGCTATTTGTTGCATTTCCTCTAAGGTAGGGGGATCCTTGTCTCTCAGATGATATGTCATGTCCGGATCGAAACCCTCGGGGAATTTTTCCAAGGCTAAACCAAGTGGGGGTTTGAAATGAGGTGGGAGGGAGTTATATACACTGTTGAACCTAGTACAATAAGCTTGGACACTTTCCCCATTTTTCCATTTTAGGTTGTTATATTCTGACAGGATTTGAATAGGGTTTCTTCAGATTTCCCACCTATTTATGAAGAATTGATGTAGTTCTAGGATATCATGGATGTTGTTTGGAGTTAAGCTTTTGAACCATGTTTTGGGTTCACCACCAAGACTTTGGGTGAATATTCTCATTCTGACGGTCTCGTCTTGTACCTCCAGGTATTCATAAGCATCAGTCATCCTATTTATATGCTGTTGAGGTGTAGTGGTGTCTTCTCCAATAAA